>VZRI01012844.1:358944-536656 GCA_013397515.1 Upupa epops
GAGAGGTAGGAACAGCACCAAATGACCCATGCTAGTAACTTACAGGAGGGCTATATGTTAGGAAGACTGTATCTGTGTTCATGTGCCTCTGTGTTTCTTATTTAGAAGAAAATTCTTTTTCTTCAGTAAGTGAATAAATGTAGTTAACTGCATGGAGTTAAAAGATGGTCTAGTCCCCGTGTACTCCTATTCTGATGTCATTGAAAATTACAAAATGCTATGGATTTGTGTTTGGACACTTAATATTTTTCTTTCAGTTAACTGACACCAGCTGCATCCAACATCCCTTTACTATTTTACCAGTGAAGACAAAATGGGACGATACAAGCTTTCATATCCTCTTATTTGATATGGAAAAACTTGAAATTCTCCTGTCATCTCAAGTCAGTGGATTAAAGTCATCAAGTTCTTTCCACAAGTATGACATTCTAGAAAGAGCCAAAAGTACTACTGAGAAAAGAGCGCTGACACTGAAAAGAAATAAAACTGCTGGCTCCATATCTGCAGTGGATGGGAGGGGAGATTCCGTTTGCTCAGACCAAGAGTGTAGGGATAACAGTGCAGCTAAGCCTTTTGAAGAAAATGGTGGCATGAAAAGAAAAAAAAAAATGAAGAGTTCAAGAAATATTAGAGCGCAGCCACCAGGAAACATTGATGTGAATGTCACCACTGATACAGCTAAACTGCTTTTGTCATGTCTCCTACCATGGGGTGTAGATAAAGAAATAGACCATCTTTGTGTTGGACACCTGGATATCTTGAGGCTTCAACATCCTGTTTCATTTGGACTTGTATCAAACGAAACCCACCTGTCACTGATGTTTCCAGGGTGGAAATGTACTGATTGTGGTGTGCTAGAAGATGATGCAGTGATCAACTTGTTTTCCAAAAGAGTGCTTGATTTAGCAAACAAGTACCTTGCTGCAACTGAAAAGCAAACTGCAAAGAAGGATGGATCTGAGAAGAATGTTTATGGAACAAAGGGATTTGAAGCAATATTCTTCTTGCTTAGCAGAATAGAGTTAATCAACAGGATGAGTAACATCCCTTCATCAGTTCCAGGTGAAATTGAGAGGTAAGAACATGTCCATAATGAGTCTCTTCCTCCTTTATAGAGGGTAAAAAGAAAAAACAAGGATAAAATGTGTTTCTTGAATATGTAACTTTGCAATAGAATTTACTTCCTTTCTCTGAAGCTATTTTGGTTTTTTTGGTAGGGTGTTCTTCGAGCAAAAGGAGATCAGGGTAAAGTTAAGGCTCTTTATTTTTTCTGTTGAGTGGAGGAGAACTGACAGGTCTTTTTCAACAAAACAGGAACTTGACTTCACACCCTGTTTTTTTCCAGAGATTGCTCTTTTTCTTTAAACTGAGTAGAAGAATGAAGTTTCTTCAGGCAGATGTGTTAGCCATATTTTTGCTTGTCTGATTTCTGTTTTCTGTAAGCAATGTAATTCCTTTACAAAGAAACCCTTGGATTCACAGATTTAAAAAATGAGACAAGAACAGTCTGTCCTAGTTACACTATTTAAAGTATAAACCCACCCAGTAATAAGAGCATCAGCTACTGGGAATTAATGCCTCTTCAGTCATTATGAAGCAAGAAACATTCCAAATAGCATATGTTACTCAAAGCGAAAGTATTGACTACATGCTTTTTAAGCATTAAATGAAAAATAGCTGATTCAACATTATTTGACCAAGCCAAATAGAGCACACTAATCAGGCCATGGATATTGTCCACAGACTTTTGTTGTTCAGCAGACCTAGGTTGCTCTGTTTGGAGCATTTTAGGGACAATTAACTTCAGTGTTGGTGATGTTATTGCCCAGAGGCAAGAAGGGGGGCAAAAAGTATTGATTCTGGTGCTGTAAATGTATGTCTTCTACAAAGCTCTAGGCATTCAGTGTATCTGAAAAGATATGCTCCATCCTGCAGGACAAACAGGTGTTTCTCAGTTTCTTTTACTGCTAGTCACGTTGCCTACTTGGTCCATAGTCAAGACAAACTTATACAAAATTATAAACATTAAAATCTTTGCAAGGAAAAAGATGTCGTCGTTTTGTGCATGAAAACAATATAATTTAAAAATGTCTCCAGGAAATGTAAAGCTGTAAGACTACCATCTCTTGTAGAAATATGTGACTTTCTGTACAAAAGAGGGAAAAAATGCCATAAATGTTGGCTGCATAAAAGTTAATTTTATTCACAGATGGTATCTTGTGTTTGGGATTTTTGACATGGTTTGTCTGGATTGCCTCTTTTCCTGGGCTAAAGTGTACTTCTTTACAGCTATCACTAAGTCTGGCTTTGGTGACAGTTTTGATGCTTTAACATGGGCTATGGGCCTGTGGGTAGCTCATTTCAGAATTCATGTTCATGTGAATGTTCTTAGAGGAGACTACAAATTGTGGTAGATAGTAACCGATACCAGAGTACCTACCTTCAGAACCCCCTACCTTAGAGCGTAAGCTCTTTGTAAGAATGTTCAGGTGTTTACTAGTTTCTTATTTTTAGCCCACAGAAATCAGAATCCATACATGAGAAGTGGCGAAACACAGACACAATAACACCATTTCCCAGCTTTTATGGAGACTTACCAAGCAGTAAGTATATAGAGGAGTAGTAATGTCAGCTTACAATACATCATTTAATCTCAATAACTTCTAAAAATATTCTTTATTAAAAAAATTCTTGATCTTTGAGCAGTTGCAGTTTGCAAATACAGAAGCTGGGTCACTGGGTCATGCTGTTTTTTCCTATGAATGATATTAAAAATACAGAAGCTAGGTTATGCCATTTTCTCCTGTGAATGTTACTAAAGCATGTACATGAAACATTGACTTGATACTACTGGGGACCAGGATATTGTTTTCTATGATGGCAAAATGCACAGCTGAGTTTCTAAGATATTTTCTAGGAATCTGAAAAACATAAATGTAATAAGATGTTAACTGTTGTCTCCTTCCTCCCCGTCTCTCCTGTCACCACTGTGTGCCTGCCCAATAACACACACAGCCCTTCAAGCAAACTGTTGCCTTAGTTATACAAGAGTCACATTGAACACTCAATAAAGCCCTTAGACTTTGGCTTAGGTTGGAATAAAGTAATCATTTCACATTAATGACCCACAGGCAATTGTTTGCCAATCTTAGTTTTGCAAGCCAGTGTAAGTTTGTTCACAGTATGCAACTAACCAAAGAATGTTCAGCTAATTAATCTGAGCATGGGTATCTGTCAGTAAGGCATTACCAAGTAAGTAGTGCTCCTGCCACAGACCAAGCCTTGTTTCAAGTAAAATCTTGACCCTCTGCTATGTTAAACTTCAATATTAGTAATTAAAGTCAGGTTTTAGTGTACATTTCCTTCTCACTTATACATGCCATAACTGTGGAACATGTGGTGACAGCAGAAATGCCTGTGTCAGTAGACAATAAGTAAATGAAAGGCATGGAGATGTTCCTGGACATAAAAACGTTTAACAAGCAACCCAAAGTTTTAATAGAATTTAACTTGTATCCCGTTGTAGGGGGATACGTCTGACAGTGGGATTGGCAATGGTAAATCTTGATGCTTCTGACCTTTTTGCACACTTTTTTGTGTGTGCAAAGAGGTGGGAAGAAAGCCAAATTAAAACACTAAATTAAAAAGTACTTTGTACTTTTTTGCAAGCTTGAACATAAAAATTTAAAGTAATCACTTAATATGTGAAAGGGGGGGTGGCTAACTTTTGAATTATCAGTTCTGCCCCTCTCATTTTGCCATTCACTGTTTGTTTTCAAGTTAACCTTTATATTTTGTGTTACTTAACATGTCAGGTGTCAGACATAGAGAATAAAGTACTTATACCTACTCCATTTTCCTATAAAACGATACGAGGTTACCGGTTTTCTTTTTTCCTCCCTTTTGCGCTGTTCATTAATTGTCTGATACCCGAGTACGATTGTACACATGTTGGTTAGATGTTGACAGAGTTACACTTCACAGAATCACAGTCTCTTTAGTTAGGAAAGACCTTGAAGACTGTCTAGACCCAGCACTGTTACCACTAAACACTAGGTCCACATGTTTAAATTTCTCCAGGGATGGCGACTCCACCACTGCCCTAAGCAGCCTGTTCCAATGCTTTACAAACCTACCAGGGTAAAAAGTATGTCCTAACATCCAGCCTAAACGAGTCCTAGTGCAACTTACAAACATTTCCTCTAGTTCTAGTGCTTTCTACTAAGAAGAAGAGGCTGTTTCCTCCTTGCTCCACCCTCCTTCTAGATAGTTGTAGAGAACTTTAATGTCTCCCCTCAGCCTCCATTCTCCAAGCTAAAAAAAATCCCCTATCCCTCAGCTGCTCCTTAGAGGACTTGTTCTCCACACCTTCATGGTCTCCACTGCCCTTTTCTGGACACATTCCAGCACCCGGGAGCAGCTACCACTTCTAGCAAAAACTAAGGTGAAGTAGGCATTGAGTAGGTCAGACTTTTTCCTTGTCCTCGGTTACCACTATGTACTGCAGAGCACCCTGCTCCCATTCAGACTACGCCAGTGTGCCCTGTTTGCTTTGTAATATGCAGGGGTTTATCTGATTTTTTTTTTTTCTTTTCAAATTTTGGTCTGTCTTGTAGGAGTCCAACTCTGAAGCAAATGACTGCATTGTATGATCAGGGGGGTTGTGTGGTTAGCTTTGATCTTGCTGAAACACAGCTGCTCATAGAATTCAGTTTCCTCTTATCAAGACACTGTATGGTACTGGCAGTCAGAGTTTATTGTGTGGATTCAAAGGATTATACAACAGGCTTTCTCAATTTATATATCTAGCAATAAAGGTTGTAGTAAAGTACTGGGATGTTACATTTGTGTGTTACAGTCCGAATGAGGAAGAAGTGGACTGTGCCAGCGCAGCTATCATTTCAAACTGGGCCTTGCTTTAAAAATAATCTGAAAAATCAGGATAGGTAATAGTAAAATTCGCATGCAAATCCAAGAACTATAACTACAAGTGAGGTGCTGGCTCTGCAAGCTTTCAGTTGCGACCAGTATCATCACCCTGTAGCAAAAAGTAAATCACACAGAACTGTAACTCTACAAAGTGGTGTTGAATGTACTTTTGCATAGACTGTGCAAGTATTTAGCCGTAAAAAACATATTCAAATAGTTGAAATTTCTGTAGTTAAGTGTTGATTTTTCCGGTGATGTTAGGTCATAGGCTGGACTTGATATCAGAAGTCTTTTCCAGCCTCAATAATTCTGTAGTCCAAAGGAGAAAGTCATCTACATTTATTTGGAGCAAATAGATTCTAAGGAATATCAGACCTGTCTTTTAAAAAAAATCCCAGACCCGCAACTAAACAAATGAAGCCCAAACCTTTGATTTAGGATAAAAATAATCATTGCATCAGATTAAAGCATGCTCTAAGAAACCGCCAGAATTTTTCAGATATGTAACTGAAGTGAAAAACTAAATGTGAAATATTTGTGTGCTTGTACACAGGTTGTCAGTTCATAAATTCTGTGTTTGTTTTTCAGGTAAAAGGAGATATTGTTCCCCAGAAGCTGAGAGTGGTTCATTGCTGAAACTCCTTTGTTGTTGGAGTGACCAATCTATAAAGGTAGAAAATAGACTGTATCTGGAATTGCAATGCAATCCTTAAATTATTATTGTTGTTGTTATTGTTGTGGCTTGAATAGACCTCTGAGATCATCAGGCCCAGCCTATAACCCGATACCACGGCATCAGCTAGACCGCAAGTCCATTCTAGTGCTTCCTGACATCCAGTTTTGCTCTGGCACCTTCAGGCCCTGCTGTCTTGTCCTATCACTAGTTGCCTGGGAGAAGACCTCAACCTGCACCTGACCACAGCCCCCCTTCAGGAAATTCCCTTCAGGTAGTTCAAGACAGGGATAAGTTCCCCCCAATACCATTGGTTATGATTTAGTATTTGACATTTGTTATGTGACATAATAGATCATGAACTGGCTGCAGGATAGAAGCCAAAGAGTAGTCTATTCATTAATGACTTGGATGAGAGATTAGGGGGCACTGTCAGCAAGTTTGCTGATGATACAAAGCTGGGTGGTGTCACCTACCCCCCAGCATATTGTGCTGCCATTCAGTGAGACCTGGACAGGCTAGAGAGCTGGGCAGAGAGAAAATGAGGTACAACAAGAATAAGCGTAGTCTTGCATCTGGGCAAGAACAACCCCAAGTATTGGTATAGGTTGGGGGCTGACCTGTTGGAGAGTAGTGGAGGAGAAAAGAGCGTGGAGTATCCTTCTCTGGAGATGTTCAAGATCTGCCTGGATACGTTCTTGTGAGACTTGGTCTAGGTGGTCCTGCTGTGGTAGAGGGATTGGACTGAATGATCTTTTGAGGTCCCTTCTGATCCCTAATCATTCTATGTACTCTATATTCTATGTAATAGTTATGAACTTGTAGTGGAATTACTACATAAATTGTGCTGTTCAGACCTGTGAAAAACAGGTCATGATTTCAGTATGAAGTATACTACTCATGAGAGTGTTTTGACTTAAAGTAATTATCCAACTAATCTTGAATCTAGGTCAGCTTTTCCTTAGTATGTGTTAAAAAAATTAGTTACCTGTTTTCTAATAACCAGATGTAACTGACATTACAAATGTCACTTCATGCTCCAGGAAAAGAAAGGCCAAAATAAGGATAGTGTCATATACCACTGTATTATTAAAGAAACAGAAAATGCTTTCTTCACAGGATAAATAATTAATCCTAAATCCTTGTTTAGAAGAACACTTCAAGTATGTGTTAGAAAAGTCTGTTATAGGTTCCCAGGTCAGAGGAAGCTCTTGCCTATTGTTAGTAATGTTTATCTCTCAAGGCATCAGAGGTAACACACTGTTTCTAGAGAGTTGACAGGTGCCTGTGGAATAGTCAGAACAGTGAGACTAATCCTCATTTTGAAAATACACACCTAAATACAGTTGTGTAACTACTCGAGTTGGTTCAGAAATATAAAACTCAAGACAGTACACTATGGCCCCAAGGGATTTTATCTCTGAAAAGGAAAATGCTTGTTAAAAGTTTATTTTGTGATGTTACCTTTAAAAATGAATGCAACTCTGTGCCCTGTCTCAAGTGTGAAGTAGTTTTTTCCAGAGCTCAGGTGTGCAGTCCCTACAGTGATAGTCCCCTGATCTATTAGTCTGTGATGGCTTCTGCAAATATTCATATTTGAGTCAGTGGTTTTTCTCGAGCTTATCAACTGTACATTATATCTCAACTGTCTGTATATCTTCAGTAATATTTCAGCATTCTTCTTCCTTCACAAACCGTCCTCATTTCTCTTACAAAAAAAGGGTTATTTTTCCTTTTTTGTATCCTTCTAAAATTAAGGCAAATACAGGAGCTCAGTTGCACTAGCTGCAATTATCGTGTGAGCTCTATATCATCTTTTGCTGACCTGGTCAGCCACTAAAGTAGAGCTGTGTAGTCATTAAACTTGTATTTGAGGTGTAGCCAATTATGTGGATCTATGTGTTTATATTTTCAATAGAATTTAATGACTAATCAGTTTATGCAATGATAATGATCTTATCTACCACAGGAAGCCAGTGTGCAGGAAGATCATGGCGTGGAATAAATGGAGGATAGGAAGGCTCCACAAAGATACTTGGATAGATTGGATTGATGGCCCAATGTTAATGCAATGAGCTTCAACAAGGCCAAGTGGCAGGTCCTGCACTTAGGTCACAACCATTCCCTGCAGTGCTACAGGGTTGAGGAACACTGGCCGGAAAGCTGTCTGGCAGAAAGGGACCTGGCATTTCTAATTGACAGCTGAATATGAGCTAGCAGTATGCCCAGGGGATCAAGAAATCCAGTGGCATCTTGCCTTGTATCAGCAATAGCGTGACCAACAAGAGTTAGAGATGTGATTGTCCCCCTGTAGTCAGCACTGGTGAGGCCATGCTTTGAATATTGGGGTCAGTTTTGGGTCCTTCAATAAAATAGATATATCAAGGTGCTGGAGTGGGTGCAGAGGAAGGCGGTGAGGCTTGTGAAGAGTGATTGAAGAAAAGAAGCTGAGGTTGGTTAATTTGAAGAAGAGAAGGCTGAGAGGAGACCTCATCACTCCCTACAACTACCTGAAAGGATGTTGTAGAGAGGTGGGTGCCTGTCTCTTCTCACAGGTGATTAGTGATAGAACAAGGGGGAAGAGCCTCAAGCTGCACCAGGGGAGGGTTAGACTGGGCATTAGGAAAAAATTTTGCACAGGAAGTGGAGTCAGACATTGGAACAAGGCTGCTCAGGGGAAGGGGTTGAGTCCCCATCTTTAGAGGTGATTAAAGGTCATTTAGATGTGGTGCTTAAAGGCATGGTCTAGTGGTGAACTTGGTAGAGCAGGGTTCTTGGTTTGACTTGATGATCCCGAGGGTCTTTTTCAACCTGAATGATTCTATGAAACAGCCTTGCACAGTTTCATCTGAAAAGACTTTAAATTTACAACAGTGAAATTGTCAAAAATTGCAAATACCTGGAGATAAACACTTTTCAAATTTCAATATGATTTGGGTACAGCTTTGTTGTTGCTATAAGCCTTGCTAAACTGCTTCGTAGTGCAGAATTTTGTGTTGTTTGTATTGGGTGTTTGTTTATACTTTAAAAACAATAAAAATAATGATTTAGGTAGTTTTATGGAACTTATTTGGCTGAAAGTATGAACAAAAATTTTCAAGTTATCAGTTTAGTCCAACTGTGGTGCAATCAAAATAGAATGCAACCAATAAGAATATGATAGGAAATAATCTGCTTCCTTTTTTCATGGTTTAAGACCATTTGAATTCTCATGTCCTGAAGTTAGATTGTTAGCCTGACTTTCCTGAAGACTGAAGTCTGTTGTGTCTTCACAAAATTAGTACAGATCAAATAAACTTCCTTGTACAATGTCTTACTCCTAAGATGGATAACCATTATGAAAGAGTAACCTGTCTACAGAGCCACCCTTCCAGGGCTAATCTCAGCAAGTATTAATCATGGCAGTGTGTTTTATGCAGGACTTTAATAGGTCAGTATTTCCACTAGCAAAATCTTAAGCATACGGTCTTCATATCCATGGTGAGGCATACCAGTTACATAAAAAAACACAGGGAGGTCTGTCATACAGGGTGTCTGGCAGTTGGTGGGGCTTCAGCAGTTTGCCTTTGTGTTATGTATTATAACATTGTGTTGTTATAAAGAACTCTCAAAGAATAAACCACTTCATGTTAAGGCAATTGCACAGAGAGTGCTGCTATGCAGGCACTTTTTTACTGATGCCCAGTTTCACAGTAGTTTCTCTAACAGACTCTGACTGCATCTGTTTTGACAGCACTTGATGTTGCCTCAAGTGGGTTGAGTTCTGTATTAGTGTCTAGACAGCTCTCCTGATAGTATCCAGAAGTGGAGAAACGTAGACTGGATGTTTTGATCTGTATGATGCTTTGATCTGTATTTTTTTCTGCCTGATATGATTGTTATGGAGGCATCCACAGCTTCTGCCACGCTCAGCACTGTGGAGGTTGTGGCCTTAGCAATAACAAGCAGTGATATCTATTGACTTCTCTTCTTAGACCCACTTACTATAAAGAGAAGAGTAGTCCCTGAAAGTAATTGATAAACTGTAGAAAGAGTGTAACTTGATATGGATGAAATACTATGATAAACATCTTATAGTACAGCTTGCCTTTTCTTCTATTTGCTTGACTTTTTGTTCTCTAGTACTACTCCTGCAGCATCAATTACATTACACTCCTTAATATCTGTGTTTAGAGATGGACACATGCTATTTGTATTTCTCAGACATAAAATGAGCATAATTTCTCTTGTACTTCACAATACCAACTAAAAAGCTGATGATATTTACACAGAGGTTACAATTACATGAATGCATATGTTAGTAGCCAATGAGATAGCCAAAGTATAAGTAATTAATCCACTGTGATGCTCTACTGGAAACTACCAGAGAAAATGAAAGGTGCTCATAGGTTGATAAATCCATAGAATGGTCAGAAGGGACCTTAAAGATCATCTAGTTCTAAACCCCCTGACATGAGCAGTGTCACCCCCCACTAGACCAGGTTGCTCATGGCCCCATTCAATCTGGCCTTGAACACTTCCAGGAAGGGAGGCATCCACACCCTCCCTGGGCAACCTGTTCCAGTGTCTCACCACCATCATCGTGAAGAACTTCCTCCTGACTTCCACCCTAAACCTCCCCTCTTCCAGCTTGAAACCATTACCCCTGGTCCTACCACTCCAAGCCCTTGGAAACAGCCCTTCTCCAGCTTTCCTGTAGCCCCCTTCAGGTACTGGAAGGCTGCTATAAGATCTCCCCAGAGTCTCCTCCAGGCTGAACAGCCCCAACTCTCTGAGCCTGTCCCTGTAGGAGAGGTGCCCCAGCCCTCCAATCCTCCTTGTGGCCCTCCTCTGGACATGTTCCAACAGTTCAATATCCGTCCTGTGTTGGGGGCTCCAGAACTGGACGCAGTACTCTAGATGGGGTCTCACCAGAGCAGAATAGAGGGGAAGGATCACCTCCCTCGACCTACTGGTCACCTTCTCTTGATGCAGCCCAGGATGTAGTTGGCTTTGTGGGCTGCAAGCGAGCATTGCTGGCTCATGTTGAATTTTATGATGACCAACACCCCCAAGACCTTCTCCTCAAGGCTGCTCTCAATCTGTTCCCCACCCAGCCTGTATTTGTGCCTGGGATTGCCTTGACCTAGGTGCAGGTCATTGCACTTGGCTTTGTTGAATCTCATTAGGATAGCACTGGCCCACCCCTCCAGCTTGTCCAGGTCCCTCTGGATGGCCTCACTTCCCTCCACCACAGAGCTTGGTGTCATCAGCAAACTTGCTGAGGGGGCAGTCATTGCCACTGTTAGTATTGCCGACAAAGGTGTTAAACAGCACTGGTCCCAGCACTGACCCTTGACGGACACCACTCTTCACTGCTCTCCATTTGGACTTTGAGCTGTTGACCACAGCTCTCTGAGTGCAACTATCCAGCCAATTCATTATCCAGAAAGTGCTCCATTCGTCAAGTCCATGCTTTTCCAGTTTGCTGACCAGGATGTTGTGTGGGACAGTATCAGATGCTTTACACCAGTCCAGGGAGATGACGTCGGTTGCTCTTCCCTTGTCTACTTGTGCTGTAATGCCATCACAAAGGGCTAGTACACTAGCATAGTACACTGTTCTGGACACTTTTAGGTTCACACTTTAGCAAGTGGCTCATCCTTGAGAATGAATACCTTCCTGAGTGGGGGGAAAAAGGTGTATTTCTTTTCTAAAGGAAATTCTGAATGAAGAGAAGGAATGTGTGCTGCCATCCTGCAGCATGCTGAAATATATACTGAGGAAGGATTGTATAAGTTTGAGTCCATTGTCTATGGTCATTATATGATTTTCTAAGTATCCTAGGTCTTTAAATTTTCTCAATTCTCCTGCCTCTTCTCTGCTAAAGTAAAGATAAGGAAAGCAATAACTCTATTGTACACACTCCACACTACAATGTCTCAGCACCCAGATGTGGTGCATCAACTGTCACAAGTGCTATTTATAGGCTGTTTATAGTTCCACTAGCTCTTCCCCCTGCAGAAGAGGAGTTTGAGGAAAGGGATTCGTGCAGTATTAGCATGTTTGAGCTAAAGGAATAAAGAATCGCCACCAGCAATATTCTTTAAGCTTTTCAGAAGTACACTAGACACCAAAAGTTCTAAAGAAGTCAGTGCAAGGTCCTTATTCAGTCTATGAAGCATTTCACATATCATAGAAACAAAGACATTTCTGATTAGCAGTTGGCATTGTGTTCTTCACTAATATGCATTTTCATGACCCCTTAAAATAAAGGAGGTAGTAGGCAACTGATTCCAGTTTTGAGATGAAGGAAAATGAATGTTTGATTAGTGGAAGCAGTTTTGATTGACATCTTGCACTATTGTATTAGTATCTTCCACAGTTGTTTTTCCCAATATATATGAAGAGACTTGTGATTATCACTGAAAGATGTGTTGACTTTTAAATGACATTCACTGCAATGGTATTCAAATTTTGTAGTAGTTAAAGTTGTCAAATGCCTAGATAAATAATTGTAGTACTGTTATCGTGCAATAATAATTTGCTTTTATGACAGATTATTGAGGCAACACAAGCAGTGCTGCTGGCGGAAGTTCAAAGGACTGCAAATACCTTAAAAAAAACAGTAATCTGCAGAGAATCACTTGCCATAGTAGAGAATGGAAATGGTAAGTTGCAGGCACTGCCAAAGACTGAGAGGCATTTGCAATACATTAAAAATCTTTTTCTGCCACATAGGTGGAAAATGTATTGGTATGTTCTTTTACAAGAACCCTCTCTAGCACTCAGAAGAAGTTCAAAAGAAGTATGAGTTCATAATACATTATTTCTGTGTGAGACAAGCCAAATGGTCTGTTTCTGACCTTATCAGGCTGTGAGTTTTCTCATATGACTGTCACGGATCTAAAGGACTTTCACACTCTGAATGTTCAAGAAGCAAAGGTAAAGTTTCTCTGATGGTATGATTATGTTCTGATGTTGTAATACTTTTGCAAATAAAGGAAGTGCTGTGTTCGAAATAGAATCAGTAAATCATACTGAAGCTTTACAAATATGTCTCTTCAATGACATCACAGCTTATACAGTACAAAACATTTGCTGCTTAAAGCTTCATAATGTTATACAGAATATTCTAATTTACTTTTAGAAATAACCTTCATGCAAGGTGATGCATTTACAATTAGAGAACTTTATGAGAAGCTTACTCTTTGTAACTTCACAATGGTCCTAATGTTTATGATGAAATAAATTGAACCTAAATTTATATTACAGTTATACTTTTTTTAGCCCATTAGCTAAGTCTTAAAAGTCAGTGACCTGAATTTTAGGTCCAATCTTATTAGTGAGCTTTCTTTTAGGAAACTAATTTATAATCTTGTTGAGTGTGTGTGTCTGTCATGAGAATTTGTTACTAATCTGCCTCTTCCAAGATACTAAAAATGATTACTGATACTTTAGGCCATAAAACAAAGTGTTGTCTCTAATTTGAACTGTTGGTGTATAGTGAAATTCAGAACAACTTGAATACACCTTGAATACTTGTCCTATATGAAGATTGTACTGAAGATAGGAAGATCACACTCAAGATTGCTTTGAATGATTTTATTTTTATGTGGTTTGGGACAAGATGCATTGTAACTAAAAAAATCCCTAGATGTTAAGTTCATATATGGAGTTTATTTCCAATTAATGAATTTTCAGGATATATTTTAATGTGTTGCTTTGACATGGTTACAGTAAAAATTTGGCTAACTGCAAGTAGCTAAAGAAAATATCTACAAACTCCAGGTGCCTTTAGATCTTTGGGTTTTTTCCCAAAACCACCTGTACTTGATGAAAACGCTGTTATTATGAACACTTCTGTTATGTAAAGTATTAAAGGAGTCTAGTAGTCAACTGCTCAATTCTAATCGAGTATTAAGGTGCTCAAATAAATTCAGGGGACTTCACCTTTACACTCACTGAAAGGGGGATGTGGTTGTGTGTACGTCTAGTAAAAGATTTTTACCATCCTTTTGTCCTTAACCCTATTATTTACAGGTTATTCCACATTCAGGCAGGAAATTGCTTTTCTAGAGTGAGATGGGTATAAATGTGTATATATAAATATGCATTTATATAAATATTGTATATAATATTTATATATAAATATGTGTTTTTACCAGCTAGGACTTTTTTGTACTTTATGATCTGAACTACACAAATATACCCCTATGTAGCAGAAGGGATTTTTTAACATATTGTTCAGTAATGTATTCTAGAAGAGAGATAGAACTTACAGGAAGACTGAGAAGGAGATAGTTTGCTAAATGTTTCATACCAGCTATGTTTTCGTTCTCATGTCCATTCAAGTAATGCAGCAAGGTACAACTTATTGCAGTATGTAAACATTACCAATATTCTTAAAGCATCATAGAATGGTGTATTGGATTTGGATGAGTTGATTCTCTTGCAAGATCTCTCAGGTTTGTAGTGGTAGCTGACTTGCTGAGGGGACATGCTATCCCATTTTCACATTACTGAAGAATGTGCTGTACAAATTGTACTAGTCCTCTTGTACCAATGGAGAGTTCTCTTCTCTCCAGACCTCGTCTCATCTCCAGGGCTCAGGCTTTGTGAGGGCTGGCTTTAGCAATGAAGACCAAAGGCAAGAAGGCTTTCAGTAACTGTCTTCTATGTCTTCCACCACTGAGGTGCCTGCCTCATTCATTAGTTTCCCTTTCCCTACTGGTATACTGAAAAAACCCTTTTCAATTTCTTCAATAGCCCTTGCTAGATTTCATGCCAGACCAGCCTTATCTCTCTCATTACATTCTTGCATTCTCCAACATCATCTGTATTTTCCTCCCAAGTGGTCAGTCTTGTTTTCCACATTCTGTAAATTTATTTCTTCCTGCCTCCTTTTTTCAGAAGGTCCTTGTCCATGCTTCCTCTGTTTGACTTCCTACTCATAGGGATGCACCATTGTTGAGCTTGGACGAAGCAGTGTTTGAATACTGATCAGCTCTCAAGAACACCCTGACCCATGGCAATACCATCAAGCAGATTTTTTAAGGGGCCCCATTTAGCTCTTCTGAAGTCCAGGGATGAAATCATGCAACTTCATCCATTAGTCCCCTCTGAACCTGTGTGTCTATCCTATCAGGTCCCATGGAATTATGAACTTTCAGGTTCTTTATGTGATCATGAATCTGATCTGCCCCTACCACAGGTGGTACTTCCTTCTTCTAGTCCCAGCCTTTGACTTCTATGACTTGAATAATGTGGTTGGAGTGCTGTCTGATGAAAAACAGAGCCAAAAAAGTCATTCAGTACCTCAAACTTCTCCTTACTCTGGTGAACCAGGTTGTTCGATTCCTTCCAGAGGAGTCCTATATTTTCCCTAGTTTTTTTTTCACTAATACACCTCTATAGAAGCTTCTCACAGAATCACCAGGGATCAGAAGGGACCTTGAAAGATTATCTAGTCCAGCCACAGCAGGATCACCTAGACCAAGTTCAGTCGGGTTTCAAATGTCTCCAGAAAAGGAGACTCTACAACCCCCACCCTGGGAAGCCCCCTCCAGCACCCTGTCACCTTCCCAGGGAAGAAGTTACAGAACTGGGCAGGGTTGGAAGGGACCACAGGATCATCCAGTTCCAATCTCTCTGCCACGGGCAGGGACATCCCACCGTAGATCAGACTGGCCAGAGCCTCATCCAGCCCAGCCTTAAACACCTTCTGGGACGGGACCTCGATCACCTCCCTGGGCAACCCATTCCAGGCTCTCACCACTCTCACAGAGAAGAACTCTTCAAGTCTAAATCTACCCATCTCCAGCTTTGTTCCATTCCCCTTAGTCCTGTCGCTACCTGATGTCCTAAAAAGCCCCTCCCCAGTGTTTTTTTTTAGCCCACTTCAGATACTGGAAGGCCACAATAAGGTCACCTCAGAGCCTCTTCTTCTCCAGACTGAACAGCCCCAACTCTATGTCTGGCCTCATAGGGGAGGTGCTCCAGCCCTCTAATCATCCTAGTGGCCCTCCTCTGGGAAGAGGCCCACGTGGCACATCCATCTTGTAATCAGGGCTCAAGAATTGGACACAGTACACTAGGTGGGGTCTCACCAGAGTGGAGTAGAGGGGGAGAATCACCTCCCTCAACCTGCTGGGCCACACTTCTTCTGATGCAGCCCAGGCTCCAGTTTGCCTACTGGGCCGCCAGTGCACACTGCTGGCTCATGCTGAGTTTTTCATCCACAAGCACCCCCAAGTCCTTCTCCTCAGGGCTGCTCTCCAGCCAGTCACTGCCCAGCCTGTATTTGTGCTTCGTATTGCCTCGCCCCAGATGCAGGACCTTACACTTGGGCTTGTTAAACCCCATGAGGTTGGCTTGTGCCCACCTCTCCAGCCTGTCCAGGTCCCTCTGGATGGCATCCCTACCCTTTGGTGTGTCTGCTGCACCACACAGCTTGGTGTTGTCAGTGAACTTGCTGAGGCTGCACTCAATGCCTCTGTCCGTGTCACTGACAAAGATGCTGAACAAGACTGGTCCCAGGACTGATTCCTGAGGGACTCAGCTTGTCACTGGCCTCCACTTGGACACGGACCCATTGACAGCCACTCTTTGTGTTCCCTTTGACCTCCCCGGCTAGGTTCAACTCAGACTGCGCCCTGGCTTTCCTAACCAGATCTCTAGCTGTTCGGGCAGCTTCCTTATAACCCCCCATTCCAGCTGTCCTCCCTTCCACTCCTTGTAGAGTTTCTTTTTGTGCGACATCGTGTCCAGGAACTCCTTGCTCAGCCAGGCGGGCCTCCTAGCATTCTTCCCTGCTTTCCTCCTTGTTGGTGTGCATTGATCCTGGGCAGAGAGGAGGTGATCCTTGAATACTAACCAGCTGTCCTGGGCCACGCTTTCCTCAAAGGCTTCATGCCATGATACTTTGGCCAGCAGATCCCTGAAGTGATCAAAGTCTGTGTGCCTAAAGTCCAGGGTCGTAAGCTTAGAGCACTTCATCCTGGCTGCCCAGAGAATCTTAAATTCAACCGCTTCATGATCACTGCAGCTTTTCTTGTTGCCCTTGATATCCCTGGCCAGATGTAATTCTATCTGGGCTTTGGCTTCTCTAACCCAAACCCTCACTATCGTCACAATCAGACGATTCCTCTATATTCTTCCCCAGATTCCTTGCTTTAGTTCGTATAGCTTTCGAACAGGCCCTGCAAAACTTGAGCCTCATTGAGAATCAAAATTTTTTTGTGCTTTCTAATATGTCAAAGAGTAAAGCAAATCGTGGTATGTAGTAATAGGCAGAAGTTATTGAAAGTACTTCCAGGAGTAAGTCCACAACCAGTGTAGTTACCAAGACAAGTGATTATGTGTGGTTTAATCATTCATGTGATAGGTATGTCACCTTGTATCTTATAAAATACTCTGTATTTATGACTTGTACCTTAGGATAAGGTCAAGGTAAGGGTTAAATATTGTTTCAGGTTTTTTAAGTTGTAATTCATGCACTGTGACCCCATCTGAAATCATCTGACGTCTTGACTGCCATCATTACTTTATTGTATTGCATTTCTGTTTAATTTGACTTAAAACATTTTCAGAGGAAATGTTTTATCTTGATCAACTCAACAAATTTCCAGTGAAGTCAATAAAAGTTTCCTTTAAAAAGACAAATGGTACTTTCAGGAATTGGCTTTCAGTTTCTATGATCTTTCAATTTTACAGTATATTATATGGTTGCTTTTTTCAGAAAGATCCTGCATCTTTGGGAAGTTCTTGCTTCCTTACATCACGGTTAAGTGTGATAGCATACTGTAGAATCATAGAATGGTTTAGGCTGGAAGGGACCTTGAAGCTCATCTGCTTCCTACCCACGAAGGAGGGTGGACACTGACATCTCTGTCCCACTAGACCAGGTTGCCCAGAGCCCCATCCAACCTGGCTTTGAACACTTGAGGGCATATGACATCCACAGCCTCCTTGGGCAACCCCTTCTGATGCTTCACCACTCTTGTGGTGGAAAATTTCTTCCTAAGATCCAATCTTCCCAAGGGCCATTGCCCCTTGTCCTATCACTATAGGGCCCAGGAAAAAGCTCATCTCCAGCTTTCCTGTAACCCCCTTCATGTACTAGAAGGCTTCTTTTAGATCACCAGAGATCTTTCTCTAAACTGATAGGCCTTAGCTCTCTAGACCTGTCTTCATATAGACACATAGAGCATATAGATCGTAATGTAAAATGTCGTTTTTTGGTCCGTGGGTCCATACAGAAACACTTGTTTGTTAATTGAATAAGAAAACCCCAAACAACCAGAGCCATAATATTAATGCAAAGCATTCTAGAGAAAGGGTTAACTGGGCTCCGTTCTGTACATTCTCCCATTGTTGTTAAAAGGAGATCTTATTGCAAACAGCTGCAATTTCTTTATGTTAATGTCAGAGATAATAATTTTGGACCAGTTTCAAACATACTGATGGCAATCTTAGCATTGATTTCTGCAAGCTTTGCTTTGCTTCTTCAAAGAAGCTGAGGATTTCCCCTCTTTTTTTTTTTTATATTCATCATCATTCCTTCTTGCAGTTTTCACATACACCAATAATCTCAGCTTAATGGGACCATTTAATAGGTTGTCAGTGCACTATTTTTTTCTACTGAGGTGTATCAGAGCAGCGATTTTAAATCTTCACCTATGTATCTAGTTTTATTTGCCTGAGCTCAGAGGAACTAAGTTTGCTGGCATTCTTTGATCATTTTTAATATTTTAGTATCTGATCTTATGACATACCTACCTAGTTACTACCCAGCCATGTGCAGAATTTCTTTGATTGAAGGAAGAGCCCTGGTAAATACAACTGTTCTCATTCCATAGCCCAGTGATTAGATACAATGACATTCGATAGTCCCTCCCGCAGTTGATTTGAACCTGTATCATCCTTGGCAGTCATTTATTGCTTATCCTCAAGACATCCTGCAGCGAGTCAGCTACAGAAACTGTTTCGCTTCTCATGGAAATCTCAAAAATATTTGCAAGGGTAAGAGTTGGAACTGAGATTCCCTCACCTCCAGTTGTAGGACTGGGACCACATTTTAGCTGCTGCACCAAATCAGTTTTCTTTGTGCAAGCCAGAGAGCACTGGTCAATGGGACAGAGTCTAGTTGGAGGCCTGTACCTAGTGGGATCCCCCAAGGATCAGTGCTGGGACCGCATCAGTGCTGGGACCAGCCCTATTCAATCTATTCAATAATGACTTGGATGAGGGACTAGGGGGCACTGTCAGTAAGTTTGCTGATGACACAAAGCTGGGTAGTGTTGCCAACACCCCAGCAGACTGTGCTGCCATTCAGAGACCTGGGCAGGGAGAAATGTAATGAGGTAGAAGAGTAAGTGCAAAGTCTTGCATATGGTCAATAATAACCCCAGGTACCAGTATAGGTTGGAGACTGACCTGTTGGAGAGCAGTGTAGGAGAAAGGGACCTGGGGGTCCTAGTGGACAGTAGGATGGGTATGAACCAGCAATGTGCTTTTGTGGCCAACAGGGTGAACAGCATCCTGGGGCGATCAGAAGGGAGGTGGTTAGCAGATCAAGAAAGGTTCTTCTCCCCATCTGCACTAGTGAGAACACATCTGGAGTATTGCGTCCAGTTCCGGGCTCCTCAGTTCAAAAAAGGACACAGATGCTGGAGGTTGTCCAACGTAGAGCAACAAAAATGATGAAGGAAGTAGAACAGCTCCCTTAAGAGGAAAGGCTCTTTGGCTTGGAGAAGAGGAGGCTGAGGGGTGACCTTATTAATGTCTATAAATATGTGAGGGGTGGGTGTTAGGAGGATGGTGATAGAACAAGCGGCAATGGGTGCAAGCTGGAAGAGAGGAGGCTCCATGTGAATATCAGAAGAAACTTCTTCACAGTGAGGGTGATGCAGCATTGGAACAGGCTGCCCAGGGGGGTTGTGGAGTCTCCTTTGGAGACATTCAAGACCCGCCTGGATGTGTTCCTGTGCAACTTGGTCTAGGTGGTCCTGCTGTGGCAGGGGGATTGAACTAGGTGATCTTTTGAGGTCCCTTCTGATCTCTAATGATTCTATGATCCTCCTAAGGAGGCAAAGTAATTTTACCTGAAACAGTATTATAACACATTAATTCTTCCGGAATTGTGTATTTCTGTAACACTTCAAGAGTGAGCTTCATTTACCTTTTTGTAAGAAAATTATGGGTAGAAATGTGTTTAAGATATTTCTAGTTTAAGCACCTTAATATTCCAGGAATGCAAAAATGGAAAAGTGAAAGGAAAGCATAAAGTACAGGCTCTGTTCCTCAGTATATAATATGATCCCTCAGTGTATATATTCCTTTAACTGCCTCTTGTATTTGTGAAAAAAGTAAATGTGAAAAGTCATACTAAGACCAGTTTGCACTCACAAATTCCTAGTTTAAGCAGCTGCTAATAATTCAAGCTTTTAAGTATATTTGAAAGTTATTAGCTATAACCACATCTTTTGTATGTGGTTTTGGAGCTCTTTAAAGTATTCAATTAAATTAATTGGTTCTTGCAGGAAAAAAATCTGCTGCTGAAAAATATCGGTGTGAAATTAATGGTGGCAGTTGAATTCCATAGGTTACTGTAAAGATTCATCCGAGACTTATCTGAAATATAACCTTTGTTAAAATGGGGAATCCATACAGTAATGGTAAATGAATGAAAGGCAGGAGAAAACAGCTTCTGTTCACTAGAAAAGTGACCTGCAGCAGAGGGCTTCAAACACTTCTGCTGGGTGAGTTTCAGGAAGACATTGACTCTGTCTCTACAGGAAATTAATCTTTCCATCTGCTGCTAAGCATTAAGGCTTTGTCAAGGAAGTACAAATAAGGAGAAGGGTTGTTCTGCCTGTTCTCTTTTATATTGTCATTCTTGTTACAACCTACTATCTTCTCATATTAGTCCAAGTCCTTCTGACTCTGTATTGAAACAAACACAAGACCCAGAAGGTAACCCTGACTCTGAGCTTTAGTCTAGGCTGGTATTTCCAAACTTTAGTTTTAGAGCAGCAGCTCCTCTGGTTTTAGAGCAAACACTACAGTCACTTTTTTGCTCTTTTCAATTGGCTTGAGTTATGGCTTCAGAGGTCTTCGTATCTGGCATCTCTCATGTTTATCCAGTTTAAACTGTTTCTTCTGCTTCATGTTACATCTTCCCTCTGGATTGTTCTAGGCTGTTTAATTCCCTTATGTTCCAACCTTCTTTCTCGTGCGCACACACACACACACACACACCACCACTACCCCCGAGAAATAAGAATGTTAAAAATTATCTGCAAAATGCAATTTCCTTTCTCTGTACAGTCTGTTCTTATTAGGGCAAACATTTCAGCCAAGAGGAACAGAACATTTTTGGGTTTTTTGTGATGGAACTGAAGTTTTGTCCTCTTGGACAAATTCATGCACATAACAAAATTAATTAAACTACTAAAATTCTTTCATGCCTTTTGAAATAATCATTTTGGTAGGTCAGTTGTGTGTGTGTGCATTAGCAATAAGTGTTGTAAGAAATTATTGTGTTAACATCTCATCACTATTAATGAGCATTGGATTCATCTGTAATCTCATTCAGTTCATTGAAACAGCAAACAGAGCAATTAATCTAGTAGTTATTTGATGAATGGACTTTGAGGAGAAGCTATAGCTTTCCTCTATACTGAATATGCATTAAAAATGAGTGTATTATATGCTAGTTTCATATTACAAATATTTCCAGTAAAAGAATACAAATCAATGTTATATTTTAGCATCTAACCTGTGGTTTAACTGTAGCACTGTATCATGTCCTACATATCCAATTAAAACTGTATTTTGATCCAGTAGTCTTTAATATTAGTGGTCAAGTACTAAAGGAAGTAAGCTTAAAGACTCTTTCTAGTACTACAGCTTATTTCATTCCATGCATCATATATTTTACCAGAGAACTCCTTAATGTAGCAGAAATCAGATTTGATGTGTATTTTTACACAAAATCAAATTGTACAGGCGCCATCTCAGACTCCTCCAACATTAGGAAGGATAGGATTCACTAGTCAAGAAGGCAATAAGTGTGACACATTCTAAATTCAAATGCACAATATAAATTAAACAATCTTGGGGGGGGGGAATTCAGGATTTGCTGAATGAGAAGACACTCTAATATACTTTTTATTTAAATCTTTAGAAGTAAACACTCATTTTTGAGAGCCATAAAATTATCACTGGTTCAAGTGAAGGAACTGAAGGTAGTTTGTGTTTTAAGTAGCATCATCAGCTCTTCTGGAGCAAACTAGTTTCTGATTCCTACTGTTGGATTGAGTATTTTTTATGAACCACTTCTTGTGACACTTTGCTTCCTTATTCTGAATGTCTCCTTGCCTATATTATTCTTCTTAGTTAAACAGTGGTTAGAATTGCTAATAGCACTGTTTGTGTATAATAAAGCACAATAATCTTTACAGTTTAGTTGGAACACTTCTTTTTTGTGACTAATTTATTAGATCGTGGCAGGAAAAAGATATAAACATAGCCTGGGAAGTGTGTAAGTTACAATGAAATGCTTTAATTTCTTGTCACACTTTATTATCATCAAGCCATATCTTAACCTCACTCAAGAAGATAGGGAGAGCAAAGCCTGTGGCTTTCCCCCTGGTTAGGGTGTGTTTTGAAGTTTGGCCTTCTACTCTTTTAACCCAGCAATAGTCAAATCTTAACTGCTGAGATTGTCTCCTACCCTTTATCTACTCTGTTGAGTAATTCACAGGCCTTGGTGGTGTTTTCCTGCCTTCACTGCTCTTCCATTCACCCACCTTCTGTAAAAGCATAGGAATAAAATAGAAAAAAACTCCAATAGAAACCAACCAGAAAACCCCCTTTAATTCTAAGTGTAGTGCTTGTCTAGAATTTCTTGTGCCAGTAATTCTTGCCAAGCTGGAGATTTTCTACTATGAGAAGCAAAGTACCTCCATGCATAGTCCATTATTAGTACTGTAGTCCTGTACTGATAGCCTCAGAGCAGAACACCTCACTAAATACCTTGTCTAGATTTCAAACGCCACTCAGGCTAGAATTTTTTTAAGGGCTATACTAATATTCTATAATCTTCCAACCTCCTGATACCATGTTTGTTAATTTCTATATAATCAAACGTCTTTGATACCCATGTACAATGTTACGGGTATACAAATGTCAGGAAAGACTTCAATAGGCACTGCTCTAGGACTGGAGACCTAAATTCCTTTCTGGGAAAGGAATGGTTCAGAAAATAGTGGATAAATGACATGATCCCCAGGCAGGAGAGGTTTTTTCTTCTCTATAATATGTGATTATATTGCAGCCCTGCTTGAAAAAGTTTTGCAAGAGTTTGGCAGTGTTGTTTTTTTCCTTTGGGGCCTCTTCTCTGGCTTTTGCTTTTATGAGGAGTAGAAACATAAAGGGTTTGAATTATATTGTCTTGGGTAAGCCAGGCCAACTTGTACTGTGCAGTTAATTCTTCCCGTGCTTTGCTTAGTCTTCTATGTGATCTGAATAGCATTCATTTAAATTTATTTTCAGAATATGTGAAGTTACATTCCAAATTTGAGTCTCATGGAAGATACAGAATTGGTTCCTGAACCTAGTCCATAACTGTTCTTGCTAAGTTCTTGTCCTTGAATTTCAGGGTATTTAGACCTCCCTAACTGATATAAAAGGAAATTATACAATAAAGCCAACTCAGATATTGAACTAAACAGCAGTGTGATAAGTATTGGCAGTAAGACAAGTTAAAGAGTGTAACACTCTTAATTGTGTGAAAAAAAATCCATGCAGTAGGAGAAAGTAATTCAACTACTGCTAATATTTTTCATTAAGATGGGATTTTTCATTATGTCTGTTATGAAAACCACACCAGAAGGTAGAATACTTCATACAAGCCTTGGTTATGAGTATGGCAATTGAGTCTAGCTGACACTCGCCCAGTAAAACAACGGAATATTGCTTGTTCTGATAGTAAGGCAACAAGACATCTGACTCTGCAAACAAAACATGAAATATCTCAAAAGAAACCTTTTTTGCTTATCAAGACCACATTGAAGCAGTTGGAAGTACGTATCTATTGTTATGTAGAATATACAGCAACAGAAGTGTTAAATTTCAGGATGGAGAATCTGTGTGCATTTCAGCACCTTCCCACGTTCTCAAAAGTCTTGGTGCATCCATCTGTAAGTCATGTCTCTTAAATAATCCAGAATTCACTTGATTTTTTGCATAAAGATGAGCTCGCTGCCATTTCAAAGCAGATAAACATTATTAATAGAAATAGTTGGATTCATATTTAGGGTTTCAGTACATGCCTATTTTAGGGCTGAAAATTAGGACTACCAAGTGCCCTGCCTTGCTTTAGCATTTAAGAGTATTTAGTAATTTAATATAGTATTTTGGCTAATACAGATGGCATTTCAAATGCTAATGAGTACAGAACCTGTCCAATATACGTGAAGAAATTTTTTTGCTCAAAGTGTATCAGCAGAAGATATTTGGAAAAATTCTGCTTGGTGTCACACTTAAGATTCCTATCACTAATTCCTTGAAGATTAGGTACCTGTATTGTTCTCAAATGATGGATGTGAGGCACATCACCTACTGCATTACTAGAAGATGTTGAAGTAGTCTAGTGAAGAGGGTGAAGCTGGAACTCGAATCCAGGAGGTGTTATGTTTTCTGGAGAATAATTAGTAGCTGATCAGGATAGGATTTGGTTTTCCTTTTTCTCTTAAGCTCCTGAAGCAAATTCTGAAAATAAAAAAAAAAAAAGCAAATTATATCTGACTTAAATCTGACTTTAATGTTCTTGCTGTGTTTTAGGGACTGATAATGTACTTTTGCTACATTTTCTATTTCTTCTGGAAATTGAGTGCTGTCAAGTTTTACATCTCACACATCTTGCCAGGCTGGAGAGTTTAAAGCTGACAATGGACAGAAGCCTTTCTTTTGAATGAGATGTCAATGTATTTTTCTTTTTATTGTTTTATAAGTTAAGCTTAATTATTAACACTGACCTTAATTTGTGTTTTCAGTAAAAAGCAGCAGTTTGATATGTTAGGAAGACCTTCCTAATACATGTGTCCCAGCTAATCTTAGCAGATTAAGCCCATCCTCAGCCCACAGGAAAGATTTCATTGTTTAATCAGTATGTGCCTCTTGGTTCCAAAGGAGCCCCTTTCACTAGTGCCATTGTTATCCATGTCAGGGTATAATATATGGTATATTAGATGAATTACACTGCTAGCAATAGACTATATTAAGGAGCAGTAAAAAAAAGGTCAGGATTGTAAACGTGTGCTTTTCTGTAATGAAATGTAATGGTTCAGTTGTAAGGGTAGGGATGTTTTAAAGGGGTGCTTGTATGTGGTTAAGGGTTTATATCAGCCACAAACATACTGGAAATAAAGCTAAAGCATTAGCAGAAGTTCTAATCTAACCTCACATGTAAAAGGACAGCAGGGCACAGCACAAAAATGAGTACACTGATGGGCAGGGCAGAGAGAAATATTGTTTTCCAATCTCTTGTTATAATTGTATGTAGCAGCTATGTTTGCCAAACAATTTCCCTGAAGTTCTATGACTGGAACAAATGTGGGCTTCTTTTTAGGTATTATAAAGTATCATAAAGCCTGAAGAGCCTTTAAGGCATAGAGTTACTCTGGAATAATAATCCAGCCTTCCCTTGCTGTCCCACTCCCCCACTACAGCCCCAAGTCCCATCAAAGTTAATATTTCAGTTTAAACCTTAACTGTGTGATGTGATCACATTTTTCTGAAATGAATGAATAACATGATGTCCATGTTTTTGCGGGAAGCAAGACATAATTTTGGAATCTATGGTCAGATATATTACCGCTTAGCTTAAAATACATACTATAATATTATATTTATAGATCAAGTGGCTAGGAATATGAAGAAATACAAAGCATTTCCAGTATTTTCCAACTTTGATAAATGCAATTATATGAATTTCTAGAGTAGAATATGAGGGGGAGCTGTCCCTCTTACAAAAGACATTGTCACAGCACTCAATGCTTTTAGGAGTTAAGAACTTAAAGCCTTGCAACAGAACAACAACAACAAAAAAACCTTTAAGAACCTTGTTTATTGAATTCTGTTGGCTAAAACTGCCAAAAATAAATTAATAGCTGTTACCACTGCAGTGCTTTTTTTTGTTCACAAGAAAAATATCTTGACATATTTTTTCATTTTGTGATTGGTGCACATTTCAAGGGTATAAATTAATCTTCAAAGGATCCCAGGGAATATCTTTCCTGGACACTTCACTTATACATCAAGTTGGCCATGTTAGCAATCTAATCACAAACCTGTAATTCAGTGGACAACAATTTCTTATTGTGAACAGCATAGCAGCTTTTACTATCATTTAGGTCAGCCCAAGATTGCTGATGCACCATATGTTTCAGGCCATGGATGATGGATGGTATCCTCTGGTGCCCATCCCTAAGTGATTGGAAAGATTGAAGACACACAGTTCACTTAAGCTTGCTTACTATAACATCGAGTAATCAGCGTGATAGGCAAACCTGTGCTCTTTATGTCACACTGCCCAACTTTCTGCAGGGACATCGTGTCAAAAAAACAATCTAAGAACATTTCCAGATGACAGGCCAGTTACTAGAACAACCATTTAACAACTGGTTTTATCTAAAAAGCTTAATAACACGAGGAAGTCAATACAGATTTTTAAATCACCTTTATTTATATGAACCAGATGTGGTGTTTTGTTTTTTAAGGGTTTGTATTCCAAGATTGAATTTACACAACAGAAAGATGGAGTAATGCAGTCCTCAGACTTCAACTCTCAGGGCTTCGAAACATATACTATTGCTAGTTTGAAATATTTTTAAATGCTTTGGAAGTTTTCCTAGAATGATGTGGTTAGAAACATGATATCACCTTAAAGTTTTACAAAGAACTGTAGTTTTTATTTCCCAATGGCTGCCTTTATTGACAGCAGTCAAATTTATTTTCCTGTTCCCTAACTCTGTTGGACCCAGCTCTAACCCAGGCAATTGAAGAAACCTTCCTTTTCATCAGGTTGAACTGTGGTAAAGATTCTAGATGATACTCTAAATCTCATTTTCTAAAAAATCATGCAAGGCTTTCAGAATAAGATGGTTGCACCATCAGGCAGAATAAACCTAACCACATAATAACTGTGAGGTGTTTAAAACATCTTCTGGTGTATATTACTGTCTAAGTGAGTGTGGTTTCGCTGTGAAGCCACCATGTTCAACCAGAATATGTCAGCCAAAGGGTCTATGTATCACATCAACTGAAAAAAAAGGACATAGGAGACTGTGACTTCAAACTCTGTGAAATGCTCATATCATGATGCTGTCATCACTACCGGATGTGTTTTTATGTGCACATTTTCTAGTTGCAAAGCAGAACTACTGCTCTTGGATTAAGCAGCTTATAGAATTTGAGAATTGTTTTCTGAAGTAACAGACACTGTTCATGGTGAACCCTCAGTCCTTTGCCTTGCTGGATCACTTATCTCACAGTTACTGCTTTGACCTATTTAGGTGACTGGCCTGACACCAGAATAAGTATGTTTCCCATATTTATAGTGTGTGGTTAGTATGAGTGTTAGTAAGGCCAGTTGAAAATGCATTTAAAAACCAGCCACACGTCAGAATTTGAAGGTGGGCTTCCTCTTGTCAGTCCTTAGATAGCTGAGGCACTGAATTCCATAATCAGAGACAATTTCAGTAGCAGCCTCTAAAGCAAATATTAAACTAAGGTAATGGAAAGAAAAAGCGATTCTGAGAGAGTTTGGGGAGAAAGTATCTTGATATTAGTGAGGATCACTACTTAACTGCAGAGCAGAAATCATTGGAAAGCTGAATAATTATTTCAGACACTTCCTGAATACATGAACCTGACTGTGCTCTTGCAATAGTTGATGTTCTGGCTGCTTACTAAGACATTTCCTGGGGAGAGAGAAGCACTAGAGCTGAGAGATTAACACAGGTTGAAGTACACAAATGGATTCAAGGATGAATGAAAGGATTTAGAATCTAAAGTGCACTGAACTAGAATAGTTCAGCTGGGAGAGACCTGCAAGGATTGTCTAATTCATCCCACTACTTTGGCCTTGTAACTGAGAAACAAACCCATAATTAAGGAAAATTAATTTCAAATATGTAAAACCACATTTTTCTCCAAAGAATTATTGAGTGAATTGCTAAGAGTGGGTGTCAGCAAATCCTGGGAGGCTGCTTTAGCACGTCCAGGAACCAAGAATGTAATAGGCACTTCAGAACACAGCACTAGCAGAGTCAAATTAATATAATCTGAAAGTCTTTGTGGTATATTTAGCTTTTCTAAAATCAGAAGTGTCAGTCAATATGTTAGGAAATGTCTACAGGATAAACAGTCGCACTTCTTTTGTTCTTTGCAACAGTTCTGACTCAGATGAAAACATAGGTCGTCTACTTTTGAAAATACCCCCTAGTAGTTCAATCCAGCATCTAAAAGTGCATTGAAGGACCTAGAGTGAAGTTTATGAATTGCGTGCAGAATCCTCATAAAGAGGGGTTGGGTAAGCATTCACTAAATTACTGTTAGCCTCCTATACTTCTGTTAGTATCAGAAAATAAAGTGGGGCTCAAACTCATGCATTGATCTTAAATGTTGTGGTCTATGATTGCTTTGTATTATGGCTGCTATGTGAGGATGGTGACATGGACAGGCATGGAAGTGTTGAGGTACATAGAGCTTGGATCCAATGAGACCTCCAGAGTAAAAAAGCAGTATACCCTCAGCTAAATACCTCCACAAACCTGAACAAAATACTCTCAGTTTCTAATGTAAAGAGAGGTAAGTACTCTCTCTCACTTGAATTTAATAGGTCCCCTAAATTTGGATTGGTTTAGGTAACTAAATGCTTTGTATTGGTTAGGCAGTATTGCCTCTGATTTAAAAAGGGTGTCACAAGTATGGAGATAAGCATTCAACTTCTGCCAAAATGCAGGGCAATTATCCTTGGGTTTTGTGAATGTGCATTTTATGAAGTCAGTAGCATCATGTCAGCAAAGACTACATAGAAATCATTAGGAAGATAAAGATTACATTTTGGAAAAAGTAAATCACTTCTTTTCTGAGATAAGAAACACAGCAGGTAGATTTTTTTTTCTGTGGTGCACAGTAGGAGGGTTCTATATTTTAAATGAGGTTCTTCTCCCTAAACAACCAGCCCTATCATTGCAATACAAAGCTTGTGATAAAACAGACTTAGATTGCTTCCAGTTACTGCAGTTAAACAGAAAGGAGGTGAAGCTTTTAACTACAGCAGCCTGCTGTCCCTTTTTAAAATCTATACGATGGCAGACCTGTTAAACACAGAAGATTGTTGGTAAAGTTAACCATGTGCATCCAAAAGTGACAGAATATGGACTAAGGTGCAACCTCAATCTGTGCCCTAATAAAGTAGCTGTTCATCTGTGGTCAGAGATCGTCATGAAAGACCTTGAGTTCCTTCACTTTATTTTGCAGAAAGGCCTTCAGACAGCTTTGCATCATCTAACTCTATCAATCAAGGACCTCAACCACTGCTTTCTGCTGAAAGCTTTCCTGTTTGGCTCTGTTTCTCACAGACAGCTCAATAACTTGTCTGTGGAGCTGTGATAAATGTACCGTGTGCTTCTAAACTGTCTCTTTAACACTGAACTGAATTTCAACTCAGAATGCTTGCAACTAATTGTTTGCACCAGAAACTATTTCTTTCCAGTTGTTATTCTGTAGCTCACGGTTATCTCTTTTTTCATATATTCTCTAGCAATGATAACATTCAAAGACTGCCGTGTGAACAACGGGAAGCTAGAAAGCTAGGTTTAAATAGGTGAATAAGGTGTATAGTGTAAAGAATAAAATTTAAGTGAACCTGTATGAAGTATGTATTTCTAATACTCTTTTTAGCACAGTACACATTAAGTCTACTTAGAGATAAATTTGGGAGCCAGTCCTACGTGAAACATTCTTAGGGATTTTTTCAGAACACACAAAACAGGGCCCTATCACCACACCTGATTGTGTTTGGACAAGATTGTCTGTTTTTGCTGAGGAAGCCCAAAATAGAGCTATTACAGCAAATGAATAACTTCTCACTCTGAAAGAAGGTGGATCTTTTAGATCAGGTTGTAGGTCAATGGCAGGGCAGAGTGAGAAAACTCATACTGCAGCTGTCTGCAAATGAGTTTCACTTCTGATACAATATAAAAATAGCTTTCAAGGTTGTGAAAGGTTAAAAACTGGTTATAGGGACAAATATGTAAAATACTGTGAAGCAAAAGGGGGTTTATATTTGAATACAAACTCCACAGGCAATTGCATGTGTCTTGTATTTTTACTACTTCTGGTTTTAGGAAATCCCAAAAAGAAGACTGAAATTAAGGGCACTTTAGCGATTGAGAAATATGAGGGTTGTTGACAAAAAAGCATGTAGAGTGAGTTGTACTAAGTTCAGGCCCTAATTAGGAATGCGACTAGAAGCCTTTAGCTTTGGATTGTTAGACATATTGCAACTGATATTCAGAGAAACTGCTCCTTCGAAACTCCCAGTTTATTACTGTGATAATGTGAAAGTTCTGCTTAGAAAACTTTCAGCTGATTTGTTTATGGAACTTGAAAAACTGTAGTATGTGCTCAGCATTAAGGTAGAACAATCTTTTCCAGGAGAAAATGGCATTTCAAAAGACATTTTCTAATAGAAAATGAAAGCCCCAGCTTTGTTTCTGAGATGCATGATCAAGCATAACTCTGCCAAAACCTGGGAACTAGGGTTTTGGTTGAGCCCAAAGTTAGATAAAACATACCAACATGAACTAGTTTCCCACTTGTTTCTATAGTGGGTTTAGTAGGAGAAGAAAGAGCACAAGGCACATGAATTGCTTTTGGGAATGGGCTGTTCCAGGTCAAGAAGAACAAACGCTGTACTCTCTGGAAATCCTATGGGTTTCCAGTGAGCGGTGATAATTTACATGTTCCTCATGTAGAGCAGAGAGGTAACACTAAAAAGGGTTCCTTTGGGTGTAGTAAGAAATACATATATTGGAACACTTCTTGCTGTCTGTGCCACTGCATAAATGTGCAGAACAAAGAAAAAAGCCAGTAACATTGAAAAATGCATAAAAAAGCATGAAAAGCAAGACTGGTGATGGAAACCAACAGCCCACCATGCAGTAACTTACGGTGGAACAGGGCAGAATGTATTTCAGAGCACAGCTGGGAGATCTGTTTAACAAATGTAACATGTAGGCCCTATTTTGGATGATTTTGTATAATTATTTCCTCTTATTACAGTGCCAGATTGGTAAAATAAACTCTCTGCCTTCTCATACTTAAGATCTACTCTGTGTGTGCAGGTTTTGTCAGTGCTGGAGCACGTTTCTGTTTCTGGGTGGTGCCACTAGGCAAATCTCTTGAGTCTCTTCACTGTCTCCATACGGCGTTTTAAGATGTTAAGAGACTTATCACCAAACTGGGAAGGTAACTTCAGGAGAAAAATGGGTCAGAAGCTATTGTGCTCAACTTTGACTTCCTGAATAATTTCTACTCTGGTAGCTGTAGAATAGAGTGGTCATACAATAACCTGGATGGAGTTTTTCTTCCTTTTATGACATTTTTCCAAATATCACAGACTCGTCAGGGTTGGAAGGGAGCTCAAGAGATCATCCAGTCCAACCCCCCACCCCTGCCCAGAGCAGCATCACCCAGAGCACATTGCATAGAGCTGCATCCAGGTTGGGTTTGAGTACCTCCAGAGCAGGAGACTCCACAGCCTCTCTGGGCAGCCCATGCCAGGACTTGGGGACTCACATTGCAAAATTTTTCCTTATTTCTAAATAAAACTTCTTGTGTTCCAGCTTGTGCCCATTGCCCCTTGTCCTGTACCTGGGCACAAATGGAAACAGTCTGGAAGCATCTTCCCTACAGCCACCTTTCTGGTATTTAGAGATATAGATCAGGTCTCCTCTGCAGTCTTTTCTTCTTAGGGCTGAATAATCCCAGCCCTCTCAAACTTTCCTCATGAGAGAAATGCTCCAATCCCCCACTCATCTTTACTGCCCTGCACAGGACTCTCTTCATGAGTTCCCTGTCTCTCTTCAGACAGGGAGCCCAGAACTGATCACAGTACTCCAGACGTGCCCTCAGCAGGGCAGCTTACAGATAGATTCTTCTTTGAAGAGAGATGTGCCTTTGGAATAGTTTCAAACTAAAACAGTCATTTGATATTTGACTTTAGGAATACTTCTGTGGCTATGAGCATGGTGAGGAAGTGCAACAGGTAGCTCAGAAAAGCTGTGGCTGATCCACCAGTGGAAGTGTTCAAGGTCAGGTTGGATGTGGCTCTGGGAAACCTGGTCCAGTAAGAGGTGTCACAGCCTGGGCCATTTTATGAATACAAAGGTATAGCATTCAGGAGGGAGCAGCAAGGAAGAGGTGGAATGAGGAGTTTGATTGTGTATCAAACACTGGCTGCCAACTATAGAGCCCATGGTAATTGTCTAGCAGAAAGAATGTAATTTTTTGAGGGGCACCGAGCAGACTCAAAACCATGTATTGTCCTAAAACAGAAAAGAAACCAAAGCAAAAGTACCTTTAACTGATGCACTGGATGGAGTTAAGATCATCTTTCTCCTGTGGAGGGTACTGCTGGCTAAAACATATAAAGCAAAGCTGCAAGCTGAGATTTTTTTTAACAACTTTCATAATCTCTTTATAATAAAATTTTATTTCAATTGTACGCAGGCTGGGAGCACAGGAGCAGGTTACTGTTACCGTTTCTCTAATGAATGCACTAGGGTTTAAATCTGGGTTTACTAACAATGACTCTAATCAGTAGCTACACGCAGTGCTGAAGTCCCAAAATTGTATTCTGGGCACACTCTTGACTCTGTGGAAAATTTGGATAGATTATGTAGACAGTGTGTCATTCTCCTTGGAAAGTCCTCACAAAAGCAAATGGAGGATGTGTGGTCAAGACAATCCCTTGCGCTAGCTACCCTGGCTTTTGGCTGCTCCAAGGGCTTTTGAGGCAGTGATAAATGTGAGTGTAGTCATCTGACTTGCCTTAATCAGCCCTGATTAAAAAGACCTGAATGGCTGCAGGCAGCCCTAGGATCAGAAGGGTACAGATGCTCTCTCCCTAGTGGTATGGCAGTCACTACTGTGGAGGTAAATTCCATCTCTAAATGTCAGGGGTAACATTTCAGTCTAAAGTTGTCTGGTGGCACTCAGAAGACCCGATACACTGTGAAAGCATAAGAATGTAAATAACACTGCAAATATTGCAAAGTTATTATGTGCATTGATTGTGGGGCCTTCAAGGGTGCTCACGTTCTCTTCTGTTGACTTTTTCTCAAAGAGTTGGTCTCAACAGAGAAGAGCTTAAAGGTAGGTGGGAAAAATTAACAGACTTTTGTCTAAGTGTAATTTTAGAAGATAATGTTTAAAGAGCAGATAAATAGGAAAGAGTGTTGTAGAAGTATACAGAATTACAAATTGGCAAAAGTAAATCAACTACTTATTTTTTTATCTTCCTCACAATTCAAGAACACGAAGACATGAAGTAAAGCTAAAAGGTTAAAGCTTTAAAGAGCTTAAAAGAAAATGTTTCTTTGTGCTACCTAATGATTCAGATTAGCCTTCAATGAAATGGGCAAGCACTTTTTCTCCACCTCCACCAAATGCTGAGAGTTTGAGTTCTTAAACATCAGTTGCTATGTGAGTTAAAATTGACTTCTGCCAAGTCAAGAACTGTGTAGGGCACTTTTGTGTAGAGTTTTTAATGCAGCCTCTAGACTTCAGTGTCTAAAGGACATCCTCCATAAAAGAAATTGTGGTGACTTTAAAGAGATGCAGAAAAGCTCCTATAGCTTTGTAGTTCCTGTAGCTAATTGTATTCAGGGTGAAGTATTTAGACATCAGAAGAACCAGAGCGGTCATGTTTACCTATAAATCAGATCCAAAAAAACTACAGCAGTGGGGTTCAGAACATTGTTCTCTCACTGCCAGTTCATGCAGATCAGAAGTACAGGTGTAGATACCTTTCTGCAAGGTAGCTTTTGCCTACCTAAGGAGTGAAATGTCAGCTTATGGAGCTCAGACACAGCAGGCAGGATGAGGTAAAAGCTTTGGCTTTCCAGGGTCTGGAATGGAATGAGTAGTGGCCCTAGACAGTTTGAATAGTAAAATGTAATTGTTGATGAGAAAAGACTTCCAGTATAGTGGCCTTTCTTCTTCATGCATTTTATCACTTTCTTTGTGGAACCATTGAGGAAGTTATCAGGAGAAAGTTATTCTTAGCCTTGCATGCTCTAGGCTTGTCTTCTGCTCACCGAGGAAGGAATACGTTAGCTTGAATTTAAGTAAAATGTAATTAAACCTTTTTTTGGTCATTGTTTTTGACTTGTGATAAATGAGACATCAAATAAATGTGCTATGAAGATATTCCTCTTCAAAGCACACCCACCAAATGAGAACCTTTAAGTGTGAAAAGGCCTTAAAGAAAAGATTAGTCAGATACTCTATTTTGTGGTTAAAGGCCATCTAAGGGAGGCAGTAAAATAATACCTGTGGTGAGGATTACAAAGTATGTCATAGTACACTTCACTGTAAATATCACTTTATTTTTTGATGGCACAGATTATTTGTAACTTTATTTTATATACTGCATAGCACTTAAATGTCACTGGATCTAAACCCCTTATCCAGGAAGCTCATTAGTTGAGCTGTCTGTGTCTGTATATCTGCCATCAGCATCTGGTGAGAGGGCTGCTGCTGACCCTGCCAGACTTGGGTCATGAGGTCAGCAGGTCTCATTTATTATTCAGAATTGCTTTCTGACCTTTTATCAGCTAGGTCAAAGAATGCTGCATTCTCCCTGGCTGAATTTTATAGTGAAATCAGTATCATGCACAGATAATATAATTACCAATTCCTGTGAACCCTACCCCTCTCTCTCCAAAAATGTACTCACATTGAGGTCGATGAAGTTGGAAGAGTTGCCTGTACAAATGTGTGTTTGGTTCAAGACTGTGTGGATACCTTGTCATCCTGGTGAAATAACACACGTAGCTTTGTATCTAATCTGTGTGTCAAGTTGTGCATCCACATTGTCCTGTTGTGGTACTGATGCAGCTAAGGATAGGGCCCAACATTTAATGCAGGACCTCTCATTTTTACTGCAAGAAATCTGAAAAGATGCCTTTTCATTATTTATATATTATTTATATATGTATTTGGTATATTTTCAGTAGTGACTGTATCTTCCCCTTCAGGTACACACATGTACCAGTTAAGTATAGAATGAATTAGGAGAAATATACAGTAAGAAAACTCGATAAATACAAAGATGGTTTTCTTGGAAATTATAAGATTCTGGAAAGAAAAGTTTCTGAGAATCCAAAGGAATTACAAAACATTTTCTGGTTACAGATGCAATCTAGATCTAGGAAACCACAGGCCATCATTAACTCAGTCCCAAATAGAATCAAGAGGGATTCTGGCAAAGCTAATGAACAGTTGTCTGAAATCTTTGTTCCATGGTGGATAAACAGGAAGCATAAATGACCTTACAAGAAGAAAAATATTTTTGGAATTTCAGAGCACTAAACTTTAAAGAGAAAATTAGCTATCAGGTCTTAACAAGCCACCCCAGAATATGGAAGATCATACAGCATAAATGACAGATTGATTCTTAAAAGGAGCTATGCAGTTCAGCATTATTCCTCTGGAATGATTTCATCCTTTTTAAAGGAAGGAGACAAAGGTCACATTGGTCTTGCCCTTGAAGCAGACAATGTGAGATGTCAGCTTGTGCTTTCTGACACTGCGTATGATGAATAACCTTGACATAGTAATAAACAAATAACCTATATTAACATTTATAAGTACAGTGAAGTTTCAATGCAATATAGACTTCAGCAATATATTGTGAATATCTAGTGTTCAGAGAAATAGATTTCCTCTAGTAATGCTCTGATCTATCTATGATTTGTTAAATATTGTAAAATACAGATCTTTCTTTTTAATAACAGAATGTGTACGCAGCTGAAATACATCCTACCTCATACACTTAAGTACTTCAAGTACTTTAAACAGGCAGATGCTGAATTAAAATTGTTCAAAAAACCCAAAACTTGTGTTTATAGACCTAGTCAAGTTATTGTGGAGAGTGCTCACAATTTTAGTGTTTGAAGTAGCTCTAGTCAATTGTCTTTGCAAGCGCAGCTCTGTCTTAAAGCTGTTCAGTAAGGTTACCAGCTGTTCTCTTCATTTTTCCAGGACTGGCAAGATGTCAGGGAAGATGTATATGGATGTAGGAATGAGGTGTTCTCTTCTATATATGGGAATCTGGGAGCGCAGTTGCTGTGGGGAGAGTTATACTATGTTGCAGTAGTCCTTTTAACAATTTCCTTAGGTTTAAGAACAGGCTTGTACCCTTCATAGCTACCTTCATGGCACAGGAAGGCTGAAAATTAAATGAAGCTATTAGATGTTAATGAACTATATAGGTATGTGCAGGTTTTGAAGCAAAAATTTCTTCTTGCTCAGAAGCCACATCTGTATCTTGCAGGTATTCTGAATTTTGCGCGCAATTTTTGTTTGCTTGTAACTACACACCATGCACCCAGGCAGCTATCACTGAGCTGTGTCGAGATTCTTCTGTATTCTTTCTGAATCTTTTTGAGACATCTCCATATTCTATTACACGTGAGTTAACCTCAGGTCCTTCTGCAGCCTGTATTACTATGCAATCTCATAACTCTTTTTATGCAATAATTCACGTTACTGTGAACATGAGCCGGCAGTGTGCCCCACATAGCCAACAAGGTCAGTAGCATCCCAGCCTGCGTTAGGAGTGTGGCCAACAGGACCAAGGAGGTGATGCTATCCCTGTACTCTTTCCTCTTTAGGCTGCACCTTGAGTACTAGGAGCAGTTTTGGGCACTGCAGTACAGGAAGGACATGGAGGTGTTGCAGAGAGGGCAGGGAAGGCCAACTGGGCTGGTTAGAGGCCTGAAGGATAGGTATGATGGGGAGAGGCTGAGGGAGCTGGGGCTGTTCAGCCTGGGAAAGAGGAGGCTGAGGGGAGACCTCGCTGCTCTCTACAACTACCTGAAGGAAAATTGGAGTGAGGTGGGTGTTGGCCTCTTCTCCCTAGTGACTAGTGATAGGACAAGAGGAAAATAGGGTCAAGTTGTGCCAGGGGAGGTTTGGATTGGATTTTGGGAAATACATCTTCCCAGGAAGAGTGGGGAGACCTTGGCACGGGCTGCCCAGGGAGGGGTTGGAGGCAGTTCCTTGGAGGGATTAAACGAACAGACAGACAGGGTGTTTCAGGAGATGGGTTAGTGGTTGAAGGTTGTAGGGTGGATGGTCAGACTTGATGATGTTATGATTCTAATTCTATCATTATTTACCTCTATTATAAATATTAACACATGACAGTTTAAAAATGCCTTTTATCTTAACACTTGCAAGACACCTTAGCACGTACCCTGGCATACTTTATGAAGTGAAGAAAGGCAGCTGTCATTCCTTCTTCCACATATAATGAATGTCATATCTCCATGAGCAACACTTTGCAGGAGCTGTGTGTGCAGAAAAACTTGAGGACCTTTTTTGTAGTATTATGAAAACATCTCAAAGATTCTAAAATTTAGATTGGAGAAGTACAGGCAATGGTGTGCCATGGGCATAGATGAGAGAAATCAAGACAGAAGTAAAAGGCAATTGTAAAATAATATTACTGAGAAGAAAAGACATAAGAAGAAAATTGTGTAGAAATCATCTCCTTCTTGAGAGATGTTTAAAACCTGCCTGGACATGCTCCTGTGTGACTTGGTCTAGGTGATCCTGCAAGAGGATTGGACTGGATGATCTTTCAAGGTGCTTTCCAATCCCTAACACTCTGTGATTCTGTAATGAAGAGAAGTTTTAGATTCCTTTTTGACAAACATTTAACTGCTCAAAGATTGATGTCTTTACACCCTGTCATTAAGAAGGGGTGAGTGCTAGAACTGAATGACAAAAGAGAAAGAACAAACCCTCTATTGTCTTTACATTGAGCACCAAGTTAAACTTCCTAAGAAGCAGAAATGAGTTCTTCAGCCCCAAAGAAGCTAATAAAAACTTCTCCTGTTTAGTGGGTGGCATTATAAAAATAAAATATAAGGAAAGTGAGCCCTGATGATTGATTTGCTCTGAAGAGCTGTCTCCATGAACTAAAACAAACCAAGTGGTTGGTTCTTCTAAACCATATTTTCCCTTTCCTTTAACTCTGAATGACTGATAGGCCTGGACTGGAGCCTGAAGTGGCAGCCACTGTGGCACTATAAAAGTGTCAGCTGCATACAGATAATGTGTTTTATAACGCAGCTTTGAAAAACTGCTGTGATCCCAATGTTGTAAACCTGAATTTAACTCTTCACATTGATAGAACTATTTTAATCTCTTCTTCAGCTATTCAGTTTTGCCTAAAAACAGAGTGTCTCAGTGAGTTAACAATCCCAGGTAGTAAATGCCCTACAGAAATAGGAACCCTGTTTTCATACCCTTGAAGTCCCAGAGGTCACATATAGGCACTGTGAATGTACTTTCCTATGGTGCCACAAGAATTCTTGCAGTTCTGTAGCAATGTGGGAATGTGAAGTGGAGCTATCTTGGCAGAGGTAATCTGTTGCGCTCTGGAAAAAGCATCAGGTGGTGGGATCAGCATATAGCTAGAAGCAGTTTTGGGCACAGCAGCATAGGAAGGGCATCAAGGTGTGGGAGAGGGGAGAGAGAAGAACAGCTGAGCTGATCAGAGCTCATCACAGGACTGATGAGGAGAGGCTGAGGGAGCTGGGGCTGTTCAGCTTTGAGAAGAGGAGGCTGAGGGAAGACCTCAGTGCTCTCTACACCTACCTGAGGAGTTGTTGGAGTGAGGTGAGTGTTTGCTTCTTTTCTCTAGTGAGAGTTACTCTCTAGTGAGTGTCACTAGGACAAGAGGCATTGGGGTCAAGTTTTGCAACGGAATGTTCAGACTGAATCTTAGGAAAAACTTCTTCCCAGAAAAGAGTGGAGAGGCCTTGGCACAGGCTGCCCAGAGAGGGGATGGAGGCACTGGAGGGGTTCAACAAACAGGCAGACTTGGTGATTTGGGAGATGGATTAATGGTTAGGGATTATAGAGTGGATGATTGGCCTTGATCATTGTTGATCTTGAAGGTCTTCTCCAACCTCAGTAAGTCTATGATTTGGCTGTGATAAAGGATGAGCACAGAGCAGGGAGTGTGCATTTATTTCACCATTCAAGTAAACTGCTGTGATACAGCTGTGTAGTGTCAAAACATTGGTCTGAGACATCTAAGGTTTTCTTTTCAAGCTATGAATTTATTTGGGTTATTTTCAAAATAATTATGCAGGTTCTGCAGTGCCAGTTGTATCCTGGTGAAAGTGAACTTGGTTTCTATTCTTTTGAATGTAATCATAGAAAGTCTTCCTACTTCCAAAAATCTGTCCTAACCTCTTTCTGCATATCCATCAAAGCTGCAATGTGTGCTTCGTCTCAGCCACATCAGCTAAACTCAGGTTTAAGTGCTAAATCAAGAGCAGCTTTATTGCTTTTTATTAAAGTGTGCCTAGTTAACACCAAGAGGAGCCTAACACCCTGAGCAGGGAGTGAGAGGAGTGTGATTTACTTCATGGGAATGCTGTGTTCTCTGTTAACTATCTGTAACTGTTGCCCTATGCTTTGCAAACTGCAATCAATGTTCTGCTGCACATTTGTACTTTTTATTGTGTGGGAGGCCTTTTGGTATTTCTTACGCTCATCTTACAAGCTGGAGTGCACCTTTTACTTCTCCTGAACTGACAGTTTCGCTTCCTGAAACACTACATTTGTTTTTATCCTTCCATATTTAGAGGGATATGTATGCCTGTCCCTAGATTCACGTCTGATTGCACTGGTAGTTGAAAGCAAATTGGAACAGAAAACAAAACAACCAGTAAAAAAGACTACCAGTGATACAGTTTGAAGTATCTGCAGGAGACTGGTAGGACTGAATCCATTTCCAAATCATCAGGGTATGCCTGTCTTTTGTATGTGCGAGTTGGGATATGGCTACGTGCCAATAGGCAACACCTCAGAATGGGCACATTTCAGAACACCTAAGGAAAAAGGAGATTTCAAACACTTTTGACAAAGTAGAAAGCAGCGGAAATCCTTGCTTTCAGAATTAGCAAGAAACCAATGATCAGACATCAATGGAAAATCAATCATCAATGGAAAATCAGAACTGTAACCAGTGGCTTGGCTAGCACAATCGTACAGCCAGTGAATGGAATCTTGTCTTACCAGCCTTCACAATTTTAGGGCAAATCTGATGGTACCTTAAGATTTTCTTTTTTGGAAGTCACAGTTTTTATAGTAAAGTGAAAGCATGAAACTATTAAATTTTACTAAAAGCAAAAGAAACCCAAAGAAAAGGTCTTCTTCCAGAGAAATAAAGGCAAACTGAAGAAGAAAAGCAAGTGAAAATGAAAGTGAACAATGTATTTCTTTTCAAATCTCGTGCTTCTGAAGGCTTGTGCCTTATTGCTAGAACTGGGCAGAACCAAACCTGGTTGCCACTTTTTAATGTCGCCAGCACTGAGGAGCATTTCCTATAACATTTGACCAACCTTATCTAAGTGAAATGTAATGGTTTTGTTGTTTAAAAAAGTCCTGCCTGTTTCCCCTCTGGATTGTTTCTGCCTTACATTCTGATGTATCACCTGAATGCACTAAGGAGCATGGAAGATCTCACACCTCCTTGGCTCTTCATCCCCCCTGTGGTGCTTAGCTTCATTAAGAACATGGTACAGGACCATGTTTCATCTGTCCAGAGAAGTTTGTGTGGAAGAACTCACACATCCTTGGCTCTTCATTCCCCCGTGATGTGTAGCTCTGGTAAGAACATGCTTTAGCACCATGTTTCCTCTATCCAGAGAAGTTTGTGTGCATTTTTTGGAACTATGCTCTTTAGTTCCTCACACAAATGGTTTCATACAGCCTCTGAAACACAGAAACCCTTATCAGTCACCTCCTTAGATGGCCATCTTCTGAGAAGTGCCTGCAGTGTCTGTTTTACTTTACTACTTATCTCAAAGTGGAGGGTCCAGGCTCGTTGGTCCACTCACAGAAACATGATTGCTGATGGCGTGAAGAATAAAGCTGGCTATAGGTGAATGAAGCAAAGCTGCAGTATTATACCGGGGTCATCTTCTACCCACTACTTCACATCAATTTGCTTTTCTACTCATTTGAGGGAGTTCTCAGTTCCTTTTCTGTGGGTGTATCCTCTGGTGCTGCAATGGGAGAGTCTGTTTCCCAAACACGTGGCTGTTTTGTGGTAAGTGAAACAGATGGTCCCCAGTTGTTACCAATACAAATATGTATCATCCATCAGCTCAACACCTTCCTGATACTTACACAAACCAACAGATACTATAAATTCACAGAATCTCAATGCCCGGATTTTGTTCTCAATTGTATCAGGAGAGTAGCTCCCTTAAAATTAATCTAGTGGTGCTTCTGTAACGCAGCTCAGAATCATTGTCCCTATACACAAACTAGATTTCAAGGTACATGAAACAGGGACAACAACTCCTAGTAGCTGGTGTTCATGATAAAACACAAGATTTTTTTATATTTGTCAGATGCTGGTGTGGGTACTGCACTAAACACCGGTCTTAGCTCAACACAGATCATAGCTGTGTAACTGGAAGTCATTAATTAAATGCTGTGCAGCCCAGGATCATGCATAATGGAACACAGCTACTGCAAACAGCTCGCTCCTCATCATTTGAATTTCCTTCCTGCTCTTACAGACGTGAGGAGTGTGTATTTGAAGTAGTCCCTCGTGAGATTTTGCTTTTACATCCTTGGAGAATGTCCTTGTGCATATTTATAGGACAAAGGAGGAGGATTACTAGATGTGGATTTTTTGCTTTTATGGTATTAACTGTAATCATTTAAAAAGTACAGACTTGGGCTCAATAGCATCGCATGTGCACACCTCAAAAATCTTCAGACTGTATGGAAAATGAGTGGCCTAATGCTCTAAGCCTTTAAGTAATAGTGCTGTGATAGGGTCAGGTATGTGAGATGGCCACTTTTAAAGTGAACATGCAAATCTCTCTGAAAAATAGGATTTCTCTGTCCTTTATTAACTTTTATGAAGATGATTTTACTGGCAGCCCGCTCTGCAGGATGGCGCTATTGTTATAGCTCTGCCACATTGGAGATGAGAACAGATTGCTTACTGCACTCTTCGTGTTCAGAAAGGCACTTTGTTTAAAGGACAGGAGGAAGTGGACTTCACAAATTAAAATCCATGCAGGAGTTTCACTGCAAAGCATCTATTAGTCCTACAGTACTATCCAATTAATCCATTACTCTTAGACGAGGAATCCCTGTATATCCAGGTACAATCCTTGCCAAATATCTGGACACAATTGTAGGCTTTTAGGATTACAAGTAACATAATAAAGGATAACAATCAAAAATTAAGCACACCAATACAGAATGCTGGGTTAACTGGGCCTGCCATGTGCACTCTGGGGCAGCAGTCTGTTAGGTTTAAAGTGAGATTAAGGAGTTGTGTAACCTGCAATTATGCTGTTTTTCATTAAAAAAATAAGATGATTTGGCTCAGTAGGGCCATTCCTTATATTTACCTCTGTTTAATTGGATTGGGAACTGCTTAAACATCTTTGAGTTGGAGCTTATAAGAAGATGATCCCAGCTGTTTTTCGAAGCTTAAGACAGCAGGCAGACAACATGATCATGTCAAGACTCATACTAAAACCTTAATCCTACTTTTTCATCAACTAGCACTACAGCTGAGTTTTAACCTCCTAAGTGCTAAATGTGCTTTGGACCTCTCACAGTACATTTGCTGTCAAATATTATTGTCTAATAATGTAAATTTTTGCTTCCTTTCTGAGGAGGACTTTAAATGGGCTCAGTCTATCTGAATTGGAAGAGCTGTAGCGTAGGCCTGTATTTTCAGTCCTTTAAAAGTACAATTTATAAGCTCGCACCTATTGAAGTCTGTTGTCCTTTATGGAGGTGAGGAATTGCACTGACCTGTATCTCACCGTGCTATAACATAAAACCCCATACATGGGTAACTATTTTTCATTGCTCATGTGTTAGCAGCTGGAATACAGTTTTATTTGCAATAGGAAAGAAATGGCAACAGTTCCAGTTTTATTCAGGTCTTTTTCTGAACTGTCAGCATCACCAAAAGAAATTTTCCAGATTCTTAGCCTCAAAACTTGCTAAGCAAAATGTTGTTTTATTTGATAATGCTGTAGCTGCATAAAGATTAAATGTTCTAATGAGTTTACCCTGTGTTTGTGACCAGTACCCGTGCAACGCAATCATCACTTTTTTCTTATGCTTTTTTCTTTTTCTCCTTTTTTTTTTTTCCTTTTTCTCTGTTGGGTAGTGTTCCGATTTGTCCTAGTGACACAGGGCTGCCAGCAGGAAAGCAAGCGTAGTTAATGCTCAGCTGCTCAAACCAGTCAAGCAAGCTAGCAAGTCCCAGCTGTGCTACTTGATGTTTTTTGATTGTGCCTAGTCCTCAATCTGTGAACTGTTTTCTGGACTTAGATTCATCAAGCTCTGCCGCTTTAAAAACTCATGCAGGCAGGCATCCTAGGATATGCCATTATAAGCTGCTGCCAGGGGATCTTCTAGGAGATAAATGGAATCTGTGTGAAGTAAATTAGTGTGAACCAGTCAATCTGTGTGTCAGCCTTGAGCCACATCTATGGGTAACTAGCTTGCTGACTGAAAAGCCCCGCTATCTTTTGCCAATCAGAGGTCTCAGCCACAAGGAAGCAGTCCTATACAACATTAGTTTCTTGAAATAATGCCTGTTTGACCAGCTAGTGAAACTCTTCACTATACAGCACTGTAATGTCCAAGTTTACTTATTGATTACAATTGAACTGAAAATCTTTTAAAGTCAGATAACATTTTAACAGTAGGGAGCATCACAGAAATGTCTTGGAAATAAGTACTTCCACTTTCCTAGAGCAGCCATTCAGCAGCGTCATGCTGTGCTGCAGTTGGCTTTACCTTCCTATCAGTAATACATCTTCAAGGCCATAATGCAAAATAATAACAATAATCTGACCAGAAGAGGTTAATACAGAGGCTCTGTGTGTACTTTTTTTCTCATGGATTAAGCTATTTGGGCAGCTTTGATAGAGAGAAGGGAAGAGTACACAGGCTATAACATTCACATTTTGCAGAGGGATATGTCAGGATCAGGACTCTGCTGCACACTTTTGTTCAGTTTTAAAAGCAAATTGAGACAATTTCTAGCTAGAATTCCTCTGTGAAGATGGACTGGACCAGAGTCCTTTGAAATCCACTGATTAGTAATTTTAGGCTTGAATACTCAGCCTGTCTACTGTCATTTGAATAGTGATGTCAGTAGTGACGGTAACGCTGTTTTAAAACTAAAGCATATTTGTTTATTTGATTTATTTATTTATTTTCTGTTTGTTTGTTGTTTTTATAGAGCTACTGGGACACTGGTCCTGTTATTGCTGCAATGTGTACTCTCCCACCCCGCTGATCTAATGTGCAGAAGCAATGGGGAATTTTGTTCTATATTTTTAGAACAATGGGCAGGTGAGGAAAAAAGAAGAAAAGACAGTGTACAATGCTAGGAGAATTAAATAAAGGCAATGTGGGGTTAGATTTCCCTTCTAAGGTTTACAAAACAGTGCAGTAAATGTTGTGTGAGATTTTATGGGGAACTCCATGAGACAAATGTAACTAGTTAGGTGTTTTATTACATGCACTACACAGAATACATGGACAGAGTGTAGTATAAATTACAAGATCAAGACAACTGCTTTAAAATTGAGTGAATGTTCCATTGCACTAATGAAACAAAAGTGGGATGTCCTCTGAGATCATAATGTGTTACAGGTTATTATATTTTAGTTGAGAGAAGTAGGGATGTCCCTCTGAATGAATAAAACTTCAAGTTCTGTTGGGAAATGTATCACTGAAAATGTCAGGTTTCCTGTCTGCAGTGATGTTGTCCTCATAGATACAGGGAAGAGGAAAATGGAGTTCCAGGAGTGTTTCTAATTCTAAAATATATAAAAAGCTTAAAAGCAATTTCAGTTTTAATCAAGGAAAAGTGCCCTGCCTAGTGAGTGGAGTGAGGTTTGTCTGTATGTGGCTTCACAGAGTGCTCAGGCTTTCCCAGGCATGTGGCTCAGTTCTGTGAACTGAGGTCTGCAGTGTAATGTTAGGTCCTACTCCTGCATTCAACCTAACAGATTTAAATTACTGCAGCCTTCCATTTGATCTCTTCCACACTGTCCATTCCAAGACAGGTCTAACTTCTGAACGCTGCAGCATTTGCTTTAGAATAATAAAGTGTTCTTTCAGGTTAATGTCTTAATCTTGCTTCTTAAGATTAAAACTTAATGAAAACTGGGCCAGCATGATATTTAATCATCAGAAGATAATAACCAGGTCTTCTCAATTAAATACACACATCAGTGCAGGTTTTTATCAAATGACACTACAAAATTATGAAATGAAATGACCAGCAGCTGATGTCTTCAGTCAGTGAGATGAATTAGTGGTTTATATAGCCTGAGAAAGGGTCTGGAAAAAAATAGGGTTCAATTCAATAAGGACAGGAGCAAGGATCTAAACTGAGGTAGGATTAATCTGCAGAGAGACAAGATGGAGAAGGACTAACAACGTAGTGGTTTCTCAGAAAATCATCTGAATCACAAGCTGAGCAAGAGTGAGCAGTGTCCATGCTGTGGCAACAAAGGCAAACACCATACCAGGCTCTGTAAACAGGAGCATCACCTGTAAAACCTGTGAAGCAGTCCCTGTGCTGTACTCAGCACTGGTGCCATCAAGGGCACATCCTCAGCCTGTCTCACTGATAGAGTGCTGTCACCATTGTGGCAATGTGGATACTCCTTGCTGCCTGGTGAAACTTCATTACCTGCTTTTTCTCTTTCCAGGTAGTGGTGGTGAGTGCTCCGAACATTTCACTTGCCATTTCACAATGAGTTCCTGCATTCCTTGGACGATTAGTGAAATAATCACGTCCTCAAAAATACATGACAAAAGCTAGGTAGGATAGCAGTTTTCAACCTTCAAAAGAGATAGACAAAAGAGAATAAAACAAAGGATTTCAATCGCAGAAGGAGAGTAAAAGGCTCCCATACACACACCTCTCCTCACAGAGGAATAAGTTAGGGACATGCACAAATAGATAGGAGATGCCTACCTGTGTGGGAAAACAGTGAAGCTGGCCATGGTTAGGGAAGTTTGGGAAGTTAAGGATAAAAAAATTCTATGTGTTTAAGGGAAAATGAGAGACAATTGTGGAACAGGAATCTACTGTAAGTTATTAAATCTAAGTATCTAAATACTAAATCTAAAATGTAATTTAAATTATTTTGGAATTCTCCAAGTTTCAGACTGGAGTTTAGGAGAGATTTCTAGTCAAGTATTACTGGTTGGTTGTTGGACGTCACACTGGTGATGCTCGCTCTCAGCAAGTACAGTTGTTCTTATGCTTTTATGGGATCTGAGAAAGAGAGTAATTAAAACATTTATTGCATAGCTTCCCACCTAGGAAGTGCCTGTGGACCCCAGGACTGAAGTCGTATTGCAGCACAGTTGGTTTAGCCATTTATGAAAAACCTCTAGCCAAGCAAACAAGCATTTATGGTCTTTTACAGCTTTCCCTGTACAGCTTTTTTTAGATTCAGGTTGTCTTCCATTCCAGCAAAAGAATTTAGCACCTAGAGCCTATCCTGTCTAATAGTTTTGTTTGGAAAATGGTTTTATTGCCCTATCCACTTGTTTTGAATGACACGTGGGACCATTTCTGTTTAATGTCTTTACTGATGATCTCAATAAGGGCACAGAGTGTATCATTAGTAAGCTTCCAGATTACATCAAGTTAGATGGGAATGTTGATCAGCATGAGCATAGGGAAGCTCTACAGAGACACTTGGATAGATTGGAGCGATGGGCCAATGTTAACGGCATGAGCTTCAACAAGGCCAAGTGCCAGGTCCTGCACGGGGGCCACAACAAACCTCTGCAGTGCTACAGGCTTGACGAGATGTGGTTGAAGAACCGTCTGGCAGAAACGGACCTGGGCTTCTAATCTACAAGTGGCTGAATATGAGCCAGCAGTGTGCCAAGGCAGCCAAAAAGCCAATGGCATCCTGGCTTGTATTAGAAACAGCATGACCAGCAGGAGCGGGAAGATGAGCCCCTGTACTCAGCACTGGTGAGGCTAAATCTTGCACACTGTGTCCAGTTTCCGGCACCTTAATACCAGAGAGATGTTGATGTGATAAAGCAAGTGCGGAGGAGGGCAATGAAGCTGGTGAAGGACCTGGGGAGTAAATATGAAGAGTGATTGAAGGAGCTGGGGCTGTTGAGTCTGAAGAACAGCAAGCATCATTCTCTACAACTAAGGACATTACGGAAAAGTTAGTGCCGGTCTTTTCTCACAATCAGTTAGTGAAGGAACAAAGGATTAGGTTTGAACTACAACAGTGTACATTTGGATTTGACATTAGGGAAAAGTTTTTCACAGAAGCAGTGAACGGGCGCTGGAACAGGCTGCCCAGGGAGGTGTTTGAGTCACTGTCCCTGGATGTGTTTAAAGATCATTTAGATATAGTGTTTAGGGATATGGTTTAAGGGTGAACTGTGTACAGTAGGACTGACAGTTTGACTTGATGATCCCCAAGACCTTTTCCAGCTAGACTGCTTCCGTGATTCTGTAAGGGTGCTCTGCAGACAGACTGTCTTTAATTCTCTAATTCACTTTATCAGTAATAAAGGTATTTTAACAGAAAACTCTGGTTTATTCACATCTGTTGTATAAATGTCTTTCTCTGGTGTGGCTGCTCGCTGAACAGCAGTATGCAGGGAGGGTATTTAACTGCAGTGTGATTTTTCTAGAGTGCAGCAAGAATTTTCAGAATATAAACAAAACATGTAGGAATAAACGATAGTGATGTGTTATTGATCACAGAGTCATAGAATAGTCATAGTTGGAAGAGACATCTAGAGATCACCTACTCCAACCCCACCACCAAAGCAGGATCATCCAGAGCACACTGCATAGGGCTGTATCCAGGGAAGTTTGAGTATCTCCAGAGCAGATTTCACAGCCTCTCTGGGCAGCCTGTGCCATGGCTTTGGGACTTGAACTGGAAAGTTTTGCCTTATTTCTAATTAAACTTCTTGTGTTCCAGTGTATGCCTGTTGCCCCTTGTCCTGGCACTGGTCACTATCTGACACCAACCACCCTACAGCCACCCTGCAGATATTTATACATCAAGGTCTCAAGGCTGAACCATCCCAGCTCTCTCAACCATTCCTCAAAAGAGAGATGCTCCAGACCCCCAGCTGTCTTTGTTGCCCTCCAGTGGACTCTCTCCAGTAGTTCCTTGTCTCTCTAGAACTGGGGAGCCCAGAGCTGGACACTCTGGACACTGACAGAGAGGGAGGATGGTGTAGAGAAGCCTAGATGGCCTAGACCTGCCATCAACACACTTGTTAAATGTAGTAAGTGATCAGCTTCTAGTCACAAAGAACGGTTTATCATGTAGCAATTCTCTCACAATGACTGTTGTTTTCACAGCCTGATCAGCAGTGATCTGCACTCTCTTTTCAGAAATGATTTGCTTTTATTTCATGGAATTTGAGGTGGTTTGAAACAATTTACTTGAATGTTGCACTGAATAGTGGGATCTCAAAATATTTGCTTACTATTCTAAATTACATACCTGGTTTTTAATGTCTTCCCATTTCAATAACATAAGAGAATGGTTATCATGTCCAGTAGACAACTCTTAAGAGACTATCAAGGTATCAGTAAAAATTACACCAGTGCCCAGGATTGATCCTGCACAATGAAGATTTATGTAATTTTTCTATGCTAAGTTCAAGGTCGTTTGCCCCCGTGAAAACTTCCCTTTCCCTGTGCTTACATGCTAACAAGTTCATTTCCTCTGTCCATTGAATAATGGAAATTGCACTGAATAGAAAGGAAATATCATTGGGGTTATTATATCAGAAGTTGTTGTTTCTGAACTTTTTCTCTGACTTGTCGATTCGAGGCTCCTCTATACCATTACATCACTTTGACCATACAAATAAGCTTCCAAGGGAAGCAAATTTCATTGTCTTTATGGTCCATTTGAAAGCAGTGTAGGACAGCAAAGTAGCCTTAGAATTGACACAGTTCACACTATTTATGTTTAAATAACTTAACATTCCATCAGCATCCTAGCTATAAGCACCGCAGAACAGTATTTCCCCTATTGATAACTGAATATAAAATCCTGTCCCCATAAGGAAAAAGAGAGTAAAGTAGGTGTCGGTGTTGGGATTGTATTTATTTTTTTTCATTATTGCATAACAGCTTCTTTACCCTATCTAGGCCAGACTGTTCTTTCCCTATTTTTATCTTTTCAATTTCCTCTGTTCTTCTGGAGCATATAACAAGTGGTATCTTAAAAAAGAAAGATCTTAAAGCTCTGCCTGGGACCCTTTCTGCTTGCTGCATACACTCATTATGTAACTTCATAAACCAGTGTCTTGTGGAGTTTATTTGCCTGAGTTTTGTCTCGGGAGGTGTGTGCACTTCTGAATAAGTTACAGGATACACATCCGTCCCTTACTGCAGTGAACTCATCCTAGCCACTCCCAAGCTGTCTGCTGGTGCTCTGAAATATGATCTTTCCTCCCTTCACTTTTTCCTGCTGAACATCATCTGTCCCTGTGAAAGCATTTCCATCCCTGCTTCCCACTCCCTTTAAACTCTTACTGGTACCAACTACTGGTCTGAGCTATTTGTTGTAAAATCGAGCAGGTTAGTTTAAATACTAAAGTGTAGTAGAATCACAGGGTCGGAAGGGACCTCCAAAGCTCATCTAGTCCAACTCTGCTACTACAAGCAGAGACATCTCTAACTGGAACAGATTGCCCAGAGTCCCATCCAGCCTGACCTTGAATGGCTCCAGGAATGGGACCTTCACCACGCCTCTGGGCAGCCTCTTCCAGGGCTCCCCAACCCTCAGAACAATTTCCTGATGTCCAGCCTAAATGTCCCCTTTTGCAGCTTCAAACCATGACCAGCCTTCTCACAGCTCTTTTCAGGTACTGGAAGGTTGCTCTATGGTCTCCATAGAGCCTTCTAGTCTTCAGGATGAACAACCCCAACTCTCTCAGCCTGTCCTTGTAAGAGAGGAGCTCCAGCCCTTTGATCATTATTGTGTCCATACTCTTGACCTGCTCTAACAGGTCCTGGTCCTTCTTAGGTGAGGGCTCCAGAGCTGGACACAGCACTCCAGGTGAGGACTCAGCAGGGCAGAGCAGAGGGGCAGAATCACCTCTCTTGATCTGCTGGCAACACTGCTTTCAATGTCCCTCTGACATGGCCTTTTCACATGGTCTGGGACAGAAGGAGAGCACTTGAACAGGTTTGTCCTAGCTTACAGCACAGACCTCCAGCAAGGAGCTGGAGCTCCTAAGTGGGACTGATGCTTGGTGTTGTGGCAGCATCTGCCCTCTTCGGTTCCCTGTGAGGACTCTTTACTGGTTGAAAACGCATCCTGTGCTTTGAAAGGCTGATTCTGGAATTTTTGTCACTGTTATATCATACTCTGCTGAACATTTTCCTATTACTCCACTTTTGAGTGGTTCTGACTATTAAATCCACACAGCTGTCATGACCCAATCACTCAGCACAGAGGAGCTGACTGCTTAGTGAAAAGAACTGTTTCAGGAAGAATGTACTAATACATTTGGCACAAAGTCATTTTTATTAAAAAATGTAAGGTGCAGACTTGTGTTTTCCAATGTTTGTTTTTTGAAGTGGGGATCCCAGCCTTCACTACTTTCCAGAGTTTTGAAGGGACTGGAAGATTGATACCTAGTACTTACTGTGCTATTACATGATCTATTGTTTAATAACTGTTTTCCCTTCAAGTTCTCTTTGTGGCTCCATGTGTGGAGCAGAGAGAGAGAACTAGACATTGACAAGGAAAACACCTCTGTGGTGGATTTGTTCCAATGTCAAGTGAATTAAAAATTCATCAACAGACAATTGATTATTTCCATGTAAAAATTTTCCTGCTTCAAAATGAAACTGATTTTAGCAGTTAAGTAAAAGAAAAGATCAAATTAGGTGCTCTCTAAACTGCAACTCAGTGTGGGTTTTACTGCATTTTGGAAGTATCACTGATTTTATTACACATTTGAGGGTGTTAAATACATCAAAGTTCCATCTTAAAATGAGCACAATTTCCCTGTCTGGTGCATGACTCCAGTAATTACAGACCCACCTAACCGATCTTCTGTGTCGTTTGACTGGCTTCTTGGGGGAAACAGACAAGCACTTTCAATGGCTTCTTAATGACTGCTTTCTTTTAGGATTCTATAAGAAAAAGGTGGGGGTGTTACTTCAAAGGGATCACATCTATGCTGGTGCCTCAAACTTCTCTCGCAATGAATTCTTACCTATAGATTTTTCAACTGTGCTCTGGTTGCATATAAACTCTTTTGAGTTTCTGTTTTATTTCCAGCTATTATTTGTGTTTACAAATTATGACTTCAGAACTGAAAGCTCTGCAGAAACTGGGAAGTGTTTGTTTTTGAATGCATTACCTTTCTCTCTCCTCATTTTTATCCTTTATTACTCCAGTCAACGTGCTGAAGCATGACAAGAACTCAAACTCGGCAAACTTCCAAGATGTGAAGGATACGCCTGACAGATGTGTCTTGGAAGAGTCTGAGAGTCCAGGTGAGAGGCACTTAAAGACAATCACCAAGTATCAAGTGATAAATCTGACACAGCTTTTGGGTCTGTAAAAAAAACCACATTGTAATGCTGTTTCCTTTTTAACACTGCAATGTCAAATTAATGGTCACCTCCAGGGGTCACACTGTGGAGCTGTTATCCTTTCCTCTTTCATCAAGAATTCAGGTCTTAGAAAGGATAAAGGCTTTATGACCAAAAAGAAAGCTGACACTACTAGTTCATTATAATTAGTTTTGGACTACACTGCTTACTTAATATATGTACAGTGTCTGACCCTTGGAAGGTAGCATGAGATTATGAAAAATTAGAGGGACTGTATATACTGCAGTTTGATGTAGCAGTAGACATTCAAGCACTGTCTCTGGAGGAAAGAAAATCAGGGGCCTTAAATAACTTGATTCTTTTCTTTAAATCAGCTCACAATCATTATTTCATTTTAATGGCTCTTAACATTGATTCAGCTAAATACTGGAACATCCATAAAGTGCATTCTTTTGGGTGACTAAAAGATTTATCTTCATGTAGTTTCATTATATTTCTTGTTATGGAACACCTACGGTATTTATTAAATAAATCCCAAGGGGAAACCAATATAAAGTGTATTGAGTCACAGCTGATGAAACATTCTGTGGGACTAAATACTGAGATCTCTAAAGCAAACTGAGCTTCACCTGCACAAACCATCTACGGAGCCTGTGTGTAGTCCTCATTAGCGAAAGAGTTAAACATCTTTCTTCACTTGATATTCTCCTTCCCTGCTTTATCTGTTTTCTCGGTACCCTCTTGCGTCTCTGTGTGCTGATCCGTGTATCATATTTTTGATTCATTGTCTCTGCGGCCTGTCAGCTTAGTTAAGAGATTTCCAAATCTTGCAGCCTGTGCTGACAGGGGGCAGCTGCCAACAGTCCCCTGATCCTTCCCCAAGGAACACTGCTGAGATTTAATTTTCAGTCAAAGGGTGCAGTCTGAAATCCATGTCAGGTCCCCTAAGTCATCTCAGAACCCAGATAGGACCCATGTCTGAGGGATTATATTTCAGCATGCTCCACTCTTCCAAGATTCCTTGGGAGTTCAACTGCTGTCATATACCTGATTTGAACTACATTCCCTTTCCATATTTTCCACAGAAATGAACACCAGCAGAGGTTAGAATATTTGAAACCAATGAATTGTAAATCTATGCTCATTTTAAAGCCATATTGGCTTGGACTCAACACTGTACAGTAGAAACCAGGGTAAGATTTAGAAGGAAATAGATATTTACACAGGCAGAAGCCAAATTTAATTCTTACGTGGCACCTCCTTTGGAAACTGTCTATAGTCCCTTCAAAAATGATTATGGCAAAAATGTGGATTGTTCTGATGTTCTGATCTATTCTGAAGTGAGAAAGAATTAAAACCAGGTGGCACTGAGGTTCCCAGGTGAGACTGAATATGCCTTAAAGAGAACATTCATTTTAACCTTCAATTAATTCTGTATGCAAAGTGTACACAGTTGGATGGGAACCTGAGCATCCAGTTCTACACTCTGCATATCTGCATGAAGTAATGGAAAGACTAAGAGCCTGTCAGGAGGTGAATATTGACTGGCAAAAATACACGTTGATAAAGCATCTAAATTTAAAAACTGTGTTCCGTTTCGTCCATCTGACATCATTAATCTAGTAATAAACAATGAATTACTCTGGCTTTTGTTTCTGTCCATTCCTACGTTTTAAGACATCTTGTCTTATAGGTCTGAAAACCTCAGGAGATTTCACTACTTGGTCTCACTGCTTTCCACTGAGAATTTGTGGCTTGGTTGTCATGGAGACATCGTATTTCTCCAAGAATTGCTCATATTGATCCGTGGACAGGCGTAAATGGCCAGGCGAATGTGAGGAGTAAAGGGGGTTGGGCAGTACTAGAAAATGACCAGAGGTTATGGGTCGGAAATAAGCTCATAGCAAACGCTTAGGTAAAGAGAAAGAAACAGTTTCATTTTGTTTCAGGATTTCACTTTTGCACTTTATGCCATTGTCTTGTTTCACTATATACTGAAAGAAACTTGTTAGTCACTTGTCATGTCAGATCTTTGGTGCTTGTCCTGACACAGCTGTCAGCCTCCCAGCTCGGTGCAGTTCAGGGACACACAACAACAAAGAGCTGGCAACATGAATTATTTATTGCTCCTTGTGCGGATGAAATTATGTGATAAGAAATTAAGACACTTTCTGCCAGAAGTGCTTGTTGGAAAGATTTGGTAACACAATACATTTACTTGGAACTTACTGCTTACTTTTGGTAGCAGAGGTTGATGCAGTAATAGGGCATTGACTTGTTTGTGATTTTCTCTGGTGTTTCTCAGATGTTTTGACTTTGCATTGTGAAACCCATGCCTTTAGAATCCCTCTTACACAGATTCAAAGTCCAGGCAAACTTATAAACTCCATTTGTAAGTTTTAATAATAGATTTGTATGTTTGGCAGCATCTCTGGCACTTCATGTGTTGTCATATGTGCAAAAGTGATGGTTTTTGTGTGTGTGTGGGGGGGGGGTGTTGGTGTGTTATTATCTCTCCTTATGGAGAAAATAGGACAAAAGCTCTGCAAGACATTCCAACTGTTCTTAAACCAGGTTTTTTATTACAACTTATATCAATATCAGGAAGACTGTAGAGCAGCTGTTAGCAGATGTGTGTGCTGTATTTTCCAGCGGCCAAAGTGCAGGTACTAACCTTGACATTAAACTGAGTTATTTAAAAGTGATCTTAATTTTCAAAAATCACACAAAGATTACTTGCTTTGCTTGTCTGCACTTGTTCTCACTGCTCTGGATGTGGGCAACCAGCAACTGGAGGAAAGGCATATACTCAGATGAATAGCAGCAACCCTGTTTGACTACCAAAGACATCAATCCAAGATTTACCTGTGTTCAACGCGTAAGAAGTTGAGATCTGAACTACTCTCAGAAAAGTAATGAAACCCTCCAACCTGCACTTTTCTCTAGGATAATTCACAGTAAACTCTTCTCACGTGTGATGGACACAGGTAAATATCAGACTGCAGTTTCTTGTCTAAGTGAAATGGATTTTAGTTGCTCCCTTCATGCGCCTACAAGCTGCCATTATCTGTGATAGTGGCTCATGTCTATTTTAGCCCACACAGAGAGGAGATGCTGGGCTTCTCTCTCAGATACCTAATAGTAGGTTTATCACTGCCATTTTCACCACATGCTGAGGACTACTAGTGTTTGACATGCAAAGCCTTAGCTCTTCAAACTTGTCACTGTTCTGGCCTTGAACATAATAATCAGATAAGAATTGCAACAGCTTTTTGTAGATTTTGACTTTTAATCATATCAGCCCCCTCGCATAATGAATTTGTTGTCCGTTCAAGTGATTCTTTAATATAAATAAATAACCCCACAAGTGTTTTCCACTTTATCAGACAAATTTTCCACATTTAAGGAAACTGAGAAAGAGCCTGACATTGAGTAAGCATGGGTGGCTAAGTCAGACAGCTCTCATCTATTCACTCAAGTTTTCTTGTACAAACAATGGTAGGAAATTCACACCTCCAGAGGGCAGAGAGTCTCATCCAAAGGGAGTTGTTTGAGATGGGTTTGAAGGGGGTTGAAAATGCTCCAAATGTTGCCAGTCAAATTCTAGTAGGACCATAGCAGGACTTGGCACAACTTGGTGTCTCAGCTTTTGTATGTGGCACAAACCCACTGAAGACAGTTCTGCAAGCAGAGCTCTTGTGAGACAAAGGAACAGATTTGAGCTACAATCACAAGAAACAGTGGATATACAGATATCCCTTGCCTCTTATTTCCCCCAACAGAGACACTGCTGCAGTAGACAAGGTAATAGACTGTACCTTGCTAACAGGAGGGACTTGAGCCTCCTTAGTAGAAGACTGAGTTGTAAGCTGTAGATGGAAATTACAGTGTTTTCTGTAGTTTGGGTGTAAGGCATGCAAATGGTAAGGACCCTACATACTTATGGCCTTCAGAAGCCAGGTAGGCTCTGTCTAAGGCAGTAAGTCACTTGTGCAGCTCATGATTCTTTCATTCCCAATACAGTGTCTGTATGAAATTTTTCCTTCTTCATTTTTTTTACTTTTCAGCATTCAAAATTTAAGTCTGGGAGTGTAACAGAACATAGATAAAATCTGAGTTTTCACATCTTTTTTTGTGGTTGTTTATTATAGATAGAACTTGGCTTAGAGATGGGAAAGATCTCTGTGCCTGAAATAAAGTCTATGAGAGACAGAACTGAAGTAAATAGAAGTCAGAATGTAACATGGACATGGGTGCTTACTAGCTTAGAAATGGGGCAGTAAAGTTGCAATTATGAGGCAAGTTATAATTACACTACCAAATATTCCATCCTCAGGAGAATATGTTCTTTAAGTCACCTTCACTCCATGGCTGTTGAGAATAGAGAATATTTACATAAAAGTAAATATTCTGTACTTTTCCAAGTACAAGGAACCCTCAAAAATAATTATTTTCTTTTTCTGTCTTGGCATCACCATAGAAAGTACTCAGCAGGAAATGAGGATTGATTCAGAGAAGAAGTGCTGGAGGTAATTCATGGTGATAATGCATCAAGCAGCCCACTGGTCACAGGCACTGATAGCCCATTCTGCTCAGAGGCTGTGTGTAAAATGTTAGTGGCTAGGAGTTACTACAGGAAAAAAGTCTGGAATTTGCATTGTATGCACAGGTGCATCCGTATGAATTGCACTGCAGTAGCTGTAGCATCACATCCTATCAGATTATGAGTTACTGCATCACAACTCATAGGTTTGAGTTTCTTTGGGTTTTTTAAAATAGTGACTCTAACTCTAAAAGCAGAGGTCTACATAGCAGACATGAAGAAAAAATGTCTCTGTCTATGACACTGAAAGATTCAAAGGTGATAAATGCCCAGGGAAGTGATGGAATCACCATCCCTGGATGTGTTTAAAAAACATGAGCAGATAGAGCACTTGAGGCCGTGGTCTAGCAGTTAGAGAGACAATGGGATGAAGGTTGGACTCGACAGTCCTAGAGGTACTTTCCAGTCATAATGATTTTATGATTCTGGGATTCTATAACATGATGCATTTATAAGATACCCATTACACTGAGAAAAAAACAGCGTGTGTTGCTTTCTTAATGTTCATGTATTCATGAAAGGTGTTGTAGATGCTTAAGCACTGTTTCTAATACAACTAATATTTCAAATTCAAGTTGTAAATCTTACCATATGCAAAATACAAGGGAAACATGAAGCTAAAAAGAGATGATTAAGTTTTTTCCTGTGGAATTCTAATAAGCCATGACAGATAATGCGTTACATAACCTTATACCAATAGTATATAATATTATGTAATGTTGTAATAATAGTGAAACGTCTTATTTCTTCTTCGTGTTTGCAGAGAAAACATAAGAAGTCTATTAATGTGAAGCAAATTATTTTTCTCCTGATCCACTGGAATGTTTTCTTTTAAAGCATAAAAAAATAAAGAAGGATAATGCATTCAGGAGATGAGTTTTGAGGAACGCTGTTCATTCTCTTGAGCAGTTTTGTATTCCATATCACCTCTTGCAGTGTAGCAATTACAACATGAACAGTCTGCTGAGGCTTTGGTGAGGCCACACCTCAAGTTCTGTGTAGAGTTTTGGGCCCCTCGCTGCAAGAGGGACATTGAGGTGCTGGGGAGGGGACCAGAGGTGGCTACCAAGCCAGTAAAGGATTTGGAACAGGTGTCATACCAGGAACAGCTGAGGGATCTGGGACTGTTTAGCCTGAATAAGAGGAGATTGAGGGAAAACTTTATTGCTCTCTAGAACTACTTAAAAGGAGGTTGTAGAGGGGTGGGGATTGGTTTGTTCTCCCTAGCAGTGAGCGGCAGGACAAGGGAAAATGGCATTAAGCTGTGCCAGGAGAGATACAGGTTGGATGTCAGGAGGAATTTCTTTCCTCAGAGGGTTGTCAGACATTGGAACAGCCTGACCAGCGAGGGGTGTCAACTCACCACCCCTGGAGGTGTTTAAAAGAAGGGTAGATACTGTGCTGGTGGATAGGGTTTAGTGGTACTGATAGGGCTAGGATAAGGTTGGAATTGATGGTCTTGAAGGTCTCTTTCAGCTGAAACTGTTCTATGACCCTGGAGTTAGAGCTGTGATGTGTTTTTAGTATTAGCACATTGGTGGTGAAAGCTTCCATTCCATTACAAATCATTTATTATTCTATAAAAAAATTGAAAAATAATGTACTTTTTAAAAACAAAATCAGGCCTATTATCTAAAACTGTAAAATCGTTAAGCCAGATGAATTTCTTTTCTTTTCCAGATGACACGAAGCCACATCCCTGGATTTCCAAGGTGTGCTCCTGTAAGGTGTGCTAGAAAACCCTGCTTAGCTGAAAGAAGATGTGCAAGAGCAGCCAAGAAATAGGACGTACATGGCATGAGCATGGAATGACTTGTATTTATTACTGTATCCTTTTAATGATTCATTTCCAGAAGAAATAGAATCAGCTTGTTTTTGCTGATTTATTGGCTTCATTTCACACTTCCCTTACTAATAGATTTACATTTATTCACTCAAATTTAAATAGTTCTAACACAGAAAATATAATCTCTTTATTTTCACATGATGATGTTCACTAGTTTGTGTAGTGATCCTAAATCTTACAACCTTGATTGACCATAGAACATGTGCATCAATTTCAATATACTTTCCCATAAATAAATATCAATGTTTTCTCCCCTTGTTTCTGACTCGTGCTAATAATATCAACTTAACACTGAGCAAAGCCAAATGCATTTGAAATAATTAGAAAATATGTTTGCATGTAGAGGAAAAATATACATCTTTAATCATGGAATATTTAGGAACTGAAATACAGTGACTGTTCTGTGCACAGAAGAGAGTGTATAATTGATTATAGGATGTAAATCCTTCTTTTCCGTGTATTTTGCCATCACCATCATTGGTAGAAATGAGGTATCGTTCTGAAGCCAGAGAGGGCAAATGGAATCCTTTTCAGAATTCATATATTTCATTGAATTTCCATGTATGCTCATTGGGAAAAGCAGCTACACAGTTTAGTCTTATTTTAAATATATATATATCATTATGTTTGGATATTTGCACCTTATTAGACTCATTTATTACCTAATGTTCTGGGAGATTTATGCTTGTTTGACAAATAATGGCCTCTCAGAGCTCACTGTAGGTATTAGCAATAGTTGCAGCACTAAGGAAGTCAAGGATACATAAAGGTGTGACTTCCTAGGTTGATATCTTATACTGGAGATCATGGTCTGTTGTTATTTTTCACAGTTGTCACATTTGCCCTAACTGGCCTTAACTAGGAAAGCAAAGTGGCAATGACTCTTTCATACTTGTGGGGAAATGTCATGGCTGAAGGAACAGCAAAAACAGGTTTCTTGAGAAATATTTGGTATTTTTCAGAAACAACTTCACTTATTCCTAGAAGGTATTTTCCTGTGTAAAGTACATCTCCTGTTCCTGTAACCTTGTATTTCAATCATGGTAACACTCCAGTATGGATGTTGAGTATTGCGGCTTCATTCTTGTGTTTTTTGCTGGAGGTCTGGAATAATTTCATTGCCTTCATTGACTACTCATACATCCTTAGCTGACATGTATCCTCTTATAAACTTCTGTGGTTAAATCAGATTTGCAGACTTCACAGAAGTGAAAATATAGTTGCAAATATAACTACAAGTAGTAAGTAACACTACAGGAACTTTGCTGCACATCCTTGTCACCTCTGGCTTGCTGCAGGAGTCTTCCACTGACATTGAAAAGTCCATTTCCCTTTGTAACACTTTAGTGCTTTGCATCAGCGTCTGCTTGCTTGGTCCAGCTCTGTTCTTAGCTCCAGGGGAACACATGACCTTAAAACTCTGTGAGATACTTTTGAAAATGACATGTTCACGGTGGTGTCATAGCTCAAGAAATTGGCATTGTCCATAACACCCTGTAACAGCAATTACATTTGTGCAACACAATATTTGATTGCTTGTCTTTAATTCTGCAAAGCAGTGCACATCAGCAGACTGCCAATACAGACAGCCCTTTGGAAGGGGCAGTGCAGTGATGATTGCTGTTTGGCACATGCTTGTGCGTGCTTTGTGCTAATTATAATTACACAGCCATTAAGGTAAGGCCAAAAGTTGTTTTATTAGGTACATTTATTTCCCAGTAAAACAAATACATTTCCCATATGGTCTGTATGTTTTTGAAACAAGGAACTTTACAGCTTATGCTCAAGATGAACTCTTGCTTAGAGCAATCTTTATTGTGTAAAGTGACAATTTGAGAGTATACAAATACGTATATTAACCTGCTGCAACTGTGTCTTGTAAGCCATAGCTGAAGAAACATTATACCAATGCGGCCTGATGTACCACAGTGTTCATGGTTGTGGAGACTGATCTTACAGTGAGGTTGCAAGTAATTATCTTTCTCTACCTTGATGGCATTGTGCCAAAAGGAGTATATGTTAATTGTCTAAATATGGGGTAAAAAATTAATGACTGCCTAAACAACTTAAAGAGGGTTTGGTTTGGGGGTTTTGTTTCATCCAGAATTCTCATGGTCCAATAAGCTGTATGGTTCAAGTTGTGGTTTCATAGTAAAGGACATTTCTTCCCACTCTAGCCATATGCTGCTTTGACTCATCACTTACTTCTGCACTACTGTTTGTATGGCCACAGGCCATGTCAAGATAAGCACTGGTCTTGGTGCAAAGAGCAGAGCTGGACCAAACAAGCCAGGGTAGGAAGAAGGCAGTCTTGGGCTTAGTGAACATGACGTGACTGAATTCTTGTTCCTTGGTGAGGGAGTCTCTTGGGAAAGATTCCCAAAGGACAAAGGATACCAATCATCCTTCAGGAAAGAGTGCAAGGGCAGGCTGTCCCCACCTGCCACAGGATGAACTGGTGAGGAAGAAGAACAGCCTGGCTGAACAGGGAGTTTCTGCTGGGCCTCAGGAAAAAAAAAAAAAAGAAGGTTTATCATCTTTGGAAGAGAGGGCAGGCAACTCAAGAAGAGCCCAGGGATCTGACTAGAGCATGCAGGGAGGAAACCAGAAAGGCTAAAGAACTCAGTGTGGCCACTGGAGTGAAGGACAAGAAGAAATGTTTCTATAAATACAACAGCAGAAAGAGAGTTGGGGAGACTGTCCACCCGTTACGGAGGGGAATACAATCACCAAGGATGAGAACAAGGCTGGGATACTTACTGCCTCAGTCTTTAATGATCAGTCCAGTTATTCTCGGGGTATTCAGCCTCTTGAGCTGGAAGACAGAGAAGGAGAGAAACAGACACTTTCCATAGTCCAAGAAGAAGCATTTAATGACCTGCTAAGTCACCTGGATACTATGGGTCCAAGAGTGCTGAGGGAGCTGGCTGAGAAACCTGCCAAGCCACTCTCCATCACTTATCACTACTTCTGGCTGAGGGGAGGTCCCAGATGACCCATGTAGGTCAGTCTCTCTTCTCCCAGGTCACTAGCAAGAGAAGAAGGGGAAAAGGCCTCAAGTTGTGCCAGAAGAGGTTTAGATTGGACACTAGGAAAAAAATTCTTCTCTGACAGAGTGGTCATGGATTGAAACAGGGTGCCCAGGAAGGGGGTGGAGTTGCCATCCCTGGAGGGATTCAGAAAATGAGTAGATCATAGAACCATAGATCATCTAGTCCAATCCCCCTGCCACAGCAGGATCACTCAGACTAAGTTGCACAGGAACACATCCAGGTGGGTCTTGAACATCTCCAGAGAAGAAGACTTCACAACCCCCCTGAGCAGCCTGTTCCAATGCTGTGTCACCCTCACTGTGAAGAAGTTCCTTCTGATATTTATATGGAACCTCCTCTGCTCCAGCTTGCACTCATTACCCCTTGTCCTATCACCAGATGATCTTGAGAAGAGCCTGGCTCCATCCTCCTGACACCCATCCCTCACAGATTCATAGACATTAATGAGGTCACCCCTTAGCCTCATCCTCTTCAAGGTAAAGAGACCTAGCTCCCTCAGCCTTTCCTCATAAGGAAGCTGTTTTACTTCCTTCATCATCTTTGTTGCTCTATGCTGGACACCAAATGTGGCAGTAAGATGTGGCACTAAGAAACATGTTTTAGTGGACAGGGTGGCATTGGGTTGACAGTTGATCTCAACAGTCTCAGTGGTTTCTTCCAACCTTAATGGTTCTATGACTCTATGATCTGGAACCATGGGAAGTTTGTTTCTTGAATGACACCCGTTGGAAGGTCTAAAGCATCACCAAGACCTGTGCTGCAGCACGGCAACCTTCCACAGCTTTTGATCAGTCTGAGTATCCTGGATACAGTGTGATAGGTAAGTACAAATATATCTGTCCGGGTGAAGAAGCACAATTTGCTAGATGTTAAACATTGTGAATCCTAATTAAACATTGTGAATCCTAACAAACATCTACAGAGAACTTTTTTAGAATGCACTGTATGTTTGATAAAATACTCACACAGTAAAAGTTTCACTGCACTTCTCTTTCCTGTATTTCTAGAAATCTCAGTTTGAGCAGACAGAGTTGTGCAGCCTCGATTTACATTGTATGTCCCAAACATAGAGCTAAAAGCTGCTTTTCTTTCTCAGGAGGTACTCTTGATAGCTGTGAAAAACAGTATCACTGGAGTAAGTAGTACATGTCTTTTCATTAAGTGCATTACTCCTTACATACAGCAACTGGGAGATTGGGATTTATTAATTATTTTACTCTTCATTTGAAAGCTCAGTCATCAGCAGAAAAATACTGACTGTACCCAGCAGTAGAAATTACTATTTTCTTTCTCATATTTTGTCAAACTAATGTGTACCCTTCTTCATAATAAAGACCTGGGGAAACCGCAATCTAAGTCATTATGGTATTTCCACTAAGAAACTCAAGTAATACAAGGTTCTGTTCAGGTTCAGAACTTTCTGTTCTATAACCACACTGGCAAGCAGACGGGCAGCTCTACCCAGTAAGCCCAACATACGGTTTTTTTGTTGTTTGGTTTGGTTTATAGTCTTCCTGCCATGTAGATGGCAGCAGCACTCAAGCCTTGAAATTCACTCCTGCTTGAGTTTATTCTAAAACACCATGTTTTAGAATATTGTTGTGAACAAATTCAAAGCATGATTGCATTAAAGGTGGGTATCAGCTTGGCTACATACACACCCTGAAAGGACCCTGTGCCTCTCTGTGTCCTCTCTGTCCATATGATTATAGATGCCACTATTTGGTTGGGGGTTTTTTACGTTATATCTTCTTTCTGTCAATTACATTGCTGGTAATATTTGTACTGCACCCAGTTTGAAGGGAAGCAGGGTGTTTATGAAAGCTCAAAAATATTAAGATTTACTAGGGTAGACTCCACATTTATTTTCTTGCAGAATGAGGAGCCAGTAGCAGGTGCTTGGTGGGCCAGAAAAATGTTGACTGTGCACATCCTTGTTGACAATTCAAAGAGAAAGGACGGAGAAAGGTACTGGAATTTTGTGATATGGGTTCTACCAAACACAGTGCTTTATTAAAAATATGGAAAACCCCCATTCTAAAGTTCCATCTATAGCTTGGCATAGCATGGAAGTATCTGCACTCTGACATTTACTTTGGCTAAGAAGTAGAGAGAGGTTTTAAAAGAGAAGCAACAAAGATGAGACCCAGATTTAAAGCTGTCTGGCAGTCTCAGTCTCTGCAGCATCAGCTGAAACCTTAGGGAGGCTTTGTGGGATCACCTCCAGACCCTGGGAGATAAAGCAGGTATTACACACGTGGCTGTGCAGGGAGGAAAAAGAGCATGCACACAAAAGCATAATGCTGATAGTTCCTTGGACTGGGAAATACTGTTTAAATGCTGGAAGCAAATGGCAGTGTTTTACTAAGCTGTCATAACAAATGGGTCAGCACCGACTCCCCCAGTGCTTCTTAACCAGTAGCAGCAGAAGGAAGATTAAATATCCATCTCTCATTACATAGGTTTCTGCTTGCAGATGCATTTGGTGGAGAATTAACTCAGAGAGCATGGAATCAGGTATGTGGCAAAGAGGGTAGACCATGGTACTGAACCATCCTCGTCCAGCTGACACAGCTGTAGGTTTGGACTAATCTGTTCAAGCGTTGTGTATAAACTGGGAGAGAAACAGGAACGAGCATCCCTCTGTCATGTGGTATGAAGCAGACCCAATGTATCATCCAGCCATTTGTAGTCAGGCACATGATCCTCTGAGGACAAAATTCCAAGCTGGAGGGTCTATTACAGATTCAAGCTGCACTCAGTGGATGGTCTGCAAGCAAACAGGCTCCTAATGAGTGATGGGGCTATAACCAAAAAGCCATTACAGGTGCAGAGAGAAATGTTTGGAAGCAATAGTGTTCCTCCTGCTTAACTAGTTACTCAGGTAAAGGTAAAGTATGAATTTGTGGCTGATAAAATTTGTGACAGCAGTAATAGAATTAATGACGATGAGAAAGAAGCAGCAACAGGTTACATGTTCCATGGAAGAACTTGGATGGCCAGCTTCTGTCTGTCCCACATTCTGTTGAGTATGAGGGTACAGATACTATATCAGACAACACTAATGGGAAAAGCACTTCCCTTCTTAAACCTCTTACAGACAAATTCTTGCTTAGACCAAATATGTTTTAATTGTCTGGAAGGTACAGTTTACAGAACTGGTGAGTTTCACTCTCCATTTTATAGCCTCCATTTAATCAATGTTAAGATTCCATTCCAGTGAGTAGATATTTGCCAGAAAGCTGCTTCAGTGTTTCCCAAATCCACATGGAGATTGTGTCTTTATATTTACAAAATTATACCACTGCTTATGCAAGAATATTTTTTCAACCTTTCTCTCTCACACTGGGAGTATGTCCCATGTACTTACAGGGGAGTTTTGTGCCTAGCAGCCACAACTGCATTTACGTTCAAGCATATTGTTCACAGTCTATACAAAATATGTATTTAAAACCTCTTGGAAACTTAAAATATTTTTCAGTCTTAGTATTTTGTCTATGGGATGGAAATACTTGCAGTGCCCTACCTCAGAGAAAATTTGTAAGAAGGATATAAGGATTGTGTGGCTGCTCATGGCATTTTGTAAATGAAACACACAATCCAAACCACTTTTATAACAGCTGTTATAAAAATTTATTGTTATTATTGCCAAATTTGTTGGGCTGAATCAATCAAGCTACCTGAGCAATAAGATATAGAAATCCTGGAAACTATCAAACATGACTGTAATTAGAAATGTTTTTGCAGAATCACCTTGGAACTTGCAGCAAGAAGATTTCAAGCTTTTAAAAAACTTGATGAACAATTTTAATGTATAGGGAATTGCGAAAAACATCAGAGAGGCCACCACAAGCGAGGGTTCATTTCAGGCACTGTTTCTTGTATTTGTTGCTTTAGTGATAGGGAGTGACAGCCCAATGAATCACTGAGTGGTCTTTTGGTCTGACAATTTGGGTATTGTCCGAGCAATTAACAGGCAGTCAGGCAGTTGCAGTGGCTAGTGATTAAATTACAGAGGATCTTCGGTGGTTTCCATAAAGAAGTATCTGGGAAGAGCTAGGTGGCTTCCCCATCTATCATACGCTGAATCTAAATCTTGTTATGTTTACATGTTTACTTGACTAAATACTGAGAATATTGTATCACTAGAGTTGATATCTGAATGATATTTCGTGCTTTCTGTTTCTGCTCTGCTAACCCTGTGCATGAGGAGAATTTATGATAATGTTGGGGCAAACCTTTAGTTTTACCAGGTTTTTTTGTAGAGTTCAGAAATTACTTTCATCACCCTGTCTTAAGCCAGATCAGTGACTAACTGCAGAAGTACTTCACTGGTTTCATTCTATTTATTATTTTTTTTAATGAAAAGTTGCTATATCTGTTATTGAAGTCCTTTAAGCAGACATTATTGGTGGCAAAATGCTTAGCCCATGGAACATGTAGCACATGCATATGTGTGTTTCTGCTCTTTCCTTGAGAGTGGGACAAATCTGACCCACTCTTCCCACATTTTTGTGATTTTAATTCTTCCCACAATAGGAAGCACTTAAACTTCCACAGGGAGAGACCAAGGTAAAAGCAGCAACAAGGAAAAATAGAAAGAAGTAAACTCTATTAGCAAGAGTAAATATCAGCATGGCCAAATTACGATCACATTGACCTCCAAGCTGCACTCTGATCTTTTATAGTAATTGTGAACAGAGCTGCTGAACACAGATGCAAATGTCAATACTCTGGGAAGACTGGGAATTTCTGGGAATTCGTGTAGGCTACAGATAGCTGTAACCACAGTCCTGCAGGTGTTTGGTACAGTACCCAACTCATAAAAGGAGGATGGGACTATAAAATGAATCTTTATTAAACTGTTAGGCTTTTTTCTGGGTTATTCTGCTTGCATTAGCCAGGAAAGTGCTCCTGCTGGCTGGCAGGAATTGTGGCAAAGAAGTTCTATACATTTTAATGCTTTTACAGCTTCTATACTAACGACACTGGGAATAAGAGGAAAACTTGCATGTCTTCCTCAGAGATAGATTCAACTGTTTTACACACAAAAATTTTGTCAAGATTTTGACAAGAAGGTGACTCCTATTTTCCACAGTAGACTACTCCTGTTTTCCAGCATTCAGTTCCAGACCACATCCTCCAAGCAGCTGGTTATTCAGCCAAAAGTGGTTCCCAAACAGCTCAGGGGCACCTCAGTGGGTTAGTACAGTAAACTGTACCTTCTGCATCTGTAAGATGTTCATGAGAAGATGATAAAGCAGGGATAGAGCCTGCAGGTTAATGGAGATATCCCAAGTTGAAGGCAGAAATATGAGAGGGTAGACTTGGAAGATGCAAGAAGCAAAAGAGGAACGGGGATCAAGAAGGTTATTCAGTTGAGAGAATTGCTGTGGCAGGACTGCTTTCCAGTATTATAAAGACCAGTATTTGTTAGACCATAGCAGAAATTACTCATCTATCTGGCAAAAATAGTCTGTCTTTTACACTCCTGTTAAAATCAGTACTGACTATGTTTGAAACTGTTAGGCTGAAAAAAAAAACAACCCCTACCCTGAGCCCCACATGACACATCAGATACAAAATCACTCATCTGAGGATGAACAGCGGAATCTCTCTAACAGATTCTAACAAGCACCTGCATAAGCATTGTTACAGGACCACAGAATCATTGGGGTTGGAAAGGACTCTAATATTGAGTACACCTTTAGAAAGATCTGTCATGCATTTGAATAAAAACTATTACAAAAATTAATGAGCAGAACTTACACAAATATAGAGTGCTAGTAAAGCAAATGGGCCCACAACAGGCAGTGAGGGTAGAATACTGTTTTGAATATCATTATGAAAGCAGCTTACCTTTTTGCAGAATCTTTCAGTAATCTGAGCTGTAAATGATGCAGTCATGTAAATAACTCAGACAGTTGCACTGTGACCATATAATATGAAAAATAGGTATTTCCCCATAATTGTGTTGTCAAAAAATTCCTCCTCCTTATCAGTATGCGACCTCCTGTAATAGACAAGCAGAATACAGAACAATTCATGCAGTCTACAGCATTCAAGATGCTATTCTTACTGTTATTATCAGCAACGATGATTATCTCCCAATGTTCAACAGTAAATTCAGAGAAATAAATGGAAACAGTTCTCCTAAGTGGGGGATAACAACAGCTGACACCTTTCAACTGTAAGAATCCCAACGTGCTTTACAAAGCCTGCTGAGATCACTTCACCCACCACTGAAATATGGCAAAATTCAGCTTCTGTTCCTTACCAGTGTAACTGCTAAACAGTGGTTTTGAAACAAAAGCGACAACCAAATGAAATGCATTGAACTGTTCTTGTGCAAGCTATCACCAAACTCTCAGTGACAGCCAGTGGTTAGAGCTTTGGTTTGGCATCTAGGGCAAAAACCAGCAGATACTTAGGCCTCTGCCCTCAGACAATGCCTTCCCAGCAGACACTCTTACTGTGTTCTTCTAAAACACTGTGCCCATGGTGAGAAAAGCAGCTGCCAATGTACTGACACTGTCCAGATCTGACTCTGTTTTTTGAGAAGACGATTTTTCTAAACCAAGCTGTTATATTCCTTTAACAGAACAATTGCAGGGAAACTGAATCATGTAAGTTCCCTTGCTGTACATAAACACAGGCTAAATATAAGTACTCGGTTAGACAGGACAGTGCAGGACTTCATAAGGGTGGCTTTTATTCTTGATATTTTTATGTAAAGGACAAGTTCTCCATGTTTTGTAACAGCTTTTACTTGCTAGCTATAGAGCAATGCAGGGCCAATGCTGAAGTGAATGTAAGATACTGTAGCAGGTCACTTTAAACAGAACTCAAGCATCAAAACACTATAAAGACATGCCTTATGCTGTTCTTCTGAACAGAAAAGACTTGTTTGAGTCAAGTTTAAATTTCTCATCAGCTCTTGGGCAAGCTGTGGGAATGCCTAGATATCTGTAGTCTTCATGTAGTCTTCAGCTTCATGGGAGTTTTGTAAGTTCCTTAGGGTTTGTGAATCAGTCAGGTACTATAATGGGGTGGGAGCTAGGTAAATATAAAAATAAATAAAATGCCAGAATTTAGATGCTATAACCCCTGTAAAAATAAGAAAAACATTGTTATTCATGCTTAAATGTAGTGTCTCCTCTCTCAAGAACCTTCATCACACTTTTCAGATAGAAAAAGTGAAGCCTAAAGTAACAGCAGTAACTCTGAATGCACCATGAGACATCCTCAGTGGCATCTTAAGGAAGCACACTGTGAGTATCCTATCAGGTTTTATCTTGCACATAAATCAAAAGAATTATGCTGCCAGAGAGACAAAATTTTATCACATGCTTACATTGACTGTTTGGTTTCTGGAACATGCTAGGATGTAAAATATCTGCTATTAGAGATGCTAAATTAAAACATTTCATAGGCTTATAAATGCATCAAGACTGTAAATTCAGGTTAAAGCCATCCCATTCATTAGTTGTGACTCCACTGAAGGAGGCTATTTTTATTGTCTGGTATGTGAGAGTGTGTGGGTACATGTTTGTGTACATGTGGAGTTTATATCCACTCTTGTATATTCCATATTGAGTCCTATTTTAAAATTGACTGAGGATTGCAGTTGCATTACAAAATGTCAGCTGTGGGACTGCAGAAAGAATGGAAGTGGCAATGCTTAACTCTTCCCATGGCACACGTGTATTGCACAGAAATCTTTATGGGTATTAGCCCATGTCTAATCATAATCAATAATACTGCCTCATCAAACTCTTCTCTACTTTTATGTACACATATGTTTAGCACTCTTAAAGATATTTTAAAGATAAATGGCTCTAATTTTGGCCCTGACAATCAGACCAGAACAATACAATTGATAGATTTTGCTCCACATTTGAAATGTTAACCCATTTTGAGGCAGGTCTTCCCAAACAAACAGGAGAATCTTAACACTTAATTTCCCTGTCTTTGAGTCAGAAATGTGTAATTCTGCTTTTTATCTACATTTATCTTTTAACTTCAGTAAAAGCCATATCCACCTTAAATTTTCAACATTTTTTTCCCTTTAGGTGTGACAGACAGTTGCTAATCACATGTATAATACCCTGAGCAAATTTCAGGCCATATGGGGATAGAATAGCTTCCTGAATATTTTACCCCCTTCCATCCCTATTTTTTCCACTTCGTGTGAGAGGTCAGTTTGCATTTGTGAATGAATGCTGTGCTGTGTATTGTCTATGAGAAGAGGAGGAGTGTGTGAATCTTAAGCCTTTAAACACAGATAGTGAAGTTTAACAGAGGCTTTCACAGTTGTGTATACAGAGACAATTTTCATTGCTCTCTCTGCCTGCTTTGAAGAATTCTCCAAAGAATCTGACACAGTAAGATGTCCTTTGTATCAATACTGGGCAGATATTTTCCAGTTTACCTGGTAGACAGGACAGGGCAGCAAGCTGTCCTCTAAATGTTGCACTGGGCTTTGCTGGAGAAGCAAGAAAAAATCCCTGTTTAGAGTACACAGGTGTCAGAGTCTTTAGCCACTATGGTACAATGACAGGAGAGTTCCAGAGAAATTCTTTTGAGAAAAATCATGCACTCCTGAGGTTGGATTCTGAATTTTCAAGATTTGGCTTATGATTTGGATGTCTGAATTGACTTAACAAAAAGCAAATTCCATAACTTCCTCTGCAAGGTCTGTTTGACTTTGCTGGAGGAGTTTGCTTGTTCAAAGATAGCCCAGCAATCATCATTCATCACACTATCGGTCACATGCAGATACCGAGGTACCTTCAACAAATCTTTTGTATTCTAACCTCTAGGTTGGTTATTAAATTAGTGTTTCCCACAAAGTTCTAGCAGTTATAAGACATTTTGTGAACCTTATGGGATTTATATTAACTCATAGTAATCTTTTTACAAGGTTGCCAGGAGGTGTAAAGAAACTAATGATTAGCTAGATTTCTCCTTAGTAATTTAGAAATATTGATGAAAGCTAGTTCAGGTTGCTATTACTACCAGAACATTATCTGCAGTGCTAAGAAGGAAGACTTCCACGCTCAACACAATCCTACTTTTTTCTTCATATTTCTTAAGGTGCAAATACTGTTGTTATTATGTCTGTCAAAATTCATTTTCAGCAGCTGCTGAAATCTTCAAGTCCTGCAAAAGAAAGTAATAAACTACAAAGTGAGTCCTCTAAAGACAGTCCTATAAAATCCTCTTCAAAAACTATTCTAAGATTAGTTACAATTATAAAAAATACTGGAAAAGTCATTTTTTTGTAATCTCGTATCAGGGGAACTCATTCCAGAAGCAGTTATTATGACCATATAGCATGCATTTGTTAATCTTAAACTTTAAAATCTAGGCTTATTTTAGCATATGAAGAAAAGTATAAAAACATTTATACTTTGTTCAAACAAGGTCTTGTGCACAGCCGAGGACAACACACACATCTGATAACACAATGACAGAACCACATGCCGCTGTTCCCAGGGAGGGCTGTTTATGTAAGGCCTGAAGCAAGGTTCAGTTTCTGAAGGAATGTTGACAAGGAAAATTTCTTACTCACCTTTACAAGCTGACAAAGCACAACAGTAATAATGAAGATGAGCTTTTGCTCACCTGAAAGAACACACAGCAATATCTGTGTATTTGTCCTTTGCGTTCACCACAGTATTACAGACCTAGGTGGGATTTCCAAAGAAGCCCGAGTGCTGTTCTGTGCTTAGGAGTTGGAAGACCACATCCTTCCATCACTCTTTTCTCTGCAGTGTTGTCACTTGTACTTTTGGGAACTATACAAGGATTTCCTCTATCTCCTTACCTAGAAAGGCTCAACTAATCCTCTAGAGCAGTTTTGTCTTTAATGTCCCACTCCTCCTCTTTTCCCAAGATCTAAACCCTCATTTGCTTCTTCCTTTTCTTGTGTTCAATTAGCTATGGATGTCCAAGGAGCATAAGAGGTGCTGCTCTCTGAAAGGTACCAAGACAACTGCTCCTCTGAAACCTCATCACTGTCAAGAGAGTGATTTTCTTTTGATATGTGGCCATGTCCTGTGGATAATATTTGGAACAAACATGCTTCCCCAAGCATTCTCTCTGTTCCTAATTATTTCTACAAAATATAAGTGGGTGATATTTCCTGCGCAGCTTTTTCATTGATATTCAAAATACCTAACAAATAAAAAGATATTTCTTTAGGTCTAGAAAATCTGTTCATAGATATTTTGGGTTGAAGCAAAGTACTTCTTACTTGCTTATAAATCTAACCAGGATTGCAGACTGATCTAAAACACTGAAGTAACATCATTGTAAGATCTAACCTTTCTATATTTTTGTCCTATAATCACACAGAAGACAGCTTTGTGTCATAAATTTAGCTCTACATCCTTTAGCTGGACAAAGAGCCCTGGAGTTTATTTGGTTGTTTTTGTAAAGGAACAAAGATGATCTGAGATGATTCATCTCTTGTCACATTCAGACAGTAAGGTGCAGGATTTTAATGTACTAATGGGCCTCCCCCCACTTTTCACTACTTTTTTTTTAGCATTAGATGCTAAAATCTTTCCATGGATTGGAGTGGGCTCATCTCACTCATCCTCTGGCTTGGAGCTGTGATCAGTTTTCCCATGATGCCTTTTGAAAGATGGAGGTATCAGTTGAGCAAACCAGAGCAGGCAGTTCCCTGTAATCATCTACGCCATCATCTGTACTGGATCATGGCAGTTGCTGATCAATAGAGGAGTATTTAAATATGTTAGACCCTGAATCTGATATTCTACATGTTTAACTGCATAAACAGATCAATGGGACAGGATTGATCTCCATTGATATTTGGCAGTTTTCAAATACAATTAAACCACATTTGGAGTACTGAAAGCACTTCAAATAAACAACTGGGCACTATTTATAATTTAAAGAGCTACTCAAAAAATTTGAGAGATCAAGTGGTTGTTTCAACAATGCCGGTATCAAGGGAAAAGTTGAAATCTATATGCTGTATATATAAAAGCAAACTGAAATTAATGGCAAACTGAAACTCTTTAGCGCAGCTAAATATACAATTAAATTGTCATTAATTGATATAAGAATTGTAGTGCCTGAGCAGAATCTGGGATTGACTGGAGTTATGTATACAGTCATGGCACAGATTCTTTGGAAGTATAAACATTGTCATGAATAATTGGATAAAGTGAGTAAGTTGGCAGATGTCTCAGTTTGAAAATGAGGTGTGGTGGATAACATGGCAACCTTAGCCTTCTCAGGTCCACAAAACAGTAGAGTACAAGAAGCCCAGATGATTTTTGGTTTTAGTGATCCATGGTGGCTGTGCTCCCACTGCATCTGACAGGGTTTCATCAATCCCCTGTATCCCAGAGGACCCCAGGAGCTGACATCTGGCATCTCTGTTGTTTCTTCCAAGCATGGCACCAGCAAGAGTTTAGATTACCATCAAAACCTATGTGCTCAGCTTTCCTCAACTAGTGACAGTCTAGGAATATCCTCGGATTGCCTTTGAGGACAGTGTCATTGTCATCACAAAGGTGCTTCAGATAGTCAAAAGCTGCTCAGAGTATTTGTCTCATCAGCATGCCAAGCAGATGGAGACTGGAAGTCAGAAAAAGAACCAGTGCCCACAGGTTTTCTCCCTGGCCAATTAAATCAAGTCCCACTGAAGCTAACCTGAAGAAAATTCATTTGGGGAAATAATATGTTCTCCCTCTGGCAGTTTTACACTAACACCGTCATTAAAGAGCTGAGGAGCTGAGCTTGAACAACAGCAATTGGAATGTTTACTTTCTAAAGAATCCTTTGCGAAGAATGGCTCATGTTTTAAAGTAATTTGAAATACATAAAGAAAACTTGGATCTGTAGAACCACTGTCTGCCATAAACCTACAGCACAGTACTGCAAACCACGATAGCTGTGAAGACCTAGACTATTCGTTATACTGACAGTGAATGTGAGCTCAGTAGTGCATTTACCAGCCAACTGCAGTGTGAGTGCTGGGAGATGTATTTTTGCATGCTATGCTGACAACAGACTGAAAGGTATGCAAACTGTATCAGTGTGTTTGACTTTCCCAGACATGTTGAAAATAATGCCATACGTTTGGGCTAATGTCCATATCCTAAAAAGCTGTGAAAGGCATTTTAGTCTGTACCATTTGCTTAAGCCAATGCCAACATTACAAATATAAGTCTTTACTTGACAAAGTAAAATATAGAAAATATGGAAAATATAGGAAGCTCCATTTGCCCAGGAAGAAGGACCAGTTAAGCAGCACAGAGGCAGTAGGGATCCCCAGTTTATGTTTGTCAGAGTTGGGACACTGCAGTCCTTGAATCTTCAAACCTTCCCAAACCCCTTCTAGCTTCTGGAGGATTCAGAGCACCATTCTCCTGAAAGTGCACACATGTAATTCCCAAGGGACAGGCTTTTTCTTTTAATGGTATCAGAAATATTTTACCTAAGAGGCTATTACACGGTCAGATTAAGAGGATATGCTCAGGATTAAACTCTGCTCTGTTCCCATGGCCATGAGTACACCCCACAAGCAATCTGTGCTGCACAGACAGCCTAGTGGAAACTGTGCAACAGAAATACTTCGGCATTTTACCTGAAGAGATGTGGTGATGACTTATAGTACACTCTCCATAATATTTCTTCCCTGTGCTTTATCAGGACCAATAAATGCTTATGCTTCTGGATGTAGGAAGAGCTGTTTGTTCTCCTCACCTGACAACCCATTAAAAAGAAAATAAAGTAAACTTATCAGGATTAGTCCCCTAAAGCTTCCATCAAGCCTTCTGCCATGAGCACTTTGCTGTTGTTTTTGGTTCTTTCCCTTGCCAGCTTTTGGCACTCCTGGGCAATATATCTCTGGGAGAGAGCATTACTCTTCTTCCCAAGGATGTGTGCTCCAAGAGCTAAAAATAGAGGCTATCCAGAACAATATCAGGGGGCTATGTAATAAATGAGGAGCCAAAATAGTTGAATGATTCTTCAGGTGATGAGCAGTACAAAACACTTCAGACAAAATAAAATCTTCACAGTGAGGAATGATGAGATGACTATAACAGGAAAAAGTTACTTCCTTACCCCACCCCTGTCAGTTTAAATCCTGAACCTTGGGCAATATTTGCATCACTGCAGAATTATCTGACTTCTAATTAAATTTCCTAAAAATAGCACTCCAGTTTTATTCTTCAGCATCAGAAGGTAAAGTAAGAAAGCAGCAGCAGGAAAAATCCCACAAAGTGGTTTTTCACATGAATGTTTCTTTAATGACTGCCATGCCATGGCCATTAGGACTTACTGGAAACGCAAACCCTCTCACATTTTTCAGGCAAGCTCTTGTTTTCAGCTGATCATTACTAGTTCTGACCTTTTAAATCCTTTGCTGCTGAGGGAGAATCTGGTCTTTACAGAAAAGCTGTTTTGTATTCCATTCATAGACAATGGAGAACTTAAATATATTTACTGGTATTTAACATATGGAACATATTTGCCTGGAAAGTAGATGAAATCTCCTGCATTTAAGATCAAATCAATTTGAATTTAAGGTCACATTTGCAGAAGTCAATGTTCCATAAAATCAAAGAAGAGTTTAATGCTACTATTTTTTTCTCCGTCAATCAACTGTAGTTTTGCACAGTGCAGTTGAGTGAGCCTTCTTCCCTGAGGAGATTTTCGTGCACGGACAGTCAGCCAAGAGGCAGCAGCATGGCCTGGATCTTACTCACCTGAGTGGAGCTGTGAGTGTTTAGGTCTCTGACAAACGTAAGCTGCATTCTGCAAACATCAGATTCTTAATTCTTATTCCCACAAGTGGTCATACTGCTGAGACTCCTCACGGAAGTATCTTGCCTGCTTAGAGTGATACTGTGACGATCAAATCTTTTTTCTTAAGATAAGATGTATACAATTTGGAGGCTCTAATTCATGTGCTTCCAGGACTAAATAGAGAAAATAGGTTCATGTGATTTCAAGGTGAAAGTGTGTGTATCTCCATTCATAAGCAACTGCTGCTACTTCAAAGGAGAGGAGATTTGCAGGAATCAATGATCTGCAATATCTTTTTGCTTAAGGTGTAATTGCCATCTAACAGCACTTAGGGACTTTGCTATTGCAGAGGTCTGGGAAGCACAAACCCAAAAATACAACTTTCTGGTTGGGAGATTTCTAATATTGGAGCATTGTCTTTGCATGCTACTAAGCTACAGCCTTTTCCCCTGGAAGTCTAAAACAGGATTGGAGAGGATAAGAGCTCTTGATTTCACCTTTCCCCTTTTAATAATAATACTTTTGTCTTTATTTTTAAATGAAAATATTTATTACTTAGCCTTGATAAACTCATGACAAGATATAGTCAAAATACAGAGTAAAGTTTAAAAGAAGAATAATTCAATCACAATGCAAACAAGAACAGAGAAGTAGTGCAGAAAAGTGGAGGAAATTCACAAAAGGATTTGTAAGTGATGTTATTCATAGTGCATATGGGCTAGGCAATTGAAATGTGTCTAGCAACATTTTTTTCAGCAACCTGAGCAAATGACTGAAAGATAAAAAAGAGCAGGAGAAAACACTATCACCAGCACCTTGCTAATAGATTCTGGAAAATGTTGACAGAAGCATCTTGCTAGCTGCTGCTATTCAGATCTTAGCTAAAAACATGACTAACTGTAAACTGCTCTTTATATTTCATGATGTTTTGTTGTTGGAGTTGGGTTTTGTTCCAGATGAAATTACTTTTCATTTAAAGAAAACAATGGTGGAGTGTATTTCAGTAAGTTGTCTTGGTAAGTATCTTTGAAAACCAGTGGTGCCTCAAATATTTTGTGGAGGAAATAAGCAAATAAATGAGACATTTAGAAAGGTCAGGGAAAGGATTTTTTAAATTTCTTTTTCTGTATGAAATGCCTGCATTTGCAAAAACATTTCCAAGCCAAGCTTCTTAATTTCTTGGTATGCTGTATCTTCAGGAAAATGAGGGTTCTACTTTTATTTACAATAGCCCTTCCTAAGCCAGCATTCATAAGGAACCTTCTTTCTTATTGCTAAATTGACAAAGCACTCTTAACTTGTCCCTGGCTGTGGGGGTTTGAACCTGTGCTTCCATGCACTCTTGCAGGACAAATTCATCTCTAATGTAAATGAGCGTACTTCCACTGAAGTCAGCTGAGTTGTTTTCTCTTGCACCATGGCTTAATTTGATCCTAGATATTTAGATCCCCTCTGGCTAAGCAATTCTGCAGTTGAAAGATTAGTTTCTGACTGTGAATACCAAGTCTTTTTACTCTGTGGCTGACGAAGTAATAAGTTCCTATAAGGTGCTTCATGAAGTTCCATATAGGTGAAGGGAGACATTCCATTGCATTGTGGAAATGTCTCTTACCTTTCAGAAGAGGAAGCTCAAGTAAATGAAAGGTTAGTGTATTTTTGTGACTTCTACGTCTAAACTAAAGGAGGGGGACCATTGTAACTCATTTCCATACAGCAGTCGTTCAACTCTGAATCTGCAGAGCTTTGTAAGCCTCTTGACATATAGATTGACCTGAGGGGGAAGAGAGAAAGAAGGGTATAATTGTGCCAATTAATCTGAACAGGCATCTGAGAGAACAATGTCTTTAAAGAAAGCCTGATAATTATCTTGGTTAGACTAGAGTAAATCTAGAGCAATGTCACCGAAATCAAGATCATATATTTGTTGGCTGCAACCTGGATCACGATTTGGCCTGAAATTGGTTGTTCATGCTGGACCAGCCCTGGTTACCTCTCTGCAGAGAAAAATCAACACATGTCATTAACGTTACATACTACATAAAATAGCAAATCTTTTAAAGTGCATAACTAAAAAATCCAATGAATTAACAACGCTGCTTTGCTACTTTTGCATCCTGCTACAAAACCCACAACCTGCTCTGAGAAAGGACTTTTGTAGTGCTCATTAGGAAGGAAAGCAGAACCAGTAATGTGTACAGAGCTGATGAGTAGGTTTATTCTGAGACCTATTACATTCTACAGAGGAGTCAGGACATTGGAAAGCACAGTAACACGATCTCCTAACCAGAATGAAGACAATTTGAACTATTCCCTATTAAGAGATTAGAAGGCCTGGTAAAGAACAAAAATGTAGAACAGAAGTGCATTCTCCTTCCTGAGAAAGAGGAAGGGAGTGTTTTTGAGATCTAGAGAGCCCTACAGCAAGAAGAGGAACACTTGTATACTGCTCCTTTTGTCCAGGTTTCCTGTTCCACTGAGACAGAAGCAAAGCTATCCTGTCTGTTTACTCCTCCAATAAGAGGGGCTATAAGTCAAAGAGAGAGGTGCAGAATCTTATCTGTGGCCTTTGTACATACCAACACCACAGAGGAATGCAAGCAGGTGTCTTATTCTTACAGTTCCACTTCCTGATGCAGGATTTACTGGACTTAATGAAAGATATACTGACAGCAAAGCTAAAGCTAACACATAATTTAAATAATCCCCGATTAACTAGTGAAATGATAATTTTAGGAAGTATTGAGTGAATTTGAAAGTGTGGAGTCCCACTGAAACATGATATTTATTGATTTGATGCCTTTTAATTTGTTAGAGATTGTGACTAGCAATTCTGTTCATCTGTTTCTCTTCCCAAGTTATTTATTATTGACCAGAAATAGGTCTGAATGAGAGCTGCTAATACAGAAATAGCAGATAACTGCCTAGATCTGAATGGAGGAATGAATGGTTGGTGAACAGATCTGAGTTGTAGTCAAGGCTGTTTAGTTTCACATTTTCCAAGCCCCTCCACTTTCCGACCTGCACATTGCAGTGTCTTGGAATAGTCTCCATACATGTGTGTTCAGATGTAAATCAGAATACAAAGTCTTAGCCCAGAGCCACTGCTTACATGCTGGCAGGAACAGAAGCCATTGCTGGAAAGCTTAGAAAGAGGAGGCAGATCTTCTCTTATGTTGAAATGATAGTAAGCTTTTCATTCAAAAGATATGCCATTTGGTGTAGAGGAAAGGTTTGGGAATACTGGCTTCTTGGCTGTCTCTAGCATGGTCATTTGTATGGGTTCACTTGTTTCTTGGGCAAAGTTTTTAACATAAAGTGCTACAACCAAACTTTTCCATTCACCACACTGAGGATTAGTCCTAGGTGGTCAACCTGAAGCCTACTAGAATGATCTGAGTCTTTTAGGCCCAATGGCTGCTGCTGCAATTATGTCTCTGACATTGCCAGACACAATGAGACATTAGGTCTGCTTTTTAATCCACCCCATTTCTTAGGAAAAATATGGTTGGGAGACTGAAGATCTGATCCTGTAAATTCTGTTTCACATGAGCAATCTCACTGCAGATTAAAGACTAATCATTGAAGGATTTGGAGGATTGGGCTCTTTGATTTCTCTTCATGTTAAGGCTCTTTTATCTGGATCATCCTGTTGATTATCTTTCTCCATCTTTTGCATAGGACTTTAGGAATAATTAGAAGGAAATAGGGTTTTCTGACTTCAACTTAATCAGTAACATGTATACTTTGAAAAGTTACATTTTTACATGATAAAGAATGCATCATCCAAAAGCAAATATCTCCAAGGTATTTGGACTTGCTTCTAACTGACAGCTTGAGCGTTATCACAACTGTGTGGCTGCTCTTTGTTCTGACTCACAGACACTGTGAATGTTTGATAAATGTTACCTTTTTAATTCTTGCTAACATTATGAAAATGTTCAGCAATGTTACAGCAGATAACCTTTTTAGACCAAACAGCCACATTAACCATGTGGAGTTAATAACTGACTACAGGACATTTACTTAATTTAGCTTTAAAAAAGTTCTGCTCACACTAGTCAAACTTTCCCTTCACTTTTATCTCCCTTTCTCCAAGGCCACAGATAAGATTTTCCTCTTACTTACTTGCAGGTCAGCTTTCCATGATACTCACGTCTGCCTACAACCAAAACCAAATATTTATGGGCATGTGGGTATGAAAGACCATAATGATAAATGCGTGATAATACACCAGAATGAAAGATTTCAAGACAACAGTGTTTGCTGTCTGAGCTGGACATTTACTCAGTCTGTGTAGCCAGGAGAAGGTACTTTGATATAAACCAGATGAAGTGTTTTTGAATGAGTAAGTATATTCTGAAGTATGACTTCAGGGATCAGGACATATGGGAACACAGGTGTCATTTTGCAATGAAAGCTGCTAATGCTTTCTGTGCATGTCTAAAAACACTTTGTTTCAAGGTTGTGCATCTGAGGATATAGCTCTGCAGGTTTCTGTTAAAGAATGAAGTGCTAAATAATGGATTAAAGGCTAAAAAAGGATTTGAAAGGTCTTCACCGTATTTTTCGCACATTTCAGTTCTACTTTTTACTCCTGAGAAGCACACTTCCAGATTGTATTTAAATTTGAATCATGTCATGGCATTGCATGCTCTTAGAATGCCCAGATAGGCTTGGAGAATTTAATGTTTAACCTTCATCAATTATTATACAGATCTCCTCATGTAATGAAGCAGATGCTTGATTTTATGTTTGTTAGTTGCCATGCTCATTTTATTCCCAAACCCTCTGCCAAGCTGAGGACATAGTGGATCTTCACGAAATTTCTAGTAAATCCTGCAAAACAATTAAAGATATTCTTTGTTTAGTAACGACTATGTTTACCCGAGTGCTTAAGATAAATGCTTTTGCTGCCCAAAAACCAAAGTTAAGAAGTTTCTTCCTCACTTTTGTCATTAATAAAAACACAAAACAAGACTTTTCTCTCACTATGAATCACAGGAATTCCCATGGGAATCTGACAGTCCAAGCACACATTTCACATGTGGTATTTGTGGATGGGGAAGTGCTCTGCACATGGAACATGGGCTTGTTTTCTACAGGGGAAGGCTAGTTCTGAGGCATTTGAAAAATCTTCACTCTTCAGATAAGACCAAAAAGAAAAAATAATGAGCTTTTGCTGCTTACCTGTGTAGGGGAAACCTCAATTACATAGCAAGAAGGAAATGATAGTCCTGTTGCTAATTGTTTTTGTTAACACTGGCTGTCTTCCATCACACTCATCAGCAACACTTCTTGCTCAGAGCACTGATATTGCAGTAGCAAGGATGCTCTCTGAAAATGGCTTAACTTAGGAAGGAAGCATTTTATTTCCAGGTATGATTCCTTGATTTCCATACTTACATAAATACTTCACCATTGTTACTCAAGCTCTGTCTTTACAAACTGATAAACTTATCCTATTTTCAAGCAAGTATTAAAGACAGTGTCCATAATGGTGAATGAGCTCAGCTCTGGTGTGTTTCCATGTTACTAATATTCAAATAAATGTTCTCACTTTTGTAATTGACCAAGATACATTTGATATTATTTATTATAATGGAGGTCAATCCAATAATGCCTGGGCTCTAGTCCCAGAAATGTGTTGATTCAGAAACCTTGTTTTGGAAAAGATTATTTCCTTTAACAACATAATGTAGGATTTATAGTTTACTTGCCAAGAATCACCATGTCTGTTTGAATTGTAATTTTGGTAAATGTACTGAAGATTCTCAGGGAGCCTCCAGTACGCTCATATTTCAAAAACACAAAGGCATACAATTTCTGTAACATCACACAGTTAGTTTTTTGGCCAGTTAGAGTCACGGAATCATCATGGTTGGAAAGGCTCCCCAGGATCATCAAGTCCAACCTTCACCCCAGCATCTTCCTAACTAATAGACCATGGCCTCAAGTACCCTACCTACTAATTTTTTAAACACCTCCAGGGTTGGCGATTACACCACTTCCCTGGAGAGCCTGTTCCAGTTGATTGGTTGGACATTTTTTAAATTATAAAGCATATAAAAGAATGGCTGTTTGGTGATGCAGTACTTGTAATTGGTGATGGCAGCCCAGAAAATCTGGAGTCTATTTGGTGATATCTTCCCTCAAAGAATCAAACTCATTCGATGATCTAATGCCACTGGACCCCACGGATGCTGGTAGGAATGCACAGCCTACTAGATTTGCAAACATAAAGACAGTTATTTCAAGAAGTGGACATTATGGCAACTGGTTAATAATAATGATCTCTCTGGACTTAGCAGTTAGGAGCAGTAGCAAAGTCCAAACACTTTTGCAAAAACTATGGGAGATTGAGCAGCCATAATGTTCTTTTTTTGTCACCTCTCTGTCTCCACACAAAACTTAGGATATAATTTCTGAGCTTGTTCTGCAACCCAACTGCCATTCTTGCAGCATGATAGAAATGACACAATCTCCTCTTTACATTGCTATGAAACTCAAAGCACAAGAGAAACAGAAAAGCTGGGAAAAATGACAGTTTTACGTCCTATAAAGTATTTTATATCAGTTACCACCAGGGCTTGAAGGATTCATTCCCATTTAGATTTTTTTAATGAAATATATCCAATCTAATCTAATCTACTTTTCTTAAAACATTAGTATCTGTTCTCATTTCAAGTGTGGCAGTTGTTAGCTTTTTCAGCTGTATTTTTTTGATTTTTACTTGACAACACTTAAATTTTAAACTGAAAAAAGAACGAATTTCCTTTTCTTTAGTAGACTTTTGATTTAACATAAATGGATCTCTGCTTAGCTGCAGTGACATATTTCATCTGGTGAAGTGAACATCAAAAGACCATTTAATCACTTGTAATGTTTCCTCCTTGCATGGGCCAGGGCTCTGTAAAGGTAGACTTCTGCTAATGCACACGACTGCCAGGAAGCTTCCCAAGGTGGGGCACGGGAGATGCTGAGTGGCAGGAGAAGGATGAGTAGAAGCCATTAACATTTCCCCAGCAAGGTCAAATTTGATGTTTCCTCTGTTTTTAGTATCCAAATTAAGAAGATGCTGCTGTTGCCTCTCCATAAACATACTCCTGGGTAATTTCAGGTTGGTCACATCTCCTTACTATTAGACACACATTAACAAGCTGATTGAAATGGACCTGGCACAGCTTACAAAGCTGTTTTCCAGGAAGACCAAATTTCTCATCAGCTTCGTCAACACTTCAGAATATCAATGTACAAAATAAAACATTCTTGTGCTGAAAGCCTATGATCCAAGGAGAAACCTTCACATTCTTTCTTTTTTTTTTATGGCAAACATGTTTGGGGAAGAAAAGAAAAAAGTGTTATCTTGCTTTTTTTTTTTTCCTAAAGCCAGTATTACCAGCCATTTTACTTGTACTTTACTATTATTATCTAGGTGATGGCTGTGACATGTTGATCATATATGGCAGTGAGAAAATTGATTTCCCTCAACAGAAATGCTTCCAATTTTCCTTGGGCCATAATTTTATGTCCACAACAAAATAAAAGGGTCATTTTCCTTAAGATGAGGGAATTGAAATCTCTTATAAAGCCATAGTAAATGTTGTACTTTTGCTTGTGGAAAATGCAGTTTGCACAAACATCTCTACTGCCTGTTCTGCGCAAATGTGTGTTTCTGGGTAGTAGACAGGAGTGAGAAAATGAGAGAAAGAGGGCAAAATCAGCTTTGGAAAGACCTGAAGTTTCTATAAGAATTCCTGCAAATCTACAAATTTTTACTGGACACAAACATTTGTTTGCTCAGGGAAAAATCAGAGCCCTATTGGCAGCTTTCAGTCAAGCATCTCCATTTAAAAACTATTCAGTTGAAGCCATAAGCCAGTGTCCTGATTGTAGATATGATTGCCTAACCTCTGGTACAATTTTAAACAATAGTTTGGGAAATTTTTATCTAAAGAAAATTGCAAAAAAAAATATTTCCTAAGAGACTACAATCACAGCACACTGATAAAAATGAGAATCAAAGAAATAATCATTTTTTCCTGAAGGAGAAAACCTCTGTCCTTAAATTATTTATTAAATAACTATTTCTGGCAAAATACAAAAGTTGTTGGCTAATGAGACTCAAAGCTACTTAAGACTGTTTTAATGGTTTGAAATGACATTGCTTGTTTTGAAAACTGCAAGCCAAGACGGCAAGCTTCATTTATGTGTTTTCTGCAAACAGAGTGGGGTTTGAGCCAGCAGGAGGGGGTTTGGAGTTTCAGTTTCAGTTTCACTTTTCCCTGTCCATGGTAAGGGGGTTGGAACTAGATGATTTCTGAAGTCCCTTCCAACCTAAACCATTCTATGATTCTATTACTGTGTAGTATCAAGTGGAGCAGGCTCTGTAGCACAAAAAGAAGGTGCTTCACGAGCAGATACAGATGTTAGAGTTTTCTTCCTAGAATAGACACACTCTTGAGCTCTACCCTTAACTATCACTTCAGCAAAGAGTAAAAGAAAAAGGGTTGACTCTAATGTGATATTGATGCCAGTGGTGACAATATTGCTGATTTTTCTGTCCTGCCTTAGAGACAGAAAGGAGTCAGACAGAGTACAATGTTCCTGGTTAGCCAATATCATCCTAATTTGACCTTGGAGGCTGACAAATATGTTTTACATGCACTGTATTTTACTACTCTTTGTTAACTGTTTGGAAATGTGGATTGGATTTTATGGTAATCTGGAAGCAATCACCCATTTCAGCTGAAAAAGGATGATGGCCAAAGGAAGCAGAAAATGCTGGGATGCTGAAATCAGTCAGAAAAAGAGAATATGGGAGCCAGGAATATTTGGAAACCTTAGGGTTACATGGTTATACATAGTTCACACTCCTTATCCTCCTATTCCTAAAACATTTAAAGAGAGAATCCTGCAGCATCTTTTCTCATTCTCTAAATTGAAACTGTTTTGGGGATAGCTTATATAGCATTGTGAAATGGTTTTCAGTACTTAGTTTTCGGTACTGAGGAGGCCAGGGTCTACCGTCAGTTTCATCTGAGCAGTTCTGTTCACTTCAGTGAGCTCACATACATGTAACTGAGAATGGAATCTAGACCACCTCATATATGGAAATCAATAAATGTGTTTCTGATCCAGTTGGACTCTGGTACTTCAACAGATCATTTCTATGTGCAACAATTTCCTAAGGTTTTTTCCAAAAGATAGAAAATGCAGTTGTCAAAGTGCAACTCTTTGGAGTTCCTTTGAACACTGGAGACTTCCCAGTTTAACCCAGCAGGTAGTTTTTTTCCTTTAAAAGCTAAAGATGTACATTATTGAATAATAATAATGTTATTAGTTATTCCTAATTCAGCTGTAATTTACCACCACAAGTCACCTAGATCCCAGATTTGTCTGTCCAAATTCCAACCACCATTACAGCAAGGAGATGAGTCTCTTTAGCTTGGAGGAGACTGAGGGCACACCTCATTAATGTCTACAAATATGTCAGGGGTGGGTGTCAGGAGGATGGAGCCAGGCTCTTCTCAAGGCCATCCGGTGATAGGACAAGGGGCAATGGGTGCAAGCTGGAACAGAGGAGGTTCCATATAGATATCAGAAGGAATTTCTTCACAGTGAGGGTAACGGAGCATTGGAACAGGCTGCCCAGAGGAGTTGTGGACTCTCCTCTGGAGATGTTCAAGACCCGCCTGGATCTGTTCCTGTGTGATTTGGCCTAGGTGACCCTGCCATGGCAGGGGGATTTGAGTGGATGATCTTTTGAGGTCCCTATGATTCTATGATTCTAAGTACTTTACAAAGGGCATTGTTTCTTTGAATATAGCTGTGATATAAATAGCTGGTGTTCACAGCTGAAATGGGACAAAGGCACTGAAAAAGTCTGAATAAAATTAGCAAGAAACTGATGTCCTGTAAAAGTAAAAAATCCCATTTTGCTACATATTTGTGAAAAAATATTTCTGAAAGTACTGCTTTCCAGTGCTTCCATCCCCACCTCAGGCTGTTTTCACGAATGAAAAGAAAAATATTTGCCATTGGCATCCTTAACATTTGTCTGCTGCTTTCCTCAGAGAATTTGCATCCTTAAGTCCTGAATAATTTCTGCTAGACTGTCCTTTCTTTTCCTTTCCTATGTATTTCCTTGGATCTCTACAGATGCAGAATTTAATAGATTCTCACCTTCTCAGACACTGCTATTTATTAAGGATAAAAACCACATCTACATGGTGGTATTTGAGAATCCCATGAGCAGACACAGCTGATACTGCCTTACTAACAGATGCAGAGATTTTCAAGTTTTCCAGAATGTCAGAAAATGGCAGATCTTACCTGCTTTTCAGTAAAAACATATCTGGACATTATTCCTAAAAGGAGTATTTCTATTTGGGATGCAAGTAATTCTTGGACCCTTACAGTTCATCATGCAGAGGTGGATTTTACCCAGAAAGTTATGGTAAGCAAGGATTAATCATAAATATAGAGATTAGTAAAAAGCACCCTATTATCAAATCCAATGAAATTTTTGTGCATTATTTCTTTCATCTAGAGTGGATTTCTAAGGATATATGTACAATAACATTTTCAGCTGCTATAATAGAACATTTTCTCAAGTCTTTTTCTTTGTGAGGCTTACTCCTAAATGAAACTTACACAAGGGGTAACAGTATACTTGCAGAAAGAGAGCAGTATATAATTTCCAGATACATAACTGTGGCTGTTCCCAAGGTGCTCACTCCTTTTGGAGATTAGGTCCTGCAAATCAAACCCAGTATTATGCAAAAATAAGCTTCACCTAACAGAGTTGTTTCTGAAACTTTGAGTCTGACTAAATAAACAATCGTCCAAGCCAGAATCAAGGAACAGAATTTCCTAGTTCCCTGTTATATGCTCAGTTATTCTAGATACATTTCTTGGTGGGCAGTTGGCCAGCATGGGATAATTTTCCCAGGAAATGTTATTTTTTCTTGATAACCAAGTAAGTCACGGAAACAAAATGCATTGGCAAATGAGGAATCAACAATTGGGTATCACAGCAGCAACCCTGAACAGTGTCAGGGAAGTGGCTGGCACAGTCAAGGTAAGAGTCAAGAAATAACATCAGAAACTATTCAGAAGACTTTGGAGGGGAAGCTTTTTCCATCTGTCTTGCAGGGGTGCACTTCAGTGCAGTAGACTACTCTGTCTGTGACACAGGTCTGCTCCCTCTCAACCTTGGAAGTTGTGGAGCATGATGGGGCTATACAGTAGGTGTGGACCAAAGCAGTAGAGTGGGTTGCACATCCATGCATGTAGTTTCCTTTTAATCTCAGCCAGCCATATATACCTATTAGGTTACAAAGCCCTTTCTGCTGATAGAGCAGAAAGGGAAAAGAAACTTTAACCTCATTGCAATAATAGATATATATCTTTGTGTATATCCTGCTTTAGTACTACAGGCTGTATTCTGTTTCTTATTTATCTGTTTTGAACATTGCAAAAATTGGCACCTTCTATAAGGTTTTATTTCTGTTGTGATATTTAACTGACTGTTTTGTTTGTTTTGAGGTATGTTATCAAGCCATATCTCATTATTGTGTAGTATGTTATTGCACAATATTTTTTTTTTGGGATAAGTAAAATATCAAACTGTGGCTTAGGGAGCTTAGTGTGGTGGTATTACCATCAGGTCTGTAGGTTCAAATTTTTGTGCAAGAGAAGAGTCTGACTGGTTAGTACTCCATATAGAAAAAAGAGGAGGAGGTTGTAAGCAAAAGAACAATTCCAAAGCTAAAGCATTAGTACTCTACCTTCCATTTTTAATAGGTAATGGGTCTCAGTGACTATAACTGGAAGTTATATGGCACCTTAACATGCAATAGGTATAGATTGACATTCTTCAAAAACATTACAAGTCTAATTTACATCGACCAAAGATCCCATGTGATACCTAAATACCACTGCATAACCTTACTGTGTCAGTTCATAAAGCTCATTTATTGTCCTCTCTCTCACACTATGAAACACTACAAGTACCTGTTCCCTTGATTAGGAGGCAAATTTTCCATGTAATCAATTTTCAGTTATTATGGGAAACCTTTGTAAGCAATGCTTTCTTTTTCTTTTAATATTTCTTGCAGCCATCCCACTGCCGAGCACACCAATCAAATTCTGATCAAGACAGTGTGATGCAACAAGTTGAATTTCTTGACTGACCTTCAGCTCTCTTCCTCCATACAGCTTTCTGTTCTGCTAAGGCAAAGTCAGAAACAAGAACCAGTGTAATGTGATTTTTCACTCTTTTGCAGAAGTAACAAAAAAGTTGCCTCTTTATGTGATAAATTCTTTTGCTCATCTCTGCTGGAGACTGAATTGTTTATTGTATTGACTGTACATCATTGTAGGCTGGGGTTTAACAGTTATAACAATTTATCTGTATCGAGGTTGGGGAGAGGTGGTGTGTGTTTTGATACACTAAATACCTTTGCAATCATTTTTTATTCTTTTTTTTTTTTAAGCACTAAATTTCAGCGTAACTGTGCCCTGCAGTGGAAAATTACTACCTATTCAGATATGTGCCTTGTTGCATTACAGTTCTGTATTGGAACACTCAAAACTCTATCTGCAGCACAAAGGCAGGCTCAACAAATGACTTAGCATCTTTTTTCCTTTATCACTACATTTTAAGGCAGCATTTTCTCCTTGTTAAAATCAAGGTATACTTGTGAAATTAGTATTTTTCCATGCTTTAACAATTATACATGGCCATCAAAATTGGGTACTGCAGCAGATAATACCCATCTAAAATTGTTTCTAGTAGTGTCTGAATTAATCTCTGAATGAATGAATGCTTGTATGGCACCAGACGACAGAATGTACTGTATTCTATCTCTTCATCACAAAAGGTTGTCTGGAAAATGTTTAAAATAAGATATTTTTTAGACAAAATGTAGACAGACACACTCCTTGTCAGCTCTATATGTAAAATGCAAAAGGTAACGGGATCCAGCTACACCTACCCTATTGGGGGGTTGATTGTTAAGAATTTCTCTCTCAATATGCACTTGGATCCACATTAGAAGCAGTCAGAGGCTTTTAAGGGGAGAAAATCTCAGGACAGTGTACAAAATCAGAGCCAGGGTCATGACCTTGACTATTGATCCAGCCTCTCTTATTTCCACAGCTTGCTGAGGCTTGTTCTTCCAGCCTGCTGGTGTACATTAGAGCAGAAATCCATAACATGGCCATGTTCATCCAAGCACAGGAAGAAACTAAATTAAATGTTAAAAAACAATCTGAGGCTAGAGTTGGAGACAATTCATCATGATCCTAGATGTCAGGCAGGTAGGATGACCAAGAGTTCCTCAGCCAATAGACCCCCAAACAGAATATGGAGGGACCTCGCTGCCTCATTTGTCAGGTGCAGAGCAGATAGTCAGAAAAACACTGAGGCAAAAAAAGTCTACTGAAGGTCAGTGTTTTAATTCCCAGCTATGCACAAATACTCACATTTCCGAATTCGTAATTTGCAGCCTGTAATTGAGGTTTAGGGAAGAAAAGGGAGGAGATACAAAAATCACCTGCCATTAATACATTAGCAATCAAAATTAGGAGAAAATAAGACTTTGCATGGAAGAAGTGTATTAAAAATTGAGTCCAGCTGGGTTTCATACAAATCTGGAACCAAAGTATAGGTGAGAGAATTTGACTACAGACTTGAATAACCTATGAAAACCAGCAGTCAGTCTCATTTTCTCTTTCAAAAGCCATCTCAGTGAAGTGATAATCTTTCTTCTTGATAAAAAGAAGTTTAAAGGTATGCAATATGTGCTGCACAGAAGGAGCCCAGCAAGTATAGTAACAGAGAAATTCTGTAGGCTGGTCAAACTGTTTAGAAGCTGCCTTCTGATGTTTCTCAAGCTGGTGTTATTTGTCCCAGGCACAGAACACATATCCCTTATATACTCATCCACAACATATAACCTAACCAAGTGGCAGGTTTTTGTTCTGGGACCTACAAATCATACCTACCTTGAGAGTACTGCACAAATGCTAGGGTGATTGAAAATAGTTCACAAACTGCACTGAAGTCCACTTGGCTACTGTTCTAATTCAGCTGACTGGAGAGAAGAACTTGTCGTTTTTGTGAACATGAATTACACTTGTGGTTGAATTGTGCTCTCTCTCAAAAAATTGATAAGCATGTGTCTGAGCTGAAAATAGTCAGCTGCCCTTTAATTTTATTCCTATGTTATGTTACCCTATTTGAGTGCTATCGGCATGTGCTGTTAAACCTCATCATGCCAAATGGCAATCAGATGAAACATAGTAAGACATAATACAGTTTGACAGCTAATATTTAGAGAAGAAATCTTATCTCTCACTATCTAAATAGAAAAGGGTTCCCATTCAGACACTTACAGATTCTTAGGGGATATTCTGACAGAACAGTTAAGCAGAGTTTTCTTGCAATGGTTTGCCAGTGAAAACAGCAGTTGTGTAAGTGAGCAAGCTTAGAACAAAATGTACTCTTACAGACTTTTAAATTCACACAGAACGATTTCAGAACTGCCTTTTTCATTTGTAGTACTGTAAGCAAGACTACACAGGAAATATATGAGTAAACTGGCAGGGGGAAATATAATGAAGTATAAGAAGGGTATCACAGTATCACAGTAATGATGAGGTTGGAAAAGACCTTAAAGATCATCCAGTCAAACCTACAACCAATCAATCAAGTAAACCTAACAACTGACATCTAGATCATGCCACTCAGCAAGTAAGTGTAGAGTCTTGCATCTGGGCGAGAATAACACCAGGTACTAGTATAGGTTGGGGACTAACCTGTTGGAGAGCAGTGTAGGAGAAAGGGACCTAGGAGTCCTAGTGGACAGCAGGATGACTATGAGCCAGCAATGTGCTCTTGTGGTAAAGAGGGCCAACAGCATCCTGAGGGGGACCAGAAGCGGGGTGGTTAGCAGAACTTCTCCCCATCTGCATTTGAAGTGAGACCACATCTGGAGTATTGTGTCCAGTTCTGGGCCCCTCAGTTCAAGAAGGACACAGAGCTGCTGGAGGGTGTCCAGGGTAGAGCAACAAAAATGATGAAGGAAGTAGAACAGCTCCCTTATGAGGAAAGGCTGAGGGAGCTGGGTCTCTTTACCTTGAAGAGGATGAGGCTGACAGGTGACCTCATTAATGTCTATTAATCTGTGAGGGATGAGTGTCAGGAGGATGGAACCAGGCTCTTCTCAAGGTCATCTGCTGACAGGACAAGGGCAATGGATGCAAGCTGGAGGTTCCATATAAATATTAGAAGGAACTTATTCACAGTGAGGGTGACACAGCATTTGGAACAGGCTGCCCAGGGGAGTTGTGGAGTTTCCTTGTCTGGAGACATTCAAGACACTCCTGGATCTGTTCCTGTGTGACTTGGTGTAGGTGATCCTGCTGTGGCATTTGGATTAGACTAAAAGATCTTTCGACATCCCTTCCAATCCCTAATGATTCTATAATTCTATGATGGAGGTGGGATTTTTTCCCCTAGATCTCTTTAACCAAATGCTCTGCAATATCCAAATCAGAGAATGTGTTTTAACAAGTTGTCAAAAATAGGTTATTTCCAGTTCAGAAAAGTGGGAAAGATTTGATACATCAGTTCAGCAGTTTGCTGAACATAAATCAACATTTTCTCTATTTCCTTGCCTGGCTCTATCCAGTTAGCCCAAGGTGATCCTAATTTACAGGGTGATCCAAACTTTACTTGGCATAATCAAGCACATTGTGTCATAAGTACATCTAGTGTCACTGATACCCAGAAATACCCCTGATCCAGGCTGAATAAACAACTTGCATGTGAAAACTGTGATAGTCTCTATCCAAATGCTGAGGTTCTGGGATATTGTCTCAGGGAAATTCAAGCAATGATTTCTAATATTACCACTGCAGTTGAGAAATAAGACTAGGAATAAGGCAGAAATCTCAAAAATTGTGGCTCTGAGAAATGACTGATAAATTAGTAGTTTTTAAAAAGGGAGGAAAGAAAGGATTTGCACTGATTTTTTGGTTACTGGTAAACCATAGAAATCCACATTTTAATAATCTTAATCTAGTGTTTATAATAGTTTCACCCAGAAGAGATCAGAACGCTCTATGCAGCCTTAGGGCATATTCAGCTGTGCTTGATTTCCTAACCCTGACCGTGATCTTGCAGGTTGTGTCACCAAGTTCTTAAATAAGAAAATAATACATAAATGACACAGGCATTGGTTAGCTGAATTCTCAAAACCAGACCTCATCTTTTATTGCATCACATAAAGTCTCTTGGGTATTGCTATCTGATCACATAGATTTCTGAAATATTGTAAAGAACATCTCCCCATTTTGCTTGTATATGGAATTTTACTCATGTTTTGATCATGCTTGTGCTCACATTTCCTCTTCCAACTACATCAGTGCAGTTAGGTAACAGGAAAGAGTGGATCTGATAATTTACATTGTTGAAGTCCCAGTATTTTCTTTCTTTGCTGAAGTAGAGTGGCATCAGTACTTAGGTGTGCTGCATTAGAAGCAGAACAGGGTTTAAAACTAAGGCCTTAATTTGTTATGGTCTCTTCATGGACTATAAGCCAGCAGAACTCAGTCATATTTTGTGGTGTACAAAATACCATCAAAAGTAATGTTTTAATCCTTTTTTATGCTATTGTACAGTTTTTATTGTCTTTTTTAATACATCATAGAGGACTTAAAGGACCATGACAGATAAATGCAGTCTTTAAAACTACTCATGCATTCTTAATGGACAGCCTGTTAATTTGAGGTCTAGGTCATGAATTTGAATGCCATTCACTAAACACCTCTTTGTCAACAAAAGCCAGTTTTCCCTCTGGGTAAATTGTAACTCATTAATTGTAATTAAATTAAACATATGCGACAATGTGAAAACCCAGGGTGAATTCTGTGAGGAATGTCAGTCTAGCAGTCCATGGCTGAGTTCTAGGATGTTTAGGGGGTTTGCAAGTGAGAAAAAAAAAGTTAAGTCAATCATTTTAATAGCAGGTTAAATAAAGAGAGAAGGTAGTAAATACCTTGCCCATTTAAATTTTTTATTAATTTTCCATTGGTTACTAAATACAATAAAAATTTTTACATAATAGGTCAGCTGGGTTTTTTTGCAAATTTAAGACAGTAGTCAAGATATTCAAGATATTTTTCTTCTCTATGAATCCTACGAAGATACAACAAATGCTAAGCCTGTATTTATGTTTACAGTAGAAATTAAATTGTTGCCAGCAAGAGGCCTTTGTATTTGTTAGCTCTTATAATACATCCTTCAGGCCCTAAGTTAAATCAGTTTGGCTGTCAAAGATGAGTCCCTAATGGGCAATGGTCCACATCACAAAGCCATCATGTAATTGCCACTATTTGGCATATTTGGCAGTTCCTATTAGGAGAGGCCCAGGACCAAGCTTGTACACTGATGCATTACATCACTGCAGATTGGAGAGAACAAAACAAGAACCAAAATGAAAAAGATACACTGTTTCAGACATGATTTTTAGTGGATATGTGGATGCACTTCTTTATCCAGGAGATTTGCAGGCTTTTGCTACTTCTATGCATGTTGGGGATTCATTTTTTAGTCTAAACATTTTGTCTTTCAGGATTTTGACATTTTCATTTTGACAAAACCTGATATTTTTTCTTTCCAGTTAACTTGATAAATTTGTAAATTCATTGTGTGCTTCACAGATTTTGGAAGGAAAGGTTGTTGTCAGAATGTTTTTAGTTTGCTTGCACATGGAAAGGTATACTTGACTGAGAATCAGCGTCTGATACACGAGGAGACATAGCAATGGTGCACACAGATGCTAAAACCGCATTTATGACCTGAACAGTAAGAGGTTAACTTGAAGACTGAGGAAATTCAGAAGCAGCAGATAACTGGCCTTGTATTTTTTGTTCAGCTGAGATATGTGCTTATAAAAATTCAGTTAACATGCTCTCTGCAGTTTCATAGCTGCAACTCTGTTGGGAGCACATGTCTCTATTTAAAACACGTGTGTTGTTTAGCATCACTATTTGTAGCAAAATCCCCACTGTGAATAGTCAAGTGACACATATTAAAGTGGGGGACTGTATATAAACAGGAGTTCTAGACCCATCTGAATGTGTTTGGAGCTTAGAGGAAGATATTATGAAAGAGGGGAAGACAGACCTCACCTCTCGTCCATGTTATTTAGACAGGAGAAACCTATGTGTGTGGTATTAATGAAAACCCCAGTGTTGCAGATGCAGAAGTCCTATGTGAAAACTAATCCAAGGACTCCTGTATCTAAGGCTTCTTTCACATTAACGTTACAATCCAAGGAACTCTTATCATTAACCTAGTTACCAGGAGAAAAGTGTCTCTTCAGCAACAGGCACACCATTTCCAAAGTTCTGACTCAAAAAAGAGGCAGTTTGACTAACAGACTGCCAGTCCTGTAAGGAGTTTGAATCTCTCCCTGCTGTACAAACTGCAATCTACTGTGCAAGTGATATGCAAGGGAAATGCAAGCTCTCAAAGAAGATTGCAAAGCAGAGGGAAACAGGAAAATAAGTATCAGGTTTGCCTTCTTCACTGGCATTAGAAACCTATCTAGAGAAAAACCCATTGCCTGGGACATAAGCAAGCCTTGATGTGAATGCTGGCTCTGTCACATCTTACTGCTGAGGTCTTGAAAGGGTCTGTTTTGGGTCCAGTGCTGTTTAACATCGTTGCTAGGGACATGAACATAGGCAGTGATGTCAGCCTCAGCATGTTTGCTGATAACACCAAGCTGTGTGGTGTGGTCGACAGGCTGGAGGGAAGGGAGGCCACGCAGAGGGACTGTGACAGGCTGGAGAACTGGGCCTGTACAAATTGCATGAGGTTTAACAAGTCCAAGGGCAAGGTTCTACATCTTGTCAAGGCAATCCCAAGCACCAACACTTGATGGGTGGTGAATGGGCTGACAGCAGCCCCAAGGAGAAGGATTTGAGGGTGTTGGTAGACAAGAAGCTCTGCACAAGCTAGTCAGACAGAAGGTAAGCTGTACCTTGGGCTGGATCAAAAGCAGTGTCACCAGCAGGTCAAGGGAGGTGATTCTCCCCTTCTACTCTGTTCTTGTGAGACCTTGCCTGCAGTCCTTCAATATAAGAAGAACCTCAATCTGTTGGAGAGAATGCAGAGGAGGCCACAGGGATGATCAGAGGGCTGGAGCATCTCTCTTATGAAGACAGGCTGAGTGAATTGGGCCTGTTCAGCCTGAAGAAGGCTCTGGCGCCTTCCCAGACCCTGAAGAGATTACAGGAAAGTGGCAGAAGTAATTTTTATGAGGGACTCTAGTGATAGGACTGGGGGATGATTTCAAGCTGAAAGAAGGGAAATTTAAATTAGATCCTAGGAAGAAATTCTTGCCTGTGAGAGTGCTGAGGCGCTGGAACAGGATGTCCAGAGAGGTTGTCAGTGCCCCTTCCCTGGAAGCGTTCAAGGCCAGATTGGACGGGGCTCTGGGCAACCTGCCATGGTGAGAGGTGTCCTTGCTCATAGCAAGGGGTTTGGAACTAGATGATCTCTGAGTTCCCTTCCAACTAAGCCACTCTGTGATTCTATTATAATGCACTATACAGTGTGAGGCTTTGCCATGATGCTTGGCCTTGTCTGGAAGGCAGATAAATGCAGAGAATGCCCCTCATAGTTCAGCAGGTACTACTTCTTTGCAGGGTGAGTGAACAGAGAGCTTTATGGAATATTCTGACCTTAGGTGGACACAACCTTGAAGCTGCTTTTATCAAACCTCAAGGTTTACTTTAACATCTAAGATTGTGCCAAGGGCCCTTGACAACAGTTCATTTTCTACACAGGTAGCCACTTAATCCATTGCCCTTGGAATTACTGAAAATGACCTTTACTCATTAAAATTTGTCATTCAGTTGGGACACTTTACAACATTTAGTTTTTGCATCACATTGACTATTTTTATTGATGTTACAAAGAAATAAAAAAAATCTGACTGGTTGTAGCATCTCTGGTCATCTCAAATAAACCTTTTCTTTACCTCCGCAAATACTAGACATCCCATAGCACGTATCATGCCATTTGTAATTACACCATGATGACAGTGATCACAGCTTTATCACTGTGGTCACAAGAAAATAATGGAGGTTCAGTAAGTGCAAACAAAATACCCCTTGCTGGCACCATTGAGGGGCTACTTGTGATCAGAATCTAAAGTCAGGAAGGACTGCAGTGGACTGATGAAGAAGTAGGCACAAACTCCTCCTATCATCCCAGGTTAGCCAAAACTTCCCTCTTCTCCCAGACTGTGTGGGGAGGGGACAGTAATGCCACTGCTTCTGAAATAATTTAATATTCTGTAAAATTTCCACAGATATGAAGAGCAGGAAATCATGGTGTGATCTACTAAAAGAAAACGATTCACACTGAGACAAAGCACTGCTACAGGTAATACACCTTACTCACATGTCAGTGTTAGCTTGCTTGGGATGTTGAACTTCTGGCTGCCTGTTAAGGCTGAGAAGCTACAAGTAATCAATTATGTTCATATTCTTACCCCTGTACCCAGAATTAATGACATTTTTCTACAAGGAAGTGTGTGTGTTTGCATCTCTACTAGGCTGCTCCTCTTGTCAAGAACCTCCACATTTCTCAGCAATTTCAGATAAATCTAATTCTTTTCTACTTGCTTAGTTTGCTATTGAGTGATCCCAAATAAGAGACAAGAGTCTATGGAAAGGAAATCCTTTCTGCATGTGCAAAGACAGTATTAACAGCCATCTTCAGTGACTTTTATAGTGGCTTTGCAACAGCTGTTCATACCATCCTCCAACAGTGACAAATGGTGCCTTAAAAAAATTCACACTCTCCGGGAAGGTGGAAAGGAAATTTTTCTATCATGTAAGCTGTGTCCAGGATTAAAGTAGCTTTGCTGAAACAGCCAGAGCTGTGTGACAGCTGGAGCCCCACCATCAACACACTGTTCTGTTTAAAATATTTCACTAAGATTCATATCTTAAAAGACTAATTTAAAAAAATAGAAGTATTAAAGTTAGTTTAGTATGTGGTTACTATTACAAACAGGAAGACATTTCCCTGGTGAATGAACAGTGTTAATTTGATGAAACCAGCCCCAGCTAGGGTCCTCTCACACCCTGCCTGAGCCAGCTGACGGGTGGCAGCCTGGGCCTGCCTCAGCTCCCAGTCTCCTGTCCAGCTCCAGCCTCAGCGCAGTCCAGGGCTGCGCTTCCCACCCAGCCTCAGCCTGGCCTGTGGGGGCACGTTCAACCCTGTGAGGTACAGTGTGTTTGTGTGGTGCCCACCTGGCTGTACCAACAGCCTCCAACAGTGCTAGGGAGAAGAGGCACCCAAAGGCCAGGCACTGAATCCCAAGAGAACTGTGGCAGAAGCCTCCAGACACAGAACCTCAGGGCTGCTTCTGCCAAAGGTGTGAGCCACTGCAAAGAAATACATTACAAATAAATACAGAGCTGTCAGACCTCTCCCAGCACCTGCAAGGAGGAACCCTGTGAGGGAAGGAGGGAGTGGGAGAGCTGAAGTGAACTAGTGCCCTTGAGACTGTGAAAATTCCCTCAAGGTGGAGGTGCTGCTGGAGGATGGTTGAGTGGCTTTAGCCAGCTGGTCTGTACCTACAGTAGCCTTGTGGTGTGGATCCTGCCTCTGAGGGTTTCCAGAGTGAGGGCTGGCTTTATGCCCTTAAAGGGAGGAAGCTGGAGGACTGTGCAAACCCAGCTTTTCCAGCTTGCTCCTGTCAGGACTTTGTGATAGCCCAGGTCATTCATCTCCCTGTGAGACCACTGCGGCTGAAGTAAGCAGCAGCCTCTTGTCTTCCCTGTTCTGCAGACAGAGCTCTCTATGTGTAACTTATGAGCTTGCCACAGTGGCCATAATGACCCTGGGACAAAAAAAGAAATGCTTCAAGGAGCAATGCTGACAAAAGAGGAAAAGGATGAGGCATCTTACATCTTTCCGTGGCAGACATGGAAGAACACTCAAAAGCCAGAGTGCGCTGTACCTGCTGGGCTGCCTGAGTAGAGCGGTTGAGAGACAGGTGAGAACTGTCAGGTGCTGTGGGTGATCACCTCTGCTTTGGTTCCTACAACTGAATCCCCCTGAATAGAAGGAGTGTGTAACACTGTGATGAAAAGCTGTGAGGCCACCAGTGACAGAAAAAGTCAAAGAATGCACGGAATGTTACTGTATTGCTAGTTCTGTTCTCATGTTTGGTTAATTATTTTTGCTTTCTTGGATGCTTGCTTATAAAAAGCAAAAGCTAGGAAAGTCAGAAGGTGTGGGGTATAATTAAAGTAAGGCATTTTACCTGTTGCTGGAGTTCTTATTAGCTGTAAAGTCAGGAGACAAATATTAAAAAAACCTGATCTTCTTAGTGGTTGATGCTATAGCACAGATTAAGGGTTAAGATATTAAACAGCAGAGATATTAACTCTTTTGCATCTGGTTATACAAATGAAGATGGTGGAGATTTACTTAAAACTGCATCAGATGTTTAAGCATAACAGATGAAGAATTAAGAAGTGTGCAGATTAACACAAGTAATGATTAAGAAAAGCTTATAGGGTCTAAACCCTGTTAATGTTTCTGACAAATGACAAGTGATGCAAGAAGGATATTTCTAAATGTGTTTTGAGGAAGCATGGAAATGGTCACAGCAAGGACTGCTTCATTTGATTCTGGCCCTGAACATCATTGCTAGAATAAAATTAACTTTGACAAACTCCCAATTCTGCAGATGCCATTCATTTATCCTGTTTTCTTCTTGTTACCTATTAGCTCAAAATTTGTCTGTTGTCTATCTGCCACTGCAGTATTGAGAAGCACTCTGTGGCCTGCAGGGTATTACCTGGTTGTCTAGGACTGCATGCAGTCAAGCTACAGGGAAACCTGAGTCAACTGGTTTCTAAATAAAAATTAGACCATGTCCTGGCACTCCATTCAGCTGTAATAAAAAGGGCTTATGGTGTCAACATAATTTGTTTTTAAAGAAATCAGTGTTGTCAGTGTAAAACATAAAAGTATTACAAAAGTTTTACAGAACTAAGAGAAAATAACACTTTTTTATCTATTGTGCTAGAAGCATCTTCATGCCTGAGAACTCTTAAGAACTGTATGGATGTCATCTACCTGAACTTCTGTAAGACATTTGAAACAGTATAGTAGCTGTAGCCACAGCATGGCATGTTGTTGAGGGGTCCTCTCTTGGAGCCCCACGCATCCCATCTCTGCCACCACTGTCATGGGTCAGAGACCCCGACTGTATTTCAACCAGGTACTCCCATCTAAAGCGTCAGACACAAAGGGAGGGTTTAACCAAACCCCTTATGATCTGCAGGCAATAAACAACTTAGAAGAAAGGCCTCAAGACATTTTAATTCACTGCAATTCACTCCTCCCACCACATATCAGTAGAAACCAACACCACAAGATACAGATACAGACATTCGGAGTTCCATCACATGGTCTTACAGTCACTGAAACAGAAATTGTTTGAAATGTCAATTGTAGACAATTCTGGCTTCTCCCTCTAAATCACAGTGGTTCAGCAAAGTCCTCATTAAATTCAGAAATCTCAAAAGTCTCTCCGAGGTGAGTCCTCTCATTCACCATAAATGTTCAATGAAGATTTTATTTGAGTGGCAAGCTGATGCAGCTCTGAAAATCTGAGGTGGAGACAGACAAAGAAGGAAGGGAAAGTTGCCAAGAAGGGAGGCGAGAAAGAGGGAGTGGAGGAGCAGCCACTTTACTTTTCAACTTTTTAAAGCCAAACTTCAAAGATTTTGGCAGAAAACACTCAAATTAGCAAAAGAATTTCACATGGTCTCCCACAACATCCACAACTCCAACATCCACAATGTCCAAGTTGGAGAGATACAGATTTGATGGGTGGACTGTTTGGCTCTGACTATTTGGATGGTTGCCTCCAAAGAGACATCAACAGCTTGATGTCCAGATGGAAACTGGTGTCAAGTGCTGCTCCTCAGGGGTCTGTACTGGGCCGGATGCTTTTCATCTTCTTCACTACAGACAGTGGCTCAATGATACCAAAGACTTTAGTAGGTCAGAGGGCAGGATGCAAAGATGAGCTTATTTGAAATTTGTCAGAAAACTAGAAGGGGATGTAGGAAGTAAGTTTCTGAAGTTTTGGGGGGAGTCAGATGTAGAAGCATGTGTGCTTGGAGAAAAAAAGCATGAAATCAGAGAAATATAAGGTGTGAGGCAAACAGAATTTAATCTACTACCCACCAAGCCTGGAGATAAAGACCATAGCTGCAAATACTGAGACGGTAACTGTTGTGAGGAAAGTAGGAAGGAGTTGATGCCAGTGTAGTGCTGGTATTGGCCTGGCAATATTGCTGAGAAAGGGGGAAGCTTTATGGCTGAGCTTTGAGATGCAGAAAAACCTGTGCTATAGTATGAAAACTATTGATATCCAATGGAGAGGGATATTTTGGTGAAAGAAACAATGCCATGGCAGGGTGAAATGCTGATGTAAGAAGAAATGGAGAGGAAAGAAGAGTAAAATGCAAACCCAGTCTTTCCTCTCCATGTTTCCAGGGCTGAAGAGGACTAAGGGTTGCACTGCTGTTTCCCCCCCCTTTCTCTAGCCATAAATTCGTTTGTTCTGACCCCTTTACTTTTCTCAATATTCTCACCCTTATCCCTGAAGAGTCTTTTTGGATCAGTGAAAATGCAGGGAAAGAATGAAATCTGTGTGAGAAGTCAGGGTTGTTGTCTCCTTATTTGTCTAGCTTTCCAGTGGAAACTTCTTGGTTTTAACTTGTTTGCACTTGAAATACCACTGCAGGGATATCATGTACTATAAAAGTGTTATACAGCCTCATGTACCCATTGATTTCAGCACATAAAATTTGTGATTGTTACTACCGTATTCACAAACCCTTTTAAGACCATGTTTAAAAAATAATAGAGTTGTCAATGTATTCAAACAGTTCTTCCCAGGAAGCTAAAGTTCTGGTTTCTCCCCTAGTGGAACCAGACTTGAGCAGAGCCTCAGCAGTGACTGTCAGAGTCCTGTCTTACAGTGCTGATCAGTGGGTTTTGTCTCCTGAGACACCACTGGAAATGCTGCTTCATTTTGGTAGATTGTCAGTCATGAATCAGAAGTGAAGTAACGCTTTCCTTTTTTACTCCTGAGGTTGTGGTTTTGGTTCTCTTGATATCTTCTTCAGGTTTTGCCTCTTTTCATTCTTGTGTGACACATGAGCTGAGAAAAAGAATTATTGTAAGCGAGGTTCTTAAGCTACATACCCCTCAAAGTGATTCTGATGCTTTTGTTAATTTGCAGTGATAAGAATGTCAAGAGAACTTCCTTCTGAAATTATGATTAGGTTTTTTGTTGATACAGGTTTAGACTCTCCAAGAGCTAGTACTCTGTGTTTTGCCTAGGTATGCTTGAAACTTTGGCTCGCTGCTTTATACTCAAGTTACTAAATCTCACTGGACATTTTGAAATTACCATTTTATCAGAAAATGTGGTTTACCATAAGACTCCTAAACAGTGAAAGGTTTTCACCCTAGGCCATATGTGCATATGCAGACCATATGTGTCTCCAGTGATTGAGCACAGGCTCTCAGTATTGCCTTTCATACTTTGATAACCTTGGTATTCGCATTATTGACCATACTAGGGGCTTTTTGTCAAATAAGCAGTGTGGGAGAGGACCAGAGAAAACAGAGTCCTAGTTCCTTTGTGCTGTTTTAGCTGCATAAATGTGAAAGCCTGTGGGAAGCTGCATCCCATCTGTAAAGGGCATCACTTACTGATCCCACATAATCTAGGGGCAAGAGGAGGGCAGTGCATGGCTTCACGGCTGAACAGCAGAAGAGCAAGATACATGAGAAGATACTGGACTTCACTCTTTATGTCTCATGTAAAACTCCTCTGCTGCTGTTCAGAGGTAGTGTAGAGATCCTAGCAGTTCACAGAACAAGGTATTTGTGTGTGAAAGTGAATCTAAGGTGGTTTCTGTGGATGAGTGTTACCCCATGGCAATGACCTGCTGATGTGGACCACAGTGTGCTTTAAGACTTTTGGTATTGGAGACATAATGGGAATTTCAGCTGCCGGCCCATACTTCCTTTCAGCATTAGGAGGAGACGTACAGTTTGCAGTAAAAATCTCTCAAGAAAGGTTTTAAACTTTTACCGAGGAAGTTGACTTAAAAAGGAAAGGGAAGTTTAAATAGAAAATGTAAATGGATTTGACAATCCCATGGCTTAGGTTTGCTCCTGAAAACTGTTGTGATAGTTGTTGGGGCAAAAATTCTGAAAGCCCCTCTGAAATGGGCAATTAAAGCTGAACACCCTTAGGATCTAATTGTATTTATTCTCAGATTTTAAATATATTTGAGCAGAAAGTACATACTGGAGCACCCCTGTTTTAATTTGAAGTCATGTTCCCTTTTTAGTGTGGCAATGATTGTAGCATCACCAAAGACTAGTGACCAGTAATGAATGTGTCGCACTCCAAGATCCCTCCAGGGTTCTGATTCAATCTTTTGAGTTATAGGATCAGGACAAAATGAACTATTTTTCAGGCTTGTAAATATGTGACAAATGACAGTGCAGGAACTATTGATTCCAATCACACTGATACCATGTTTCATTGTCAGGACAGGCCTGCTTTACAAATTACTTGCAAGTTGAACAGCAAAGCCATACATAACATGCTTCAAATCATATCAATTTTCTACGGTGTTTCTGTCACCAGGCATCTTCAGATTTGAATAAAACGCCCAACATTGAAATGTGCGGTTTAAATATTTTTCTGGATTAAATCAGTGCAGCAGTGCTCTGACTTTCAGGCAAATTGGGCAGTGTGACTGACTTGGGTCCCTTATCTGAATTTGGGGTTCTTGTACAGAAGTAAACACAGGCTGTCATTTATCTCATGTTGCCAATGTTTAAATAACCTGTAGATGTGAATAATGGACTCTTCTCTCCATAGCGATTGCTACTGCAATTATTGTGCTACAAGAATCTACTAGAAGACGCAAATAGGATACCTCAGCTGACTCTGAGGAGCCAGTTCAATCTGGGGGGAATTTCTTTGGAAAAATGGGCATGATCAGAAATGTTGTTGAATACACACAGATACACAGATCATCAGGGGTTGGGTGGGACCTCCGGGGATCATCAAGTCCAACGCCCCTGCTCAAGCAGGACCATAAAACCTAAGATTGGTTACACAGAAATGCATCCAGACGGGTCTTAAAAGTCTCCAGAGAAGAAGTCCACAACATCCCTGGACAGCCCATTCCAGTGCTCTGTAAACCTTACAGTAAAGAAGTGTTGTCTCACATTAAGATGGAACTTCTTGTGCTCCAACTTACACCCATTCCCCTTTGTCCTATCACAGAGTGCAAGTGAAAAGAGATTGCCTCTTTCTTCTTGACACCCAACCCTCACAAATTTATAGAGAGTGATTAAGTCCCCTTGTAAGCTTCTCCTCAGAGTCACAGATCTCTGAATCTCTCCTCATAAGGCAAGCGTTCCATTCCCCTAGTCATCCTCATGGCCTTCCGCTGAACTCTCTCAATCAAGTCTCTATCCCTCTTGAACTGGGGAGCCCAGAACTGGACACAATATTCCAGATATGGCCTTATTAAGAACTTTTTTAGATTGTAGGCTAGTAGAAGGTTGTTACACGCTTGGAAAAGAGAGAAAAAAAAACCCTAAAACTATGTTGAAAGTACTGGGTTTGTTTCTGGGAGATGCTCAAAGGAGCCAAATGTGTATGTCAAGGTATTAGTGTCATTTCACATAGCAATGTTGATGTTATGGTAATGATGGCAATCTAGTAACCTATACAAAATGGAAAAAACACCTCTAGTTGAGTGCTGTATAAAAACAGGGGGGTTGGTGTTAGTTAAAATAGTCTACAATGCTTTTCAGTAGGACATGAATTAATTTCTTCACCATAGAACCACTTAGTCATTGGGAGTCATCTTCAAAATTAGTTGCAGCAGGAAAACAATAAAAAGAAATATATTTTTTTTTAATGAATAATTACATATAATTTTGGATGCAGGAAAGGATGCAATCATTTGAGCTATGTAACTCATTTCTGTTTCCTGCCTGGCTGTCATTAACCAGGATTTAGCCTTAGTACCTATTGCATACCTTAAAGGAGCTGTGTGTGATGATTTATTATAGACTTTTTTCCTTCTGCTTGGAGGAACAAGCCATCTGTGTGCAATAAAGGTATGATAAAAAGCTTTGCATTGTGGTGTGCAAGGCACATCTAGTCAGTTATTGCAAAGAGCAGCTTGTGTTTTAGAAGATGCTTCTACCATTGTGAGCTCTGCTGGACCAGCTACAATGTAGTCCCATCCTTTTCTTCACACTAATTCCCCTCCTTCCTTCTCACCTATTATTCTTCTCCATTTAGCTGTCATAAATCAAAAAGCAGGAGAGGGTAGGGAAACTATGCTGCAATGAAACTCTCATTAGAAAATCAAGCTCCTGATTGATCTTTGTTCATCAACAGGTCCCATTCAGTGATTATACTAACTTCAGGAGTGTCAGATGAAGTTCATATAACTCTGGTCTGCAAGAGCAATGGGAAGTATCAGCACTTCATAGCAGAGAAATAGCACAAAATTTAGAAGTTTTATTCAGTCCTTTCTTAAATCTGCAGGAAGATGCTGTTCCAGTGCTTTGCATTAGTTCAGGGAAGCCTAACTGCAGCTCTTCCACTAGTCTCTATTACTCACAAACCCTATGCTTCCTATTCTGTAAACATCTGGGGTCACAATTTCTGGCCCAGTATTCAGAGATAAATCTATCTGGTGTTGGATGCAGCAATGTGACCTTCGGTGTTGGCATCCACACTTCAAAAAAGAAGGTTTGCTTTGTGTCTTTTTTTTTTCAACCAGCAAATGAGAACATGGTAGTAGTATGTTTCAAATCCTTCTTCAGACACTTCTAAGGGTTAGAGCAAACCTCTGGAAAAACACAGGTTTGGTATCACAGGTTCTTATTGCTACCTCAGTCAATTCAGATTTGAATCCCTTGTTGTTATGCTGATCTTTATTGGATGCAAAGAAAAACAAACCTGAAAGGATGAGAATAATTTTTGTTCTTCTGTTTGAGTTGTCAACAGAAGTTTGACATCACTGAGTGTCTTTGCATTTGAGTGATACAATAAACAGAGTAATATATACAGATTCAGATGTGTAAGAAACCATAAAAATTCTGCTTATCATTCAACAGTGTTGCTGCTGGTGAAAAAAACAGCTACTACTGCAAAGGGATAGACTTAGCTCTGTTTTCCCATACTGCACTGATCATTTCTGTTGATGCATTGATAGACTTCACGCTAGGTATAAGCCTGGCAAAAAAGGTTGTCAGTGGTTCCTGTGGGAAATCTGTAAGAAGGGGGAAATAAAGAAACCTGCAACCCTTAGTTCTTACATTATCAGAAATACATACTGACTGAGAGCTTTCAGGGAAACCACAATTAAATGATTTTCTACTTACAGCCTTCAAAGTGTGTCTGATGTCTTTGCAGTGTGTACTTGGATTGGAAATGTTGATAGTACAGAGCTCTGGGAGGTTGTATGGGTAAACTTGCAATGCCTCATTGGATGAGCAATTTCTGAATCCAGTTCCTGAGAACTGAATTCCTAATGAATGTGAACTTAAAACTTGCTTAACAATTCATCTATTGCTCTTAGAATCATAGAATGGTTGAAGCTGTAAGGATCTATTTGGGGTCATCTGGTACAACTATCCTGCTCTAGCAAGGCCATCTAGAACCTGTTGACCAGGACAATGTCCAGATGGATTTTGTCTATCTCCAAGAATGGAGATTCCATATCCTTCCTGAACAATCTGCGTGCCAGTTCTCAGTGACCATCAGTATTGTTTAGACGATCTCCCATGTTTCCACTTGTGCCCAATGCCTCTTGTCCTGTCACCTAAATAATACCTAAATAAATTGTCTTTATGGCCCTTCATTGGACTGTCTCATGTATCCATGCCTCTCCACTGTTAATTTGTTGATTCCTGGACCCAGATCTGTACATCATGTTTGGGCTGCCAGTCCCCCATTTCCTTTGCTTGAAGCAACCCATAAAATGGTAAGAAAGCAGGAATATGTGTCTCCTATATAATCCTGTTCCCAGATGTCATGCTGTGCACTGTGCATCCAGACACATGAGCACTTACTTGCCAAACTTGTGATAAGGACATCTGTTTAAGTTACCTTTACACTCGTGGTATTGAAAAGAAAATTCAACTTATTCTGTTTTAAAATGTGACATTACAGCCTGGACACAGCCACACCAGGGGTTCACAGCACTGGCACCAAGAGTCCAGCTGCTGCTTGATCCCATGCTGCTGGTGAGAAGGGATTATATCCTGGCAGGTTTTTTTTTCGCAGCCCTATAAGGGATCTATTCTGACTCTGAGCTGCCACAATTGCAAGAGTGCTCCATCTGCATGCAGACGTCAGGAGTAGCAGATGGCTGGCTTCTGTTATTAAACTGTGCATCTTTCCCAAAAGAATTAAGGTTGTCCAAGTGTGATAACATCTCCTTTTTATCTTAGGATTATTGTCAAACAATGGTTAAAAGGAGGAAACTACTGATAAAACATCTCTTCATCTTGGCTACTGTATTTGGATCTTTTGCAAATTTTGTATGACACAGTCAGATCAAAATCTAAATATTTACTTGACACCAAAATTGGTGGAAAGGCAAACCAATCTGTTCAGTTTAAATGGGAATCAAGTGAACAGTGGGAATAAAGCTCTGGTGTGTGGCCTTTCTACAATTATTAAGAAGGGAACATGTATTACATAGTGTCGCTTTGGTGCTGCCAGGATTTTATAGTGTTGCTGAATGATCTCTGACTCCATAGCATTTTTCCTCACTCGAAGGGACTGTTCTTTATTAACCATGAAAACATAAAAAGATATTTCATTTAAAATTGGATATGTACATCCTCAGATGTCTCCTATATTTCACTAATACTGAGTAATGTCACCCTTCTAACTGATGAAATGCATCTCTAATAGAGCAATATTTTTGAAAGATATAATAAAGTGGCCTTTGAAGTGTCTAGTACTTGTAAATTAATCAGATATTGTATTAATTTTAATGGCATGAAGTCCAGTAATATTCTGTTGCTCATTCACTCAAGGTTTTTCTAGCAAGATAAAAATAATTTAGCATAACTCCTATTCTCAAAATTAAGATCTGTTTTCCAGCTTAGTACTTCCAGAATTTTGTAATATGTGTGTGTACTGCTATTTTATTCTGTGCTTTAGGCAAGCTCATATGCATGTTTTTGCACAAATAGGTAATGTGCCATCACTAATAGCTTCCTTTTTAAACCGTATCAAGCAACTTCTCTCAGCATGAAACAAATTAACTATTGGAGACCTAAACCAGAAATCGTTGATAGATCATAGTCAGGTCTTCAGGGTTAGCTTGAATCATAGAGCTAGGGGTGAAAGGTCAGAACTTCAAATACTTTCCAATTCGTTATTTCCTTTCCTAATAACGCTCGCTTAGTTACAGCTGTTACTACTTCCAGACCCAAATGTGTGGCCTTGTTTGATATAGATAAGATTTCATTCAGAAAAACCTATGTGCAGTTGCTCCTTAACTATGTAGTCAAAGCACTAAATGATGAAACCAATAGCCAGGTCTCTTGTATTCTTCTTGTGTACACATCCATTCTGTGCACCATGGCATACATTAAAGTCTGAGTAGGGCAGAATGGAGTAGCAAAAACTCCCTCTGCCCTTTGGTGATGAACTATTTTGAGTCTGTCGACTAAAACTAGCTAAACATTGAAGGACTTGGGATAGAGCTTTGGCTGAAGTGAACCCTTATCTCACTCATGTGGACGTCCTATTCCTTTATAAAGGCAAGTTCATGCATTGTGTTGATCCAGCAGCCCTTGTAGAGGTCTACTCTTTAAAAGTACATCCAGGAGTAGAAGGGGCTTTAGCCAAGCCTGCTAACCCTTCCTGATAGAATAGGTCCCCAAGGAGCTTATTCAGTTGCAGGTATTAGAGCAGGATGCTGGCTCATCTTGTGTCTTATGAGTTTATGGAGGGCAGCCCTACTACTGAACTGACTGGGGTAGTCTAGCCCACTCTGCAGAGAAATGGAGTCTCAAACAACTACTTTTGTGAACACCTTGTCCTGGAGTACAAGCTTTGTGTGGCTCCTTGCACAGTGTGCCCAATATAGTGTTAGAACACTTTTATAATGGACTCAAGTGGCATTTGTAGGATGTTTTCCCAAGAAAATGTAGTGCTAATGGTTGCCTTCAGGAAACAAGGTTGGTTTTGTAGCTAGTAGTCCTTTAAAGTAGTTTTTCCTCATTTGCCTGTGTCAATGTTTTCAGAACCTTAATTTAATCAATAGTTTACAAATGGCTGAAATTAAATGTCAAGTGAAATTTCAAAATCTGGGTAAATGCATTAACTTTAAACAGTAGCTCTCCTTTTCTATTTCAGGTAAGCAATTAGTATTTGGTCTTCTCTAATTTTATTTTTCTTTCAAGTGGCTCATTCCTATTCCGACTGATGGGAAATATGTTTTGAAAAAAGGAAGCCATGTTATTTTGGCATTTCATTTGATTTTGCTCATTATACTCTCAATCCACCAAGCCCTAAGCTTGTAGCCATTCCCCTGGCGTGCGGTGAAATACAGTGGCTAGAACTACTTTCTTGGGGTTTTTTAAGGGTTAACTCTGCTCAAGTAACAGGTGAAAGTCTAACAGATGAAATGTTGTAGTTTGAATTTGAGCAGATTTCTTGCCTAGGGCAATGGGAAGTTAATATGGCAACTTGTGAGATATTTTGAAATTTTTGAACTGGCATGACTGGTTTGGAGTTTCCTGTTTCCTGCTCCTCCTTCAATTCACTTCCATCTGCACAAGGCATGCAGCACTGCACTAGGCATGGGAACTTGGTGAATGGAGAGAGAGTGGTACTTCAGCAGTCAGCACAAGAAGGGGTTCAACTGAATTCCATTAGATGCTGAAACAATGAGGTTTTTTCCCTTGTTCATAGGAATTATCATGCTAGACATGTAGGACTGGCTTGGAAACACATGGAACAGGGAACTAGATTTAAAATGCCTGCTGATGCTGAGGGGTATGTGCATAGACTGAATGGATTCTGTGTTTCCACAAAGAGAAAGAACTGATGGAAGCCTTTTCTCTTTGACATGGTAGAGATAGCAACTTGGCCCAGTTATGTAAGACCATGGGAATAGTCTCTCTATACCTTTGTGTTGGGGTTTTTTTATGTGGGGTGAATTAAATGTGTCATCTTGGTTTTCCTCACATCAAGTCAGTTTTGAGTTTCACCTGTGATTTGAAAGTAGATTTTGAGCCCTCCTTTTCTTGTTTTTGTTTCAGCCCTCTAGCACATTAACAAAATTGATTAATTAATTTCATCTTGGGGTAAATCCTTGGCATTCTGTGTCTGCATGTACCTCTGAATTTGTTTTGTTTAACATGGCATCCAGAATTCTGATGGTTTATAATTCAGCATTAATTCCAGGGAGCAGATAACTTTCTTTTATTGTCACAATGCTGCAATTCTTCCATTGTCTTTCCTCTTGATTAATATATTGACTCTAGAGAGGCAGTGAGTCTAGCTTTTCTAGGTTTCTGCTTATAAAGTGCCATTGGTCAGTGGGAATAGTATGTTCACAGCTTCATAATGAAAAGTTGTATAATTCAAAAGAGAACAGAAGGCTATTGGAGCATATGGAGGGTCGCCCTGATTGACCTTAGAAGCATCTGAAGTGATTTCAAGGCCAGAATTAATCAATAAATACAGTTTCTCTCTAGAATAATTTTATTTCTGTCATTGTCAGGTGGTAATCTGTGTGCATCTGAATTCTTTTCAGTGCTCCCAGGTTTAAAATTTCAGATGCACATTGTGCTCTGAAGCTGAAACTTGGCATGTGACATTGCATTGCACGCAAACAGAGCTGAGGTCATTAGACAAACAGAGCAAAGCTCATGTGCGCATGCTCAGCATAAACTGAAACACCAGCATGCCTCATTTTTCTACAAACTCTTCACATTTTCACCATGTGAAAAATATTAATCAGTGTATTAAAATGAATGTCACCATAAGTAAAGACAAAATATTCAAGGTGAACAATCAATGAATGTTACAGGATAAACCTAATTCTGATCTCTTCAGTATGCACTGATCTGTTTCATCTGACTTCAGTGGAGAGTCAGGACATTGCTAGGAAGTCATATTTCAATGAAGTAGAAATTATGAAATGAGATCATGAAATGAAGTTTTTCTAGCTTAAGAAATTATTTAAAATTTTTACAGTCTGGTCTAAACTGCAGCCAACACCAATCCTTTTCTGCAGAAGAACTAATCATCTGAGGTACAGAAGAAACACTGTATGATATGAAAAGGTAAACCTTGAAAACAAATTAATGGAGGACTTTAAGCTACATACAATTTTCATAAATTCTAATTTGTCTGTAAATACACACTAGTGCAAAGACTTTAAAGAAGTCTTTCTATTCATTCATTTATAATGGGATTATTCTAGTGTACACTGTAGAAGGGATTTTCCATGCATCAGCTGCTATTGTATGACCATACATAATTGGGTCTAAGTGCTTACATCAGCTGCCTATTATGTGAAATTAATTTTTGGAACATATGCTGCTGTATTTATACCATTGTTGTTTCATGCTAGATTAATTCTTCAAGGGTTATAATCACATGACACTTATCATTTTAATTATGCCTCTTTAGTTGCAACATATGACAGCTTTTGACTTCTCACCCTCTCCTTCTGCATGTGTGACAGATAAAATTATTAATAAATGCCTGTTTATTATGTAGTTATGCTGTACATGTCCACAGGGTGTATGTTGGCCTCATGTATTTTACCCAGAGTACAGTGTCAGCAGAGCCTTTGTGGTTTGCTAATGAGGTAAATCCTGCTAACACCACACACACTGTAAACTGCCAAAAGCCCTTTGCACATTCAAACACATACAAAGACTTAGCCGGGTCCTTTGTATAAAAGATTAACTCTTTATTCCAATTAAAGATGAGCTGGCCTGGCTTGGTCCAAGCAATTAGGAACCGGGAGTAATGAACTAAATGATGAACAAGGTAGTTTTTTGTTGAAAGATTCAACCTTGTGATAGTAAACAGGTATTTTTGCAGATTTCGAACCTGATTGGAAGAAGTTGTGATCTGAGAACCCTTTTTTCTCATGCTGGTGTCTGAGATGTGCCAGTCACCCTGGTTTCGGCAAGTCTCATTTCTAGCAAGAAGCTAGTTTTCGTTGAAAGGTAAAAAGGAAGGTCTTCTAGGATAATTTAACTTAATATCAAGTTATTAAAATAGTGCACTAAGTGATCTTAATAATATTCTCTTGTGTTCTTTGCATTATCACTTCCTACTCAGGTCTGAGTTGCACAGTCTTCACTTTACATCTTCAATTAAGGGAAACTTCTATTAGTAACATTTAAAACATTTAAAATGAAAATGAATAAATTAAAAATTTGCTTCAGAGCCTTCCGGCCAAGTTTTTGTGGTTTTTCTTTAAAATCTTCTTTTTCTCCTTACTCTCCTTACTCTCCTTATGTACAACTGGTTTCTTTGTTAAAGCTGGCTGCGTCATGGCCAAGAGCAGCTGACTACATACAGTGGAAATGAGGAGTGTGCCCACACTGCTGCTCTATAGGTGAAGAATCTAAAATGCCATTTCAGCAGTAGTAATATTGGAGTGGCTGTGATGATAGGTAATACCTTTCCAGGCTGAAGTGTGATCTGTGTGTGACATTGGTTTTAGTCTGTCTTATTCAGTGCCCAGTGCCACAGTTCTCACCAGAATTCTTGTGCCTCAACTTCACTGCAAGCAACAGGTAGTTGTATGCCATGAAGTCTGAAATAGACATAGGCTTTTCTGATCTGTTTAGACAGCCCTGATCTGTGTAGTCAGAGGGATGTCCTGGCCCTGCTTACTGTTAGCTCATCTGGGCCATCAGCTCTGTCTGTCTACCTGCCTTTCAGTTGGGCACCCTATGGCTTGTGTGTGGGGTGACAGGCTGCTGGCTTTCCAGTTCCCTGGTGGCTCATTGTTAAGTGAACTACTTCTTCGGGTTTTAATAGCCAGCACAAAGTAGGAAAACCTTATACTTTTAATTTTTTAAAAAGTATCTAAACAAACAAAAGAAATGTTCAAAAGCTATTTGTCTAAGCTATTATTTCTTGTTCAAGAAAATGTAACATAATTTTTCATGTAAGTGTGTCAGCACAAAAGTGTATTAAACCATTTTGACACAGATGGAACAAAATATTCTCAGGTACCCTGTGCAACCTCTTGTAAAGCATAAAAACATTAACAAATTTCTATACAGTATTGGGCAACTTTAAGAAAAAAGGGAAGTTTTATTTAATATTTCTCAAGATCTAAACCAACTACTGTACCAGTTGAATTAGTGTGATAAAGGAAAGCAAAATTTGTCCTAGAGTGATACCCTTTCAATGAATGGAGTTACTGATCTGAAGGAAAGCAGATGTTCGTGTCTCCTGCTAGGATTTGAAACTAATTCAGATTTTCTTAAATGTAGAAATAAAGGCAGAAATATCTTCAATCCAAGACAGGTCTGTAAAGTTATTTAAATGCTGATTATTATATTAGAGAGAGCTTTTCAAAACTCTGTCACTAATGGGAATTACACGTCCAGAGTCTCTTAAAAAATCCCACTGAGCACAATCTACAGTGATAAATGTCTGAATACTTTTAAAAAGAAATCTGGCCTTCCATACATTCCAATCAGTGGAAAATTCATGTTAAATGTAACATGTCTTAATACTTTCAAGGCTGGACATAAGTCTCCATTAACTTCTAATGAAACTAAAGTTTTTCCCAAAATATTTTTGCTACTATTATTATGTTCATGTAACAGTCATGTGTCTTGTTTTATAATCACGGATTGCAGGACTTTTCTTTGACAATGTGAAGGATGGCACAAGAATAACACTCCTAGCACATCAGCTAAAGCATGCCAGTGGCAGCTGGGGGGAGGGCTGGTTTACTTGTTCTTGCTCTGCTTTTTTTACATGTTCTGTTTTTTCACCTCCATAACCTTGTCTGATGGGCACCCCTCACGTTTACAATGCCTGGTGTGCTTCCTGACATCTGTTCAATTTGATTTTCTATAATTTCCATTGATGTCCCTGTTTTCCTGCCATTAAACTAGTATATTGCCCAGCTGTATTCTGGGTCAAGAACGCGCAATCTTTTAAATCTAGTATAAGGTGAAATATGACTGTAGAGAGGGAAAGGGAGGAGGGGGAAAGACAAGGATGATAAAACTGACTGAAGTGCTATCTCTCCTGGAAAGGGAAGGTGTGTGTTTTGTCTGGGAGAATAGAAGAGAGCAAAGGTGTATGTATATTTAAAGGAAAAAGTATAATATATTTGCCAACACTGAAAGACTGTGCTTCACCAGCAGCTAAAATTTGTATCTGTAGTTGAGGTGAATACAGGCAGGCAATATCAGCCTCTCTACGTCACAGTGAGTAGCCATTGACCTTAACCCTGAAGGAGAGGGGCACTCTCACTGGGGGAATTGCATGCTTACTCAGCCTTAAGCCACATCTGAGCCAAAGCTGCTAATTTTGCCAAATTATGTGTGATGCTTTCGAAATGTGGAATATTGTCCACCAGGGACTAAGCTGAAATGACCGAATTCATTTCACTTAAGTTTTCAATGGCAATAACATTATTTTTTTTAAAAAATACCAACTATAAAACATTAATCATTCTGATTTTATTCATCTTTGTCATTTACTTATGTTCCGTGGTAGTTTGCAAAAGGCGGTGAAGTTAATGTTCCATTATTTCAAACCCCCAAGGTTAGATTTTCAGGCTTAAATTGAATTTTAAAACCACATGTATAGTTAATTTGTACATTAACAAAATTTCTATCAATCACAAGAGCCTTGAGCTCTTGCAGATTTTTTTCATGTTTTACTGAAACCATTAATATAGCTGAAAAAGAGCCTGGAGATACTGAGGTAGGTACTCTGAAACAATTCCTTAGGTGAATTCCTCTGCTTTTCAGAATAGCAATGTTGAGTAAATATTCCTGTTGGCCCTTGGTACGAGCACTGCTGCAGCTGAACACTTTGAAAGGCTTTGATAAGTCAACTGGTAAATTCTAAAATAGTTGCTTTGTCAGGAAACCTACCATTTTTCCTTCACTGAGAAATTGTTACACCTGACTGGTGTTTTCCTGAGGACAATGAAGATCAGTCACAAAACTCATTGCTCTTGGAGACAAAGTGTGAATGTGTTTTGTATCTAGGATTTTAAATAAGCCTTTTTCAAAGGGTTGAGGTTTTAGGGAAATCCTGCTGCTTATTCAGTTTTGAAAGGAAGTAGAAAATGCCCATAAAACAAAAGTTTTGCCACAAACTGTGTCCGACGCAGGTGGAGATTTATAGTACCGAGTATCTTGCTCAAGGCCTCAACTGTGAGTCCCTATGCCTTTAAAAAGCCATACGTTTGTAAATACGCATAAAGTTTCTTCTCAAGATGCAGAATTAGGGCATTAAACTCTCTTGTTTCACTCTCTAAACCTGTTGGAGACCATGCAAGCTCTGTGAAATCAGTTGTCTGAGAGCTTATTCCTCTGTGGTCTGTTGCTTACAGCACAACATTAACTTTGGCAGAGCTGGGCATGAACAGGTACAGGGGCAGCTAGCCTGAATGTTTCTTTTGGACCAAGAATGGAATACAGGGACTATCCTGAAATAACTCAGAAACCCATAATGATCTAACTATGCTGTAAAATAGAATAAAAAAGCCTTTTGCCAAAAACTCTTTTACCTCTCCAACTAAAGGCCAGATTGCTGTCATACACTACTGTTTTTTTTTTAACGAAGACCTTACTTTGCTCTGAAGCCTAAAGCTAATACTGAGTCAATTGACAACAAGGCACTTGAAATTCCATTATTAATGGAGATGCTCACACCTTCACTGACCTGTTGCCTGTGTTCCTATTTCCTGAGTAGACTTTTTGCTGTGACATCTTGCTTCTTTGCTCATACAACCTACATTAATTTCTTCTACTGGTTTTTACTGGGTTTTTTTAAGAATTGAACTTCTAAGGAGACAGCTATGTGGATCCTTCTCCTAGTCAGTTTGTAGTAGTGAGAATGCAGTTCAGGAAAGGGGATACCCAGGCTAGTACTGCAGTAATGCAGCAACATCCACCAAGTGTGGCAGGAACTTTCTGAGGACCGATGGAGCATCTTCTGCTGGATGTTTAGTCTGAGTTGCATCCCTTTTATTTTCAGTTGAGGAGATACAAGATAGAATATATGGTTTTCAGATCTCTGGAAATAAAATTTGCTGATTTGTATGTTTAATTATTTTAGGCGTTGGAAGAAAACAGTTAACAAATTACCTGCCAAGCATTTTCACCTCAGTTCATTTCAAAGCCCACTTCTATTGTAGTTTGGTAATGGTTAGAAAAAAATGAATTTGGCTTCTTGCTAATAATCACATTTTTCATCTGCATTACTTTTTGTTGTGGTAGCCTTGAAAATAATCCTTCTCCAATTTCAAACCACCTTGAAAATAAATAAGTAGATGGTCTTTAAATCATCTATGCTTTAGGAAAGCAAGTGAAGTGATTGCCAGCTGCTTATTCACATGGCTCCTTGCTGACATAAAGCACAAACTGAGCTGATCTGATATTGCTCATCCTGACCTGACCTGATGTTGCTCATCCTGACCTGCAGTGTTTCTAAGGTACAGCAAGATCCACAATATCTTGAGCAGGAACAGTGAGCAGCCAACATAAGCTCTTCTCTGCAAAGTCCCTGAGTTTCACTGTGTGTGGCCATGCATACTGGGCAGTGATAGCAAGTAGGGCCTTGGACAGGTTAAGAGAGTTTGTGAACCTCCAGGCAATAGAGCACAACAACCTTTCAGAAAAATGCATTTTAAGGAAAGCTTGGAGTTGCCACAAGTATTACTGTTCAGACCGTCAATTTTGTCTGCTTGTTAGTACTGTAAGTTGTAATGTAATCCACATCTATAGTTTTAAACAAGAAGCTACAGGGGTGGAGTAGAAGAGGTAGGAGAATATGGAAGAAATGTGATTTTGTACCCATAAATTGTCATCACTGAATTATACTGGCTGGAAAGCTTCTATCCCCATCAGAATCCCATTACAGGTCAACTTGCAAAGTAAAGTAATACTCAGTAAAAGTAAAAATGACAGAATTTCTCATCTGGCAGATGGCCCAATTCCACAATTACTCACCTTAGATAGCAGTCATAATACTGAAGAGTTTGTTAGTGCTTTATCAGCAAACGTAATTAATTTGCAGTTTGGAATCAAGGAATTCATGGGCACTGAATTTATACTGACAGAGACATGATGAAATGTAAGAATGACCATACCAAGATGGCCTTGAGGTTATTCTGAGTCTATTGTCTGGTCTCTGAGAGGAACCAAAAGCAGATACTTAAGAAACTGTACTAGTACAGTGCAAGCATGCAGTGATACTTCATCAAATCAGGCTATCCTTGGCGTGATTTGTAGTTTACAGAGGCTGATGTGGTACCTTCCCTATTCAATGCTTTTTCCATGAATTTGCCCTTTTAAATTCTGTGTACCTATCCTAAGTACTAATCAGAATTTCTTCACCTGTGCTGCTTTATAGTCTTTGAATTTAGTCTGCCTGAACATTAATGTTGATTATTTTTAACAGATGAACAGAAAACTTCATGGAGCAGACCCAGGCAGGTTGGTGAACTCTGATCCTGTCAGCTCTGAATTGTCCTCTGACACTGGCAAGACAGAGCTATGCAAAGCTCTGTGTCAGTGGCTAACTAGACCTTACTTTTTTGTGTCTGAATACTAGCAAAGGGTAGAAATAAACATGAAGCAGAGGACACCCTAATGGGAAGACATAGAATATTTGAATTTATAATGCTTTTTATTCTGAGGGAACTGTGCTATAATCTTTTTGAAGCTAGAGAAATACTTCTTTAATTATGCTTTGAATGTAAATCATGTTTTCAAGGAAAACAGGAAAGAGAATTACAGAGAAAATTTTTAAGCATTTGAGATCTTATGTCAAGTATTTTGACTAATAGTATGTTTTAGGGAGTCCTTTTATAGTCTAGATTTTGTCCATCTTTACACACTTAATGACTTTTTTAGCTGCCACAGAAGTTTCTGACTTTATAGATTACTTCAGATCCAGTTTCTCATCTGAGGAGAGTATTGTTTCCCCAGAGTTTGCTGTGTGTCTACAAAGTTGGTTGCTTCCCCAGAGCTTCTTGGTAAGTGCTGTATGTCTGTCACATTTCCCAGGAGAGACAATTTTACAAGGAGAAAAGCTCCACTCAAACTGGAGACCCCTGCCAAGTTTGTTCTCAAGAAGCCTGGCTTGATAACCACAATGTGCAACCCTTGCAATGAATTTAAATACTGTACTAATGAAAAGGTGAACAGTAAATTTCTTCATTTCCTCTTTGCATGTATTTATTTGGGATGTAGTATTTCAGGCCTCTAAGCATGATCATTGTTGACCCCAATTTAAAATAAATAAATCACTGCTGATACTATCCTGGTGAAGCTACTGAGTACAAAAATGATTCTGTTTGTATTTTGTTGAGCTTATTGCTCATTATAAGGGGAAACGTAGTATTTTTTCCCACTTCATAAGCATACACAAGTACTTTTTCAGGTCCACTTGGGATCAATGTGAAGAAATTGATTTCAAACCCCAGTGAATTCAGTAGAAGTTACCTCATTGACTTTTAATGTGTTTTCAGGTGTTCTCCGTAACAGTGGTATGATCATATTTGAAGCTGGAAAAATGCGGGTTTAAAATATGCACTAGGATGATGACATTCTCCTTAGAATAAGAACTATTCTGCAAAGTGGACTCTTGTGATAGTGTTTGCAACATTTTTAGTGTACCCAGACCCCACTGAGGAAAGGGACTTTTTTGATCAATTCAGTGAATGTAGATTCTGCATCCTCAAGGGCTGTGGTAGGCCTACTATAAGTTTAATAAGCTAAAAAAAGTATGTCTGAACTTCAAAAGTGAAGGGAATACTTTTGATTCTTTCAGCTCTTTTTAATTCACTTTAAGTAGCCTGTTGCTCAAGGACCTTTGAAGTGCCTGGGGATGTCTGTATGTAAAAGCAAATATTGAAACTTGGGGAAAAAAACCCAAAAACCAAGATTGTTTGGGGACTTCTTCATGATCAAAGTGGACTGTGCTGAATTCCACCTGTATTTGAGACAAAGCAAAAGGAAGCATTCACTCTAAGCTATTTGGAGTCTCTTGCTAATGTTTAAGCAATTTTTTTTTTGCTTACATATTTAAGACCTTGAGCTGTTTGGAGAGACAGCATTATAACACAGCTTTTAGAAACCAGATCCATTCACATTGGCCTCAGAATGACACAGAGACTCATGTTATTACCTGTTCTCTATTCAGTGTTAACTCATTTTCATTTTTCTTTCCTGCAGCAGGGTGTACATAGCTGTATCTCTGATTATTCTAAAGCAACCATTGTGTTAGTGCAGTAGGCAGTTGCTCCTCCAAGCACTACAGAGATGCTCCCTAGTGAACAGGACAAATGTCACCTGTATTGGATCAGGCTACAGGCCATTGTTCCTTCAGCAATTAAATACAGTCTTCAGATTCAAGCTTGTAATAGCTGGTGTGGAAACGGTTATGAACATGAAGTGTTCCAATAGCAGCACAAATAAATATTGGTGCCTGTTACTGGGTTCAGTTTTGAATATTTTCATCAGTTTCCTTTATTTCAGACCTCCAGGTCACTTAACAAGAGACCAGAAACTTGATTCCAGTAATACTTTCTACCTTTCCTATTACTGATTAGTTTTAAAATAAATCAACTAGCTATTCAGACAAATAAATAAAGTAGTTTGTGTTTTAACTGGGTAAACAGTAAAACGAACTGGTAAGTCTAAGTCTGTTACATAGACTTATATCACAAGACTCCTGTTTTTTTTATAATAACTTAAAGTCTAGAGGAAATTGAGGTTTGCATTAGCTTCCTAACCATGTGAGTTAAGGAATGCTTTAAAGCATCTTGGAAAACTTGTGTGTAATAATTTATGTGCTTTGTGTCAGTATTTCAAGGAGGAAGAGCAGAAAATTTTCAATTAGAATGAGAGGTGCTAATAACAACTTTGTCACATGAAGTTCAACAATAGAGAGCAGAACTGTAGATCGCATATACTATGCACCAAAAAAGCAGAGAAAAACTATTTTAAAGTCATACAACACCAAGTCATTATTTTAGAAGAAATGTAGAAGAAGAAAACAAAAAAAATAAGGGCAAAAATTTCAAACGCATGTAGGAAATTGGCAATAAAAAAAAAAAGAAATTATCCGGAAGCCCAAAGGAAGAAGCTTGAACCACAGTTAAAATGCTCAACAACTGAGAATACAAAAGGGCAGAGCACCTTCTACAGCTGCACAGGGCTGCAGAACACTAAAGAAAACATTGATGACACCAGCTGTTTTGAAACAGCCTTTGAGAAAATAATCTGTGAAAAATCTCTGAAATATAAGGAGTGATTGCTCCTCTTGTGGAATTAAATAAGACTATATCCTTTCACAACAGAAAACATTTGGCTCTTAAGTTAAAACCATGCCCCTGCTAAATGAACATTTTTGTTTTAATAGCTCAGCAAACAGAATCATAGAATCATTAGGGATCGGAAGGGACCTTGAAAGATCGTCTAGTCCCATCTCCTTGCCACAGCATCATCACCTAGACCAAGTTGCACGGCAACACATCCAGGAGGGTGTGGAAAGTGTCCAGAGAAGGAAACTCCACAACCCCCCTGGGCAGCCTGTTCCAATGCTCCCTTGACCTCACTGTGAAGAAGTTCTTTCTGATATTTTTATGGAACCTCCTGTGTTCCAGCTTGCACTCATTGCCCCTTGTCCTATCACCAGATGATCTTGAGAAGAGCCTGGCTCCATCCTCCCGACACCCACACCTCACATATTTATAGACATTAATGAGGTCACCCCTCAGCCTCCTCTTCCCAACCTCCACAAGAGCACGTTGCTGGCTCATAGCCATGCTTCTGTTCACTAGGACCCCTAGGTCCCTTTCTCCTACACTGCTCTTCAACAGGTCAGTCCCCAACCTATACTGGTACCTGGGGCTGTTCCTCTCTACCTAGCTCTCTAAAAAGCTGCAGTCCTGTTTGTTGCTTTGCAATAACAGCTCAAATATCTTTCAATGAGCTTGACCAGCACTGGTAAATTTGGGACTGAAGTCTGTGTAAGGCTTGCAACCTAAAAGAATGTATTTGTGGATGCTGCACATCTACAGATCTCAGGTAAGTGAGGAGCTACCAGATAAAGACTATGTAGATATCCAAGTATGATTTTAAACGTCTACTGATAGGCAAATGCAATTTGAAAGTTTATTTGCAATTCAAGATTCTGTAGCGATTCTAATTGTCCCTTATCCTCCAGCTTCTGCCCCTCTGCCCCCCACCTTGCCAAGACCACCCAAACCGCTCTGTGGATAGCACCTGGAAATGAAGATGATAGACCCCTGGGGAAGGGCACAGCAGAGGGACAGATGGTCAGCACTTAATAATGTTTTGAGGCACAAAAAATGTTTTATTTCTTTAGGAACTGGAACATCCAGGTTCTGCAGCCTTGCTCCTACAAACCATCTCAATACTTCAATTACATTAAGACAAGATGAAGACACTCATTCTTTTGCACAGTGCTCCACTTGCAGCAAGCTGTACGTACATTTTTTTCCCTGCCTCAAGCTGCAGGGGTCACAGTCTCTGACCAAAGCAACAAAGAAATTAGCAAATCTCATCCATTTCTTTAGACTTCAGCACGTGTTGGTGGAGTGACATGAAAACACTCATTGGGGTGAGTAAGGCACTTCAATTAGTGCTCTGCTAATTAACCTTTCAGGACTGTACAGAAAGCTTTGCAAATTGAGAAGACTGCAAAAAGCATTGGGTGCATTAAATTTCTAAAATATAAAAGGCAGTGGGAAATGATCAGCAATTTTGCATAATCTGCAAGCATTTTAGTCAATATAATTTGGTGTGTGTTTGTGCACACTGATCTGCTTCTGCAGATGCACATCGCTCTGGTAAGTAGAATTAGCCTTTTCTGTAGCCTCATGATACATATATGCTGAATCAGGCCAACACATTGCTTCATACATAAGTACAAGCGACAAAATCAATTGTCTGGAGCATTATCTGATGTAGTCGGCCAGTGGAAGGCACTTTACATTTTGTTTATGCCTATTCCTGTTACTGTTTTAAAATAAAACATCTCAAAGCGGTGTTAGCTTTTCCTTATAGTTTTATTACACTTCTAGATAAGGAAAGAAATGCTGAACAGACATGATTACAAAATTTTAAGAGGCAGAATACTTTAAAACATTAAAACTTAAGTGTTATTTAATTGAAATTCAAGGAATATAAAATCTCTCTCCTAGCTTATCTTGATTACAATATTAAAAATAAAGGTTAAATGGAAAGGCATCAGGCCAATCCTTCAATAACAGTAACAAGAAACTTCTGGACAGACTGGATTATACGTCTAACATTATAGTCTTCCCACCTTCCTATAGTCTTTAGTTGCTTCTCAGATCCTGGCTGAAATGAACTCTCTTTATCTGATTGTGACTGTAGGTAAGCATCAGGGTAGTAGAGTTACTAACTAGAATAAGAGGATACACAGCTTTCGTGCTAATAAGGACTCCTTTCTACATGCTAAGAGCAATTAGTTCTTTTGAGTCAACTATTGATTATGCAGACTGATAGACAAAACCTCCCCAAACAGCCTCATTCTTCTTCTTGAATTTCTAAAGAGAAAAACTGGCTTAAAGCAATTGTAAAGCAGGGTGGTGTTTCCTCTTTGGAAATAGACTACAGTTTCACTGTTTTAGACAGCAGTCATGGGTTCATCTAGGAATGATAAAAGCAACACGTTCCTTTTTCAGGACTATTTCATTAATATGTTTTTAAAAATTGACTTTGTGTACAGCTAGTCTACATCCATTCAATTTAAAATTTGGTTTCTAATAATAAACACAGTGCAAATTTAGAAAATTCTGACTGAATCGCACAGTTTCAGCATAACAGTATCCTTAATTGCCCTAACCCATGACCGTGTGCTTGTGGAGCACATTACATGCCAAACTGCTTGGGTAGAAGGCATGTAACTTCAGTGGAATTACATTAAAATGGCTTTTATTAAAAACATGAAATAATAAAAGAATAAAAATTAATGCTAAGTAATAAATTAATAATAAATAACTGGCATATTACAACAGCACAAGTTGTTGTTATAAAATGTAAAATTGTTCTTGGATGATTGCAAGAAGATACTTCAAACTTTAATACATTTAATGTATTAAATACATTAAACTTACATTTAACTTAGATACACAGAAATAGTGGGAGAGTATCTATAAACACACAAGGGTGAAAGATTCCTGATCTGGTGTGCGTCACCTAATTTTCATCAGTAACAACAACCTATAATCAAGAGTTACAGGAGGTGTTACAAACCCCTATTATTGTATCAGCCGACTCCAAGTGTTCACTACTCTTAGTGATTATTCCTTCAGGCATATTGTCATCAAAATGTGGTTATCCTTGAAATCCCAGAGCAAGATAGGAGTGGAATTCAGCATCCCTAAATTTTCAGCAATTTGTTGAGGTCTTCTTTTCAGGACAGAAATAGAATGTTTTCATACATAGATATAAAAACAGCATACACTTTTATAATTTCATGTCAAAATCTACATGACATTTAATTTTGTAGAATCACAGGCTGGCTCAGATTGGAAGGGACCCTAATTCCTTGCCGTGGGCAGCCATGCCTCTCAACTGCAGCTGCTTTTTCTTAGATTTTATATTGCTGCTCTGCTGCTTCATACAAGTGACTGTGAAGCTATTTCATGAACTACTCATTGATCTCTAGGAATTTATTACAAACACTCTGGACCTTATTATAACAGCATCCTTGAAAGACAAGCATTTTGAATGTCACAAGGAGATGCTGCTGTAATAAAGGAGAATGTAATAAGCTTTCATGCACAGTATTTGAGAGCCAGAAAATTTTCAAAGGGAATAATTTAAGTAAGTGCCTTATAAGGAAGTTGGATCCTATACATATTGCAGTTTGAAGATTTCTTGATACGGCACATTAAATCCACAGAAGAATTCTATTTTCAGACATGCACATGCTAGCCTGTATCATATTCATACTTTGGAGAGAGTATACTTTTGCCAAGAAAATTTTCACACTTGTGTTAATATTTTCCCTCAATAAAAATTAATACAGTACAGAGGAAGAACATAATGTCCAGCAAAACCAGTGGGAGCATTAAGTTCTGTGAACGAATGAGAAAAATTGCACAAGTTGACAGTAATTTAAATTTAGATTGATACTCCTGCTGTTAGGCCTGTTTAAAACCTCTGTTCTAAAAACAGTCTCATGTGCCTAAAATCCCCAAGTGCTCTAGCCTATGGGCACATATCACAAATGTTTATGCAAACTGCTTAGCTGTCTTCAGGATTATGGATATTTGACACATGCAGAAGCATCATAGTGTGTTTCGGTAAGTGCCTATTAGCACACTCATTTAGGAAGTGTGAATGTTTATTATTGGGTTATTCATATCTGCATTTAGAAAACAAGTGAAGCATTTATATGCATCTGCCTTATCTGATTAACGCTTTATTTTGCTAGAATTTCTTCAGCCTGAAAATATCTTCCCCATTGTTTTGCTCTCGTGAGCACTGTTGATGCTATTAGTGAAATCTCTACTCAACCATTAGGTTACTTTTTATAAGTGCATGCATTGCTTTTGAAAGCTGTTGAACTTCCAGATTTATGACACTGAAAATCTAAGCCATTGATCCACCACACAAATACATTATGGAGAATGCTCACAGTATACAGTAGCTACTTGGCTGAAGAGCTATTTCACATGCTTCAGCCCTGACCTGGGGTCTGTCTCTAGAAAGGAGAAAAGCTGTCTGCTTGAGCAATCAAACTTCTCAGTCAGAACCAGAAAGTTGTACAACCGCTATGGTGCTGTGGTGATGCTGACTGTACTGAAAACACAGCATACTTCTCTCTGTAATGGTTTCAAGTCTATGATCTATGCAAGATGAGTTCTGCACCTTTTCTTGGCTTTGCAACAAGATTTAAGGACTTCATGAAACAATTAGCAGCCTAAAGTATAGTTAAATGGTTAAAAACCTATGCAAGTCTATTGCTGAAGACCTCTGGATTTCCAAGTAAGAAAGGATGCTTGCCTGTCAAACTGCTTTTTATTCAGCTGTAACTCAGTGTTTGCTCATACCCCGAGCAAAGTACCCAACCTAAACAAAGCTATCATACACATGTACAGAACAGAACAAAATTCAATTAGTTGAATATACCTTGGGAGTAGGAATGATACTTGTCAAACTTCCTTGAAAACTCACATCAAGCTTTTTTATTGACAGTGTCAGCTGTATTTGATATAGTGAAAACATTCTGCTGGTGCAGGACTGTCTTGGTGTCCCACAGTAGCTGTGTTTGCTTGCATAAGCGTATTCTACATGAAGAGACTATAGCCAAGAAATTACTCTAAGTCAAAGATACAAGAGAAAAACAGAAAACTTACTTCTAAAATATCAGTTTCTCCAAAGAACTGCCTGACTGAGAAAAAGACATGTACCAATATCTTCAGTTCTGGCCAACTGAGTTAGGAAGTGCTTGGGAAAAGGATGTGATAGAGATGTATTATATGATGACTATTTCTGATTGTCTAGAAAGAGATTCAAAGCAAAAACATAACTTTATAGGATCATAGAACCATCAGGGATCAGAAGGGACCTCAAAAGATCATCCAGTCCAATCCCCCTGCCACAGCAGGATCACCCAGACCAAGACCAGGACAGTTTCAGGCGTTGCCAGAGAAGGAAACTCCACAAACCCCCTGGGCAGCCCCCTCCAGTGCCCTGTAATGCTCATTGGGAAGAAGTTATAGAATCACAGAATCAGACTTGCAGATGGACTTTGCAATACAGGTACAGTTATACCAGTGTGTTCAGGAAACACAAGTACTAGCAGATGACTGCTAGGAGCAGATTTACAATACATATGGAAATAAGAACATTTGTGTACTGGGGGGTGGAACTAAATGACACTTAAAGTGCCTTCCAACCCTAGCTATTCTATGATTCTATGATATGGCAAATCTAGGAACAGAAATGGCATGAGATCTGTTTCTTGGGGTAGTGGTAGAGGAAAGCTTCAGACTTCAGCAATGGAAAGACTTTAATATTTCTGATTAAACACATTATAAACATTTCTGGTTGCATGTCAGATGTTTAAAACGGTATTTATCAATAATTTATTTGCCATGGATTCTTGTGTTATTACAATGTTCTAACGGCTGCAAGGTGTTCAGAAATAGCAAGATATAACATTGTTTAAATTTACCACTTGAAAGAGATGCATGTAGACAGAAATAAATGGGCATCTGTTTTTGAATATTAGGCTGAAATACACTAACAATCTCCTGTAAACTCAGCAATTACAATGAATAAATAAATGATTGTGGGAAACAGAAATACATAGCCAAGATTTGATCATTCTTAGATTGGGGATTTTTTTTCTTATAAACTTTTTTAAACTCTTGAATTAGGGTGGGGTGGGTCTTTTTTCCTCATTTAACACCAGCTTTCTCTTTTGCTTCATGCAGTTGGTTTACTGGAAAAAAGAAGGCTTCCATATAATCTAATTTGGGGTGAATTAGAAGTTTTGCAATTCTTTTGATTTTTGGTCTTCAGATTGTTTTAATTATTTTAACTGCTAGTCCATTGACAATAATAATGTCTGGATTTTTTCCTGGAATTAAAGACTAAAATTTTTGTTTTGGTAATATATCATGTGACAAGATTTAATTGCACTACCATTTTTGACCATTGCAGTTGTTTCAGTGACTGAGGCAGAGAGTCCTTTACATTTTTCAGCTTTCCAGAGGCCCTGGTTCCTGATCTCAGTAATGATTAAAGTCCTGTTGCTGTGAGAAGGCTGATTAAGAAGTGTTCTAGAGCTCACCTGGAAGAAGTAGGGCCCCTTTGCTGCCCAGCAAGCATATGACTGAGCTTAAATGCACCTGGTTTCAGAAAGCCTTGCTCAAATGGGAACAATTTATAAAAGTTACAACTCAAGGGCAGAGAGACACCAAGTAGATGTCTAGCGAGCCAGAGCTAAGCTCAATCCTCAGAGCAACTTTTATCCCTTAAGACTTAATTAACTTAAAACAATGTTCCTGCGGCCAAAACTTGATATGCTGATGTGGAAAGATTAATACAGCTAAACAGCACAGAGATGAAGAATTTCCTTCTAATTAAAACTTTCTGGCAAGATAACTGAATTACCCTTGTATTAAAGATTAATGCTTCTGATAGGTTTGATGGCTCAACATCCCTTGTAAATCATAACAGAAAGATGCTTAGAGAATTGATTCAAGCTTATTAATTGCAAAAATAAATATCACAGCATCTGCAGCAACTATAAAAAGCTGAGTAGTAATCATTGCTATGTTTGGGGTTTTTTTTAAATACTCTGTGTTAGTGGAGTAACTACAGCATTTCTGTGTTAAGGCTGCTTTTTGCTGCTTCTCCTTAGGTATTCAGCAAAGCCTCTCTGACCCACGTAGCATTATGGAAATACTGTGTGGACAAGGCTAAGCTGCTGCTTTTCTTTCTTTTCTCTTCAGCATGTCTGCAGCTTGTTACCTCCTGTCCTCAACTAGCACAGCCCTGATAGAAATGCCACCTGTCCAGCGGACACAGAACCTATCCAAGGATTACTCCATGCTTATTTTAGAATATTCCTTGCTGCTATTTGTTTTGCCTGTAAGATCTTCTCTGCCACTTACCCATGAAAAGCAGACCCCTACTCCACACAAAGACCTCTTCATGTGCATGTGAACTATATCATCTATTTCAGATTCAACTCAGACACAGTTTTAGCTACTGTTCTGTCACAAGCCCCATGCTAGAAGTACTTGAATTTGTGTTTGAGTGTTCAACAATTCTTTCCTTGAAGGGCCCATTGAATCAAAATATTACACACTTTAGAGATTCTTGAGGGTACTTTCTGCTGCAGTTGTCTTTTGTGAGTGCCACTGGCTAACAGTTTTTAGAAACTCAAATTCAAGTTTATCAGGAAAAGCATTTATATTCCCTCACAGCTCATTTATTAAGTCTGCTCAGGAAAACTTACACAAGCAATGCTAGAAATGCAATAAAAGCTGTCCATATTGCATCAGCAACTATTACCTGGAGTTACATGATTTCAGCCAACCCATGAACCCTTTATTCAGGTTAATTTTAACACTCATTTTCTACTCCCATGTGATATATACTCATGGCCTTGTATTATTAGGCATTAGAGGTAAAACAGAGACAATTATATATGCTAAAGAACAATAAAGGAGGCACTGCAAAGTTCATTTGCTTTTGCAGGATGCAGAGAATTTATAGTAACTCATGCATATCAAGTCAAATTCTGATTCCATGCCTCATCAGGACATGAAATGGAAAAGGCTGTTTCTTAAAGAGCTTTTTCAGCGCAAACCCTGCAGGTCTCGGGTTTTTCTGCCCATCTTCCCTCATATTTATTCCTGAAGACTGTTTCTATAAATGTATGACTAAGTCATTCTTTTATCTTGATTTTCTTGTGAAAAACCGCTTTTCCCTTACGGCTTCTTTTGGCGTAGAGCTTGTGAACTTTCTGCCTCTGTCAGTATGGAGTGAAGGAGTGCTCTGCAAATTGCCCTAGTGTATTAGCACTAGAGCCACGCAAGCCTTTCGCAGCATGATTTGAAAGGGTTACTTTCAAATCATAACTTCTGGGGGAGATCCAGTTCATATGGGTTCACAAGCCGACCAGTTAAAGGAAGAGTTTTGAGCTGAGCCACCCCCTCCCTTCTCCCTATGTGTTTTCCCATGGGCTGGATCTCATTACAAACCCATAGGCAAGGTACAGGGTCAATCACATCATGTTAATTCATACAGGTTGACTGTTTCACTGGGACTGGAAGCTGGATTAAAGGTGAGAAGTTTACCACAGCAACAGAACTCTGATCTTAGAAAAACAAACATCTCTAAAATAAGTCTCTAATTATCATATGAATCAAAACCTTAAATAAAAACAAGATCATTTTAAATAATTGAGAGATTCATGCAGGGAATCAATCTTCCCCTGCCAGGAATACTCAAAGGTTGCCTTCACTTCTAACACAACAAGAACTCTGATCTCAAGGAACTATTCCTTTCTGAAACTTGGGTATAATTACATGAGGTGATATATAAAATAATCATGAGTCAGGTCTGTATACCTGTGAGAATTACAGTGTGAGACACACAAGGGAAGGAAACATTTTAATGACTTTTCTTGCTGGAGAGGTGAACTCCACTGAAATGCTTTATCTTTCTAGGAGGAGTAAAAAAGTAAAAATGTCCTCAGCTGAGCAAAAATGCCACAAAGCAGCTTTGATCCAATGCGCTCGTTTTAACTAATCAGTGAAACGTACAAGCATGAAAAAACTCTCCCTACATGAGCTCTCTTAAGGAATGCATTTTGAATACATCATGAATTTTACCGTGGTTGCTGTAAAAGCAACCCAAACAGTATCACAAACCGTTTTTGCAGCATTTTTCTGGATTTCTTAACACTGTACTACAGTCAGTCTGTGTAATCATATTATTGTATTAAAAGACTTATCTCTACAACTAAGCAAAACCAAGCACCAGTTTTGGATTGTCACCTCTCCTTTTGTACACTTCCATTTTTCTTTCGTGCTTTCACTTAACTAGATTGTCCTCATCAAACACTTGGTTCAATTTGATTTGGATATGCACTCTGCATCTCTGAGTTGCCTTTGGCGACTGTGGGAATCCTTAAAAAAAGACGTGGTATGTGTGTACATGTCCTGTTTCTTACAAATACAGCACATACTAGCAACATTTTTGAGGGTTGTGTTGTACAGTAGGTTTGAACCTAAAATGGCTGACTAGTTTCTAAATAAACCCCTAGGAAACAGTTTAGTCTAGGCCATTATCTTGATAGTTCATAATTAGGTTCAATAATAAAGCTTGTTTTGCTGACCTAGGTCAGACCATGGCGTTCACCGCATCTGCACGCAGTGACCTTGCTCCAAGTGTATTGTTAGAAAATCCATTATTATCATCATATACACTTCGGAGAAGTGGCTGTTTTGTGAATTGATGGTGTGATGTTGCCACTTTAGATAAAAGAATCCATGAATTATTGACTTAATGAGTTAATGTTGCTTGATTTCACAACAAGGTCTTTTTAGTCTGGATGCTATTTAATGAACACAATCACAACATATGAAGGAAGGCACAGATAACAGCACGGTGCTTTTACAACCCTCTTCACTTCTAACAAAGCAAAGTATTAGCTACAAATTGTTCTCTTTCCTTTAGAAAACCTAGGCAATTGTAAGCAATTCCAGTTTAAACAATTAACAAATAAAATGTTTACTTGTCAATGATTTATGATCCTTTACTTCTGTTTGGTTTAGGGTCTGTCAACTAGAACTTTGTAATTAATTTAGAACCTAAACTTATCTTTCTATGACTAAGCTTAATGCTGCTATCGCAAGGAGGTCCTGGAAAGACTGTTAAAATGCATGTCATCCAAAGTTCCTCATGTTAGGCTTTTTCTTTTAAAACAGAGTTTTCTGGTACATTTATTTTATTCAGAAAGCTTGAGAATATAAAGTATTTATTACAAAAAGTAACTTGTGAGAGGAAAGCAGAGAAACATACGGAGCATGTCTTAGAGCAGGTATTTTAATGGTCGGAGCATCTGGTTTCACATACCTATGCTCCTTTGATCCCAAGAAGTGGATCCCAGCTCCGTTAAGTGCTTAGCCTTACAAGATGAATTAGCTTTGTGTGCAGATTCATGTGTCGTATGAAAATGTAACTCTTACTGTTGTGAGAATTGGAGGAAATTGAACAGAAATCTGTATTCATAGAGACCAAGGACTGCAGAATTCCGCCCAACATACAGGTCTTTAGGATGGCACCATATCAACAAAACCCTTCATACCTCTTCTGAGAATTTACATCAGTTGTTAATTAACTCCATGCAAAGCCAGTAACTGTAGAGAATTGTCCCAGAAGAGATTTACCTGTGTGTAACTCACACCTTTAGTTTCTGTACAAATAGGTATGCCTGGCACATGCTGGCCAAGTATGATCTAAAATAGTGGCATGAATTTAGCAACTCATAGTTTGGATTTTTTCATGTTTTGGTCTTTGAATATTGTTGATTGCTTCATTCTTTCTGCTGTAGTCCCAGCTGTCTAAGGTGCTGCCGGAAGGGATTGTCACCAGTGGTAAATGAGCTGGTGCTTACATACAGGCAAAGTACACAGCTGATGGGCTGGATCCCAGTTTGTTTTCACAAATGTTCATGCTCAGTTTAATATGTTCTATAAATTGCAAAGGACTTTGATCTACTCTCAAAATCGAAGGTGTGGGGCCCTAAGTCCAGATGTAGAAATGACGGTCGGGTGTTACCCTTGTCAGTGGGGCTAGTAAGCAGCCACCCTAAGCTTTCTGGAAACTTCTTGTGGTGAACGTGCTATGAACAGTGTGAACTTCACCTCTACATGGAGCAGATAGGATGTGAATAAGCTCACGGTTGTAAAGCATGTAGCCATGTAGCAGTAGATGTCTTTTGCAACTTTGAAGCATCATGCACATGTGCATCCATCTCTCAATTTCCTTTGCAATCTCCTTCCTTGGTGCTGTGCATCAGTCTGACAGGCCTTTCAAGGCACAGAACCTGAATAATTAACTTCAGAGTGTGAGCTGAAAGCCTTTCTGTGCCTCTTAACACTGCAACTTGTAAATGTGCTAGCTTATGATTTACCAGGAGCAAAACAAAAACTTTTTCATCTGGTAAAGCCTTTCTTGAAGAGTTAAGGAGGTGAATTTGTAGCTCCTTCCCTGTTCTTGTAAAATTAGTCATTTCTAAGCTTGATGCATTCTAAGATATTTGATTTTAAACTTGGTAGTGCTCTGTGAGTGCCCTGAACCTCAGGCCAATAAATTTTAGGAGGAAAGCCCTCATTTGTAGGAAGGAAGAAAACATTTTTTTAGCAGGTTATTATCTGGAAAAATGACGGTTGTCTGCAAGCAGCTGATAGGTTTTGAAGGTTAGAGGTAGTCCTGGCAAAGATGGATTAGTGAGCAGAGTGCAGGTGAGATGGTCAGAGGTGCTGAGGAAATGCAATTTATCACTGGGGTTTGGAGTTTAGTACATGTGTGTCACTGCCGTGTGTAAGATGTGTGTAATTATGTGAGGAGTAGTACTGGTTTTAGCCTTGCTGTAAAGGCAAGAGGTGTCTTTACTAGTGAGTTGATATGAATTAGCAGAGGATTTATAATGACATTAACTGGAAATCCTTTTTGAAGACCAAGCAGATCTTTAAGCTTTGTTCAAAATGTAGTGTGTGCCTTTTATTTGTCATTTTGTGTATTGCAAAACAGAATCATTTCTTGAGATTTTGGATTTGTTCTGGATTTGGATTAAATATTCTGTCCAATTGCTTTGTTACCTCCACTATCAGTGAGCTCCTTGTGTGCTTGCATCCCTGTTCTGTGCCCTACAACTACACATACTTCTGAATAGCTATTGCACTAGCCCATTGTGGGCTATCATGTCTTCTAGAAGCATTCAGTTCTTCTATGAGGTTATCTTGAGTGTTACTCTGCCTGAAAGAAGTATTGCTTGATAGGTAATGCTTGATAGGTAATGCTCTTAGTGACAGTATTAGCCACTCTAATCAAGTGTTGGATTTACTAGAAATAAGGATTTTTTAGACTTTTTTTTTCTTCTTTGTTCAATTTATAAGTTTACAGCTGAGCTATGTGTCAGGTATCAAAGATGGTGCTAAGTGTTTTAAAGGGTCTTTCTGTTCTTTCCTAATAAAATAGTAGTAATTGAGAAATCTTCTGCAAGGCTCCTGTACTGTTTCTTCATAGCTTTCTCTAGTAAGTGGTCTGCTTTTAAAATTGTGGGGCAAGGGGGGCGGAATAGGTGACTGTCACCAGAAGAACACTTGGTAGTAAGGACAGAAGATACCAAAGGTACAGTTTCAAGAGATCATCTGCTTTTCAAAAGCATCAATGAATCATTCAAAATACTAAAATGCTTCCTGTTTTATCATCTCTGTAGCAAAATAGCACAGTGTTGTGTTGTTTTTCTCTACTGGTATAACTTCAGTGACATCTGCACATGTTCTCTGGTGAAAATTGGGATCTAATGCAGTTCAGCCTACCAGAGAGAGCAATAACATCATTGGGAAAAATAGAACATGTAGTCTGGATGTAACTGCATATAAAGTCAACTCTTGATTTTGAATTTCTGGGAGAATTAATTTCTTACCTGGTACAACCTAGACATTAGTTTTATTTTTCAGACAGATGTTCATTTTTCAAGGGGCTAGAAATCACCTTGATTTGGATCTGACTGGTTTTTTTATTTGCACTTCAGGCAAAGCCAGTAGACACCTGTCACTCATCAGCAGAAAGGCTTTTTAAGTAGCATTTGACAGCAGCCACATCTTCACAGAGTACGCTCTGCTGGGTATACATTACATCTCACTACACGATGAGACTGTATTACTGGAACAAATGTATAGGTAGCTGAAGGTACGAATTGCAAATTGTGAGGGAATTAATACAGATGATCCATTATCCAAATGGATCACACCTTTCACTTCACAAACATTGTGATGGAAATCACAAAATCCCAGCAATTCATTTTTAAGAGAAAATCTGTCTAAACATGTGTCTTTAACACGATCTGTCATCTGAGACAAGACAATACCATTCTCAAGTATAAGCAAGAAGCAGCTGTGTTCTGGTTTGTTATTTAAACCACCACAAACAGAGGAAGGCTCTGTTTTGTGACTCTTGTACTAGGAGTGTAAATGGCTCCTGACTCGGCAGTGCCAGGAGCCAAATGTGATTGCTGCTCCCAATTAGATTTTGGGCAGGCATGAGCCACACATGTCTCTGCCAAGTAAAGTATCTCATCAATTACTGTATTTCTCATCCCTTCGTGAAGTTTTCCTTTCACAAGAAACTCGACCACAAGTTCAGTCATGACCACTGGTGAAATACTGAATTGACTCACCATAGTCAAGCTTAACTGTAGTGTCTTTTTGCAGATGAAGATTTCAAAAGGCAATCTGGAGTGAGAATGACAGCGTGATTAACCAGAATGGGGCCTAACTCAGAAGTAGCATGGACCACTGGGAAATTAAGGCAACAATTTTCACCCTCAAGATTGGCTGTGATAGGGCACTATATCCTAGCAACAACAAAAACCTTAACATCTCCAGCACAGCTAAACCTAATTTTGTTTTGCTATCTGTTCCAAAGTCTTTTAATCAAAAAAGTATCTAAAAAGAAAATAAATACTCATGTGCTACTTATCCTGGGACTGCTTTCTTCTGTAATTGGGAAATCCTTAATTCAGTGAATTCAATGTTACAGAAGTTTTAACGCAGATTTCATTTACCTTACCTTCTTGAAAATATGTTGTGTGGAAAGGCTCAATGTTGTCTGTGCAGCTGCAACAGGTTTAATCATGCTTAGGACAAAATCTGTATCTCAAATTCTTATGATAAAGATGCAGGTTAAAGATCGCACCCATCATGCTACACTATTTAGAAAAGTTCCTTGTGGATAATAAGAACAACTTTCATAAGAAAAACTGTAGCATTACATAGTGTATGAAGGGCATACACTTCACATTCAATAGGGGGTGTAACTTGAAAATCCTTTTATGTAAGGATACTGTAGCTGTCTTCAAAGAACATGGGTTGGTTTGCCCTTTTACTCAGTAAACAACTGCAGAATCAGGGAGTCGGTACTACAGAGGAAATATGCCAACTGGGTTTTACTTTGTGGTTTCCTTAAAAGTCATGTCATGCCTCCATGATAGTTTGCTTTGTTAGCTCAGTGACATTAGTAGAGCTTTGAATAATACCTCTATGTTTACACTGTAGTTTTCTGATGCACGTCTATGTGTGTATATACATATGTATGTATAGAAATTATATATATATATGTAGATAAAGGTATAGATATGTGTATTTATGTATAACCTGTAAGAGCAGACTCCTCTTCCATGTCCTGCCAATTCCAGGGTTGACTCTGCAATGACACTGTGTGAGGCCAGGACTGGAGCAGCAGGTCCAAAACTCATTTGATTCCCTTTGGGGAAGTTCCATACCATAATTCCAAAAGTGAGCAAACCTTTAAGTAGGAGCTCCCTGAGGTTACTCCATTTAAGCAGGTTTGAAAACCTTTTGAATGTGAATTGTTTCTGACTTTCACGGCAGTACTGCAGACGTCTCTGCTTCTGAAAAATCAGTCTTTCTGTAGACCTGATATTGAAAAGGTAGCTTATGTGTGTGTGTCGCTTGCAAATGGTCATATCAATGATATAAACATTTTTAAACAGGGTACCTACATTCAGATTCTAATGCACGCTCCTACATCTGGGTAGAAGAAGCTGTATTTTTGCAAGCTGTCAAGTGTTTGTAGTGCTCTCTAATCGCAATTGGTTAATACGTACATATTACTCTTGAAGTTCAACTCAACCAAATGTATATTTGTTAAGACTTCCAAATTTCAGAATTTGGACCCTAAGAATACAGTATTTTTAGCACATAGTCCTAACATTATAGCTTTGACAGTAGTTGTTCTAAGTCCCATGCTGATAAAAAGCAATCCAGATCCTCCTTTCTGTCTACCAGATCTGGGGGATTATTAGAGCCACCATTTGGTAAATTTTGCAAGGAAAAAAAAAAAATACATCCAGAGAAATACTCTAGTATCATCCTGCTGAAGCAATTGTTTTATATGGGAACATGTATTCCCATTAGTTTCCAGGAAAAGTTTGAAAATCTAAGATGTGAAAGTTTGTCCTGCTGTGAGCCAGCTGTCCCATATTGATGCAAAAGGCAGAGAGGAAAAGCCAAAAAAAAAGCTTTGACATCGATGCACCAAAGTGTGAACAGGCGTGATGAAGTGTAAAGAGGGATATGACACCAGTGTGGCAGAGCTGTCACACTGGAAAGGTTTTACTGTAAAAGTGATGGCACTTAAATATTATCGAGGCCTCCTGTCTGAGCTTTCGTATTCCCTGGAAACTTATGTCTTAGGAAAAGTGTCTCACCAACTTGTGAGCAGCCAGGCATCATGCCATCTCAACAGGTAAATATACACAAGCTGTGAAGAACCCCTAGTTGTACCAAGTTTGGGAGTTATGGGGAGTAAGTAATCTCTAACAGATGCAAACAGTAACCCATCATAGGGCACAGTTTTTGGGAAAATGCAGAGATATCCAACAGTCATTCTGTGTGGTGTCTTTTGTCCTAAAGCATAAATTTACACAAAGTTTAAATTTCAATCAATATCCTCAGTGTGAAAATTATGCCCCCTCCAAGGGGCATAATACAGCACTTCCTAGTCATTGTACATGAGACTGTATTTCAGCACAGTAGGGTTAGGCTGTGAAGGAGAGGCTATAAATAGTGAAACATAATTGCGGGAGATGGATTTGAGCCAGAGTATTCTACCAAAGGGTTGTTGCAAAGTTCTCTAAGGGATTTTTACTAAAGAGATTTTAGTGTGCATCTCATTGAAAGGATAGGAAATCAGAGAGGGTGGAAGCCCTTAGAGTCACTCTGAGGTTTTGGCTCTGGATTCATTTGATTAACTGGATATGAATGTTACTGATTTAATATCGATGCTTCTTACAACACCTAAAATCACGGCTTTGGATGTATGCAGTGTGTTAAGCTTGCTTGTAGGGGATTAGATGTGTGAATTACTCTGAAAGCGGTTTTGCCACCTTCAGAGAAATGTTTTGGAAAGGAACATATTGTTGAATGCTTTGGCATTTGAGAAATGCACCAGTTCCTATCTTGCTCTGGGAATACAGAGATTCAAATATGGTCTTAAATGCAAAATGTTGGCAGAAGTACAAATGCTAGCATGTGTTACTACTACTGCAGATCCTCTGTCCCTTTGAAAATTACTAGTCAGAGTCCATTTGGAATATCTGCAATTCTGTAATGTATTATAGGGAGGACATTGCTGACTGAGCTTTTAAAAGTGCAGTGGAAGGCAAACAAATGCATAGTTTAGGGTTTTGAATGCATGACTTACAACCAAAGATTGACCTAACCTGTCTAAGTTAGAGGGAAAAAAATGTAGGGAATATATAGCAAAAACCATTCAAGTCATCTGGAGAAAGATATGTGTTCCATTTCTGCATAGATCATGTAGCATCACAATTTAATAGCATGTCAAAGGTTAATTTAGACCACTATTAACTGTAATAACCAGCTAACCACCAGCAGACTGCAGATCCAAGATGCTCTCCTTGGTGCTGGGCCCAGCCAGGGAGCAGACAGGACAATGGGTGACTGTCATGTACCTTCGGCCAGAACATCAGGCATGAGCTTGAACTCACTTTATCAAGGGCTTGGCAGGCCTTGTTGGGAATGGGGCTTTTCAACTGGCAGGTGAGGGTGATGAAGTGTTTCTGTAGCTTTCCAGAGGTTCGTGGAAAGCCCAACCGCAACGAAATGAGCAAAGCAGTGCGGGATGCAAATGCTCTTTAAAGAAAAAATATAACAGACAAAAAATGGGATGGGATGAGATGGAGAAGAGGCAGGAACTGACCTCTGTCAGTGAAAGCCAGCAGATATGGGAAAATAGGATGTGTTTTGTAAATAGGAAATTAAAAAAGGTTTTTCTTTTACACTTCAGAGAAGGTGGAGCCAAACCAAGTGTATTGGAGGAGGACAGAGAATGCAGAAAATTATCTTGAACCAAGATCCTAAATAGTAAGACACTATGGTGTTGCTGTGAAGAAGCTTAATGCTGACTAAGAATCTGAGTTCACAGCTAATTCGTTTAGTTACTGCTTGTACTCTACCTAAATCGGAATGAGGGCAGAGTGTGAACTGACAAGTCTGTGGGCTAATTTCCTGTGCAATTGTACAGCCTGGTGTAGCAGCAGGGGAGGATAGGAGCATGCACCAGCCAGTATGCATTTTATACCCTGAAATACATGTTTCTGGTGTTGCCATTGCTCCTCTCGGAGTGAGATTATCCAGTGAGTTTATTGTATTGTAGCTGTACATCACCTACTGGGGGAAACATTTTGAAGCAATTCCTTTTGATTATCTTTGTGTTCTATTGTCACTAATTTGCATTGCATAGGTGCTACCTGAGATTCAAATGATTGGATATCTGCAGCAACACTTCACTTTTGATTTTTCTGAAGTTTTAAGGTCTGAATCTTCATGTATATGGAGACAAATGCTCCCGTCCTGTAACACAGTTGTGATCCCGGTCTTTAAGAATCAGTTTGTGTGATACCTAAAAACATTTTTTGCTGGTAAAAATTGATTTCCAATCAGTATGATATCACATGAAATTGAGTCTTTCACTTAAAGTGAATTTGTACAAAGACCAATTACCATTGATTTCTAAGTTCAAAATTGTACCTTTCTTTCAACTACAAACACAGCAAAGGCAGCTATAGGAGCATAATCCAGAACGGAGGTTTTTTGCTCTGTCAGTAGTAAGAAGACATCTTAGATTTCCCCACTGTTAAAGGAGCTGTGGGTGTAGACACAATTCCTCATCCAGCTACATGCTACCTGTTCTCTGTCAGAAATGAGAGACATGGCTAGGAAAAGCATGAAAGTAGATATGTAAATGAAAATGGGAGGAGAGAAAACAATAGGTGTAAAAGATCTTTCATTAACATTAGGAGCGAGCAGTGCTTTCCAGAGCTGAACAGTTGTGAGGAGCTGGAATTTTAGGACTTCATAAGGATACTTGCCTTCATCTGAGGAACAAAATCAATATAGACAATCTGGGTATCTAGCCTTTTCTTGGTTTGACATTCATCAGTCTTAGGAATAAAATGGCTTATTCCAATGGCATCTGAATGCTATACAGACAACTCTGGGAAACATTGATATGGTACTTCTCTTTATTTACTGTCTAAAAAAATGGGGGGGAAAATGGTGTGGCCATGATCATACAAAAAAAAAATCCATGACGGATGGTCTAGCTTACTCAGACTAATACCCTGTCTCCCTTCACCATCATCTTATGAAAAATGCTGATGTATTGTTTTGAGAGAAGGTTTTCATGATGGTAAAGCACAAGTACAGGTTTAATGCTGACAACATGAAAGAACTGCATCTACTTTTTTTGTTGAGTGCTCCTATCCATCTATGAAACAAAGCAGGCAAGAACCAACAAGCTTATAGGCAGGAAACAACGTATTTCCCCAAACTTGGAAGACATTGAGAGAATAAATGGGATTTGTGACTTTAAAACTCTTCAGAAGCTTGAGGTATAATTTCAGTTCATGAAACCATCTGCAGTGCAAAATATGTGGCAGTGATCAAGTATTTAAATGCATTTTGGCTAACTAGTGCTCAAAGACCAAACTGAAAGAAGGTCTATACAGCTAACAAAATACAACATCATGTCAGCCTTTGCCAGTGAATTGGCCTATACTAAAGTGGTGTTATATCTGCTATATTCAACTGATATTCCTTACATTGCATTAATAAGGGAGCTGAGTTGAGATTAATACAGTATTTAAACCTCTTGAAGTCACAGACTGGCTCCAGTCACTTACTCTTGCATAGTAGAACTTCAGGAGCTGCAGAGGCATTGTGAACTGCTTGTCACAATATGAGTTATGGGACTTCTATCACTTCCACCCACACAGAAGGGTCTTTCTCCCATGAGAATAACGTTCTACGCCATCCAGGAGAACCCCTGGCCATAGAGCATCTCCCAGGCAGGTCTGAGCTGACATAGGATGAAGGAGAGCAACCAGGAAAAAGCTGTGTAAATCTGAGCTTCACCTGTACCTGTAGCCATGGACCTGTAGCCATAGACTAACCCCGCAAGCTTTGCATGTGGTGCCTTGTGCCAGGGCCAAAAGATTGACAAATCCTACAGTGCTTAGCTCCTACGCTGGGACTTCCATCAGTGCTAGATTCCTTCTATGTATTTTTTTAATGTTAGTGATTATTGATCTCAAGATCTGCTAGGCAAGTAACATTTAAAAAAACTTTCAGAAACATCTCTGCTCTGTGGTCCTGAAAACATGGGACATTTTTTCCCAGAAGGTCAATACAATGACAGATGTATTTGAGTAGAGCTGCAGTAGAGGGCACATACTTCATTTTCTATACAAATAGCTGAAAAGACAAGTTGATGCTGAAGCGTATAATATTGGCCTCTCACAATGCTCCAAAGTAATCTCGTGAAGATTGCCAGGACTGTGCATATTCACTTGCATCAGCTTTCACACCTCTATATGATGCCCATTAAGGTGAGCAGCATATTGGGATACAGTCTCCAGCAGGGAAAAAAAGGTAATGGTAGCCAGGTTTTGGTAAATGTAGTACATGCTGGGTTTGTATTTAGGTGCATCAAAGTCTGATTTTCTTCTCTTTGAGATCAACCTCACTTAATTTCATCTGATTTATACTGGAGGTAAGAAGAGATTCCCACTCCTGAGACTGACATTTTTTTCCATTATCCACGTGATGAACACTCTTGTTATTCTTGCCAAATGCTGAGCCCCTCTGGGGGTACTTCAGCTCTCATTGCAATACTCAGCCTGCCACAAATTCTGTCTTTCAGTCCTGCCTAGTTCCACAGTCCTATGACAATGTACAAGAGATCCAAGACTAGTGGGCACTATTTTAATTCAGCAGTTTATATTCTACTGGTTGACGAGAGGAAGACTGTGGATGTAGTGTACCTGGATTTCAGTAAAGCATTCAACACAGTCTCCCATGGTATAATTCTGGCACAGATGGCAGCAAGGGGCTTTGACAGGAATATCCTATGTTGGGTCAGGAACTGGTTGAATGGATGAGCCCAGTGAGTGATGGTAAATGGTGTCGCATCTAGTTGGCGACCAGTTACTAGTGGTGTCTCTGAAGGGTCGGTGTTAGGTCCAGTTCTGTTCAACATCTTCATTGATGATATTGATGATGGGTTGTAATCCATTGTGAACAAATTTGCAGATGACACCAAGCTTGGAGCCCATGTTGATCTGTTGGAGGGTAGGAGGACCCTGCAGAGGGACTTGGACAGACTGGAGAGATGGGCAGACTCCCATTTTAACAAGTTTAAGTGTCCAGTTGTGCATTTTGGTTTTAACAATCCCAGGCAGAACTATAGGCTGGTAATGGAGGTCTTACACAGTACTCAGGTGGGCAGAAACTTGGGGGTACTGGCGGACAGTAAAGTTAGCATGAGTCAGCAATGTGCTCAGGCGGCCTAGAGGGCTAATGGCATCCTGGCCTGCATCAAGAATGGTGTGGCCAGCAGGGAGAGGGACGTTTTCCTCCCCCTGTATTTGGCACTGGTTAGACCGCACCTGGAGTATTGTGTTCAATTCTGGGCCCCTCAGTTTAGGAAGGATGGTGGGGTGCTGGACTCTCATTTCTTGCAGTTTGGGAACTGTTTTGGCTATTAGAGCTGCAGATTAAAACAAATAGATTCTTATACAACCTCTGAAATAGCAAAAAGTAACCTCATAGTTTGTGGTGGTTAACCTTGAGTAAGAACATTTACTCCAGTTCCAAGGGAATTTCAGCTACCAGCTCAGGTCAGAGCTGTCTACTTTGGGCACAAAGGTGTTTCAGTGGCCTGGCTGCGGTTGCTGCCTGGGCCCCAGGATGCCATGCAAATACTTAACCAAAAGGCAATTGCTTTCCCAAAGAGTTCCTAGAGCCTCCACAGCACTGATCAAATACTGTGACTTCAAGGTGTGAAAAAATCTCTCAGGTGTTGGAGAAGTCTTGGGTGGTATTTGCTTCTCTTAATGGGCTGACAAATGCTCCCACTCTTGTGGTAGTGATCCAGACAGAAAGAGGGTCCTGAGAAAGCTGCTACAGTGTGGAATAGGGACTCTTCTCCTTTTGCAAGACACATTTAAAGGAGAGGACGTTCACAGACTGTATCAGGCACTGTTAATAGCTTACTGGTATTTTACAGTAAGGATTGCTGGTCTGCAGGAGGGTTGACTCAGAGCTGTATAGGATAGATTTAGCTGTGCAAGAACTGTGCAGTTCCTCAGAGGCTGTGTGGATGCACACATTCACATCACAAAGGGAAAGCAGTAAATCTTACTGCAATGCTACAGCAGCCATTGTGGTAGTGACTTGACAATGATGCTCTGCATTTTAAGGATTTTCAGCAAGCATATTAAATTCCACTGAAAAACTCAAGAGTACCTACTGCCTAGGACTAGAAAGATGAAGATCCTGTGAAAAACACAGTTGAAGCAGAGGGCCTAGAATGCTGCAGCTGAATACTAATCCACCAGCAAACCATGCTGTTTGCTGGTTTTGCTTGAACGCTACAGCACACTGAAGGTAGCTCACTCAGGCAGAATCCAAGTCACAAGGCTGTAGGGAGAGAAACTCCTCCAAAAAAAGCAGGAATAACTATTTCAAAATGGAATACCTTTGCTTATAAAAAAAAAGAAACCCAACCAACAGCAGTTATTTTGACTATCTCCATGTGCAAGAAGTATTCTGGGTTTGACCAATGCACACGGTTTCTAGCAAAACTTCCACATCACTCCAGTTCAAAACCCTGAGACCCTACTGAAGTTTTCAGAATTCACTTGGAGTTGAAACACATCTTATTTTGACTTCTGGGAGGAGTTCAGAGGTAGGAGGGGTGTCATGATGTTTTGCAAGTAGAAGGGGTCTGTCAGGAATTCTGTGAGAACTCCTTCTAAAAGACCATCAGATTCTGACTGATTCACGTAGTTTGACACAGTCACCCACAACATTCTTCTGGAGAAACTGGCGAATCGTGGTATGGATAAATGTTCCCTTCACTGGGTTAAAAACTGGCCAGCTGGCTGTTCCCAGAGAGTTGTGATTAATGGGGTGAAATCTAGCTGGTGGGTGGTCACAAGTGGAGTCCTTCAGGGCTCAGTTTTGGGGCCAGTCCTGTTTAATCTCTTTACTGATGATGTAGACATGGGGATTGAGAGCACCCTCAGTCAGTTTGCAGACAACACTTAATTGTGTGGGAGTGTTGATCTGCTCAAAGGCAGGAAGGCTTTACAGAGGGGCTTGGACAGGTTGGATCAATGGGACGAGGCCAATTGTCTGAGAGACAAGAAGGCCGAGTGCCAGGTTCTGCAGTTTGGTCACAATAACCCCAGGCAACGCTACAGGCTGTGGGATGAGGGACTTGAAAGCTGCCCAGCAGAAAAGGACCTGGGGGTGCTGGTAGACAACCAGCTTAATATGAGCTAGCAGTGTGCCCAGGTGGCCAAGAAGGCCAACAGGATCCCAGCCTGTATCAGGATTAGCGTGGTCAGCAGGAGAAGTGCTCTGCCCTTGTGAAGCCTCATCTCCAGTACTGTGTTCAGTTCTGGGCTCCTCATTATAGGAAAGACATGGAGATGCTGGAACAGGTTCAGGGGAGAGCTACCAAGCTTGTGAGGGGTTTAGAGAACCAGTTGTACAAGGAGAGGCTGAGGGAGCTGGGCAGGTTTAGTTTGGAGAAGAGGAGGTTGAGGGAGGACCTCATTGTCCTCTATAGCTATCTGAAAGGAGGTTGTAGGGAGTTGGATGTTGGCCTGTTATCCTTAGTAACTAATGACGGAACCAGGGGCAATGGTCTGAAGTTGAGGCAGGGGAGGTTTAGATTAGATCTTAGGAATAAATTCTTTACAGAAAGAGTGGTGAGGCAATGGAATGGCCTTCCCAGGGAGGTGGTTGAGTCACCATCCTTGGAGGTATTTAAAAATCGTGTAGGCATGGTGCTTCATGACCTGTTAGAGTGGCAGGCATGGAGGGGGTTGTTTTGGGTTTTCAATCTATCAGTATTTGGATGTTTTGTTAGTGTGGGGATGGTTGGACTTGGTGATATAGGAGGTTCTTTCCAACCATAATTATTCTGGGATTCTGAGATTCAGACAGATCAAGTTCTCTGTGAACCTCTACAACCAGGTTTGTATAAAATTTCTCTATATAACTTACCCTATTACCTTGTTCCCTCTTCAAAAGAATTAAGAAGGATGTACAGGCAAGATGAAATGATTGGTCTACAGAGCTTGACAGGCTAGAATGGAAGAGCAACAAATATGCAACCCATAAAATAAGCCATTTGAGAGGACTAGCCAGTTAGTTACATGCAATTCCAGAGATTTACAGTGAAACCAAGCTAACTGATTTTTTGAGAAGCACCAAGGAATTGCACAGAATGTCAGTGTCTGCAGGTCTCAGAAAGCACTTATGATTGAGTATCATGCAGAAACTGGTCTCTGGATTTTTACTTTTGTTTGCCACTAAGGCTTTTACAGCATGCTGAGGTAAATTGATGTTTCTGCTAAAGGGATTACATACCTTGTAAATCTCCACTGCAGAATCTGCCTTTAAGAAAGCATTTCTTATGAGACATACCCTAATGCACTAAGTACCCTTTTAGATTGAGGGCAAACTGGAAGTGCTCTATGATCCCTCTTCTGCATTGCTTAATAACAATAGCATGAATCCTGGAGTCCTTAAAAAAATCATTACTGAAATCGTTAAGCATTGTGTCTGATTAGGGAGGGACTGCAAACTGACCAAAAGCTTCATGACTTTCCTCATGGGACTCTGGATGATGATCCAAGTTAGGTTCCTAATGCTGTGTAACTTACTTCCTTATGACTAAAATTTAAAGGATTAAAGGAATAGGTTGAAACAGGAGACAGTCTTCAAAATACTGGAAAACCTTTTAATCTAAGAGGCACAAGTGAAACACATGCACGTATATTTTATTTTCCTGTATATCATAGATGAGTAAACATGCACACAGCTTGGTTTACATATTTCATGTCTCACCAAGAACACACAAGCATACAGAAATACAGAAGACAGACATTGTATTGTGTTATCTGGAATAACTACTAAAACTACTGAAGCACATAACAAAGCAGTCAAAACAACAGAAGCATCAACAAAGCAGTCAAAACCACAGAAGCATCAGGTATAGTGTTACATCCACCACTACAAACTATGGAACAGCAGTTCACGTCCATCTAAAATTATGGAACTTTTCCTCTATATGTATCTGAACAGGTAGTAGGTAGCTCGCAGTATAACAGCTTTTGTTAGTGAAATCCTTGCCTGTTGCTGTCAGAGAAGATTCCAATTTGCTGTGAGCACGAATCTTCTATTATTTCTCATTGCATCTGCCCTGCTAGTATTACCATCAGCTGCTTTCCTCAAACTATATGAAGATGTAAGCAGTTGGCAGTTCCAGTGTCAACATGCAAATTACTTAGAGTAAACCAAATCTTGAGTAATAACTGCCAATTTAGCTCTAATTTTGTTAACTATATTTTAATGTGGGAAGAGTGAACTCTCAAGGGAGGCTGCAGTTAAATGCTAAACTATATATAACTGTCAGTGTTAGAAAGTGCTTAGGTATTCTTGCTGGAAATCAGGTATTCAGGTTAACATTTATCATTGAGTCTTTGCAGCCAGAAATCAAATAAAGTGTGTTAGTCTCAGCACCATGTAGGTATATTCGTTTATGAATGTGCAGCCGCAACCGCTCCTAGATGTTTGGACTTGGTTTGTATTACAACAGACCGGTAATTGCACTTTTCCCTGTTTTGTATATAATTTTGATTAGAAATCCAGTAATAAAGCCATGCCTAAAGGCTTCTGGAAATGAACTAGTGTGTTTCTGTTCTGTCAGCTGATTGACAGGGCTCAGTTTTAACCAATTTCATTCACATTTTCACTTATTGCTTCTTTAAAAAGCTTTCCAACATTGTGATAGACATGCAAGTGGTGGACTTTTATAGCAGCTACACTGGACTGAAAGGGTTTGATCTATTGAATGTGCTGATATTCCCTCAAGGTGTTAGCATTCATCATGGGGGAAGTTCTATGCAATAAACTGCCTCATTGCTCTGTTTAGCAGGGGATGTAAACATTAAGGGTGCTACCTTTCTTTTCCAGGAGCAAATTTATAATAGGTAATACAACATATTTCTCTAGACTCAAGGATCCTGTAATTTGTTTATTTTTTAAACATGGAAAAGATTACGTGGTTGTGTTGTAGTTGATGGCTTTTATTTATGAATGTTTTATCTGAGCTTTATTTCAACCCAAACAGAAAAGTGCCAGTTGCCTGTTCCTAGTTTTGTCCCTTGTGAAATAGTCACTGTGATCAGCATAAAATAAAGCCCCCTTTCCAGTGAAAATCAGCCCCCCGACTCCCTGTCTGCAAGAGAAATCCTTGAAAATAGCAGCCTGTCTCCTTACATAACACATGGTAGTGGACAGCGGCTCTGGGACTATCAGTGCAGCCTCCTCTCCTGCATGACGTACGTGTAAGAGCTGATGTAAGAAATAAGACAGCCAAGTCCTTCAATTTCCTTGGTCCTAAATATCTTCTTTATCTACTTATGGCAAAGAGGCCTGAGAAATCCTTGTGCAGCCCTTTGCACTGACAGGAACAGTCCGTGCACAGTGAGTGAAACAAGTTGCAGAATTTGTTTGCACGGCTATTCGTGGTGAGAAAAAGCAGAGCTATCACACTGTACATGTGCAGGTACTGCTTTTTAAATCAGTCCTCAGATATTCCACACACTTGGATGCCTCTGGTGAAGTGGACATGAAGCTATGGTGGATGAGGAGATAGGTTTAAATTACTACAGAATGGCAAGCAAAATAATAGATATGAAAAATGTGATGCTGCATGGTACACACATCTTGTCCAGCATACTCTGCAACTAAAGCCCCATTCTTAGTGCAGGGACACATAAGATAATGCCCTAATAATAATGATTTCCTATAGCTTTAGAGAAAACACTGTTTAATCCAGGACTTCAAACCTTAATAAACAATATGTGTTCAACTTTGCTCCAAATAAGGCAGGGCCCTCTAAATATAAAGGACTGTCTTTCATTCTGAATCCTCAGGACTCCTATTTTGTAGATAGCATAGTTGCATATAATAATACCCTGAAACCAGTTGATCTGGTTGATTTGGGGTTTGTTTAGCACCTTGAAAATTTTGCAGATCTTGCAGATCTGCACTAACTGATTCACTAGATAAGTAATAGCTTAATAATTCAAAGTCTCTCTTGTTGGAATCACTATAATCACATTTCAGAACAAGTAAAAAAAGTTCTATATTTAATCCTTTGCCTCCATGTTAATTCTTGCATAGCACAACATAAGCTTATCTAGTGAATAAAGGCACTGCATGATAAACTAGTTAACTGGTTTAACTAGTGATACTGGTGTTAAATTTAAGCTGACTGAATCACTTTTAGTTCTACTGATTTCATGAGCCTGCTGCAGGCAATGGGGAAGAAGAGTAGAACTGGGCAAGGACTTTAGGATTTAGCCTCTGGGCATCAAAATGGATTTAATAAAACCAGCTAATACCCTGCAATACATCATAAGCCTTGCAAGGTATGAGGAGAGAGGAGCTTGGCTAGAAATGGCTGCATTTCTCAGTGTAGTGCAGGCAATTCATAGTTAACATAGTAAACCTGGGAAGTCCAATTCAAACCCCATTGAAGTCATTGCCTGTTAAGCAGACTCTTGAATCAGGTGGGTGGGCTGTGCATTCAGTGGTCAGCACCAGGTTTCCAGAATTGTCAATTGTTCTGTGTTTGTCTGGATATAATTTCACTGACTCCCTAACGCACATGAAAAATAGCATTACAGATGTTAACTGGTACTCCTCTAATCTGCCTGTTTGCAAATCATACTCCTTTAGGTATTACTGTGGCACATGAGCACATGAACAATATCTGAACAATACTCTGGCAGTGCTGTAAAAATCCTTGTAAAAATACACCAGGACTGATTATCACATTTTCATACATCATTTAAGAATAATGCCCATGCTTGTTGGGAGCAGGGACTGCCATTCCAAATCATTATCAATAGCCAGGCTGCAGCAGCCGGAGCACTGAAATGGGTCTGAATGCAGAAGCAGCAGTTCAGGCACAGAGCATCTTTTTGTCTAGTGGTATTTCCTGCTCATCCTCAGGGGAATCTGTCTAAACCCTGGACATTCAAACCCAGAAAATTGCTCTGGCCTTGGCTAGACTAATAGAAGTCAAAACTTCAATCAGGCACTTACTAGTTATTTTGCACAGTTGATATAAGGTGCCTTTGTTGGTGGCAAACAAGTGCAACTGCACCTTGGAATTGACAATGAATTTTTTGCTCTTTGACTGCTCAATATAAGGTTAGAATTGGGTCATGTACCAGGGCTTTTACCAAATTAATGCTATCAGGGGAATTATTCTTAAATGGACTTCTTTCTATCTAAACAATTTTACATAGGATTTCTTTCTCTGCATTTTCTCTTTGTCAGTTGTTACGAGCATATGACATAATACAGACAAGTCAAGAAATGAAAGAATAAAGGAAGTATCATGTTTAGAGAGCGAAATGGTTTTTGCATCACATCTTGTGCTGTAGCTTCCACCTGAATGTTCTAAGCAGCTTCTGCTTTTTATCAGCCTTTGAATAATATTTTCCAACTTCTGGATAGAAGATCCTAGTTTAGGTTAAATCTAGAATGTTTCCTTGAATTTTAAAAAAGGCAATTTGCAGGATTAGCAGCATTGTAAAATACTTACCATGAGCAGTTCTGTGCTGCTGTCATGAGAAATTATTCATAGGCAGCTTGGCCAAATGCCACTGCAAAGCTGTAGCCATATAAAGGCTGTTTGTTTCTAAAGGAAATCTGCAGGCATGCAACCAAAGCTGCACCTTGTGCACTTGCCCTTCAGGACGATGCTCAATCACATGAAATGATAAAGGTGTTCTTTCCCCTGAGGATGATTCTAGAAGTAGACCATTCCCAGAAGTAGGAAAGAAAAATTGTGTATGAGCAATACAAGTATTTAGTAAAGATCCATGAAAATATCTGACTTCAGGTTTCCAGATTAGAAGAATACAGAGGTTTGGGCAGAGACTTTCTAACTTCATAGTCTGTGGACTGATAAATGCAGAGCTTTTATCTGACTGATGACTTCAAATCTCCCTGTAAGTAATTGAGGATCAGTACCCTTTTAGATCTACCCAAGAAAGAAAGAAACTCTTAGGAAGCCACCTTATCAAATGCTCATGCTGAACACAGAAGTCATGGTCAATGCTATCAAAAGGAACTTCTTGATGTTATTTAGGTCCACAAAGCTTGTTTATCTCAGGTGCATATTATAACAAATATTCAGGTTTCCTTAGCTGTATCTCTGTCCTCTGAGCCGATATTGCCAGGAATCTGCAATATTCAAGCAAAAACATGTTTTTTTCTCACAAGTTTGTCTTACAAGTTTATCATGAAGGAATGTGTGGTGGTTTCTTTGTATCATCCCTTTCCGTCTTCAGTAATGCATTGGCAACATGCAAGATGACTCTGAAGAAACAATCTAAGTGAATATTTCTCATAGAACAAGGAATGTTAGGAGGCAAGTTGTATGCTCTACAAGTTTAAAATTAAAGGAAAACAAAGAATAAAAGAAAGTCTGGGTAAACATGTTCATAATAGTTTTTTTACAGATCACAGAATGGTTTAGATTGGAAGGAATGTCGGAGATAAACTAGTTCCAACCCCCCTGGCTTAGGCAGCAACACCCCTCACAAGACCAGGTTGCCCAGAGTCTCATCCACCTGGCCTTGACATAGCATAAAGCTGGCTTTCAAAGGCAAGAATAGAAAATAGAAATGCTCTACCAACAGAAGCTCACGTGTCCTAAGTGGCAATGAACAGATTTTGTGTAAGTGATGATGCTTCTTTATTATATTAATATTTTACATGTGTTTCATCAGTGGACCCTTAATCAGTCCACTTTGATTGTATTTATGTACTTATTTAGATAAATTATTTTAATATACTTTAACCGTGCAAGTATAGTCTGGTGGTCAATGGTCTTTAATTTGAAAGGAGTGCTTTCAATGCTGACAAGAATTTCAACAAGATTTTATATTCTTCATGTCTAGAAAATAATGCTTTGTTGTCCTATCACCTGAATGAAATGTGCATGACTCTGGAACATTAATTTTTAAATGTTTAATTGTTAACATACACTTGCAACCTAAGTAGCAACAAAACAGTACAAATTGCAGGGAAAGAGCTGGAATCAGTGGTAGGTAATTTCTCTCTATGTAAATTTTCACACAAGCATAAAGCAGGCATTTAAACAAGACGATATAGTCATTTCTCAGCCCGCCTTTAAATGCTGAACTTCTTCCAGGCATCACACCATTATGTCAGTGTTGGCTATGAATTGTGGCAATCATATGGTAGCTTGTACATGAGACTCTTTTTGGAGGGACATCCTATGATCTCGGTAAAATTTCCCATGCCATTGTTTTTCAGAGTACTTTTCTGTTACTTCCTTCTCTAATATCTCTTTACTGCATATCCCAGGAAACAGATGGTGTTTGGAAGTAAAGTTGTTAGTTGTGACAATTTGTATTGATTTATTGACTTTCAAAACTTAAAGTATTGATCTGAAACATCAGCGATGTCCCTTATCTTGCAATTGTCAGATCTGACAAGGTATAAAAAAACCCTTTTCTACACCAGTAACAAACTTCTGCGCACTGTAGTTAACTGAATCTTGAGCAGTCACAACTGAAATGACTTGAAAACTTGCCAATTTGTTCCTATGCATATGAAAAACTGAAAAAAAACCCCGACAGAACAACCCAGCTCCAAATGCTTGCACTGAAATCTAGCGCTATGCAATCCTACATCTGTTACATCCAAGTTAGCTTCTGTGATAAAACTATCTGAAGTTGCTTTATCCAATGTTACATTTTTATTCCTGAAAGTTTGTTCCAAAATCGCTGCTGACAGAACTTTGAACTACAGAAGTGGATTAAATTCATTATAATCAGAATAGAATTATGAGAGTTATATTATCAAACAACTATGTTACTGCCTACAAGTACTAGGAAAAGTTAAAAAAAAGGGAAATAAAAATTACCTGTCTTAAATAGTAGGAAAACAGTGATTAATCATCCTGTTCATGTAAAGAGGGTTATTTTTCTTTTTATAACATGACATTGAGCCAAAAGTATGTTATTGATTTTATAAATCAGTCACTACCCTGTTCATACCATCTTTTTTCTCTCTCTTTTAATGCACTCTGCATTAATATCCTGCCTCTGGCTTGTTTCATTTAATTTCTTCCTTGCCAGTAGAAAATAAGCAGTTCTGTATGAAGGTAGCAAGCACTTCGCTGGAGGAAATAAACCCCAACAAAATACAAGAGAATGTAGAATTTGGGGAGCTTTCAGTGGGAATTCAACGATAAGCACGATAAGCTTGTTTTGTGTTTGGAACTAAAGAGTTAGATTTTCTGTTAGGCTTTCAGAAATTGCTCCTGCAATAATAGCTTTACTGCTGCTAAATCTCTCACATCATATGCAACACCTTTCTGACTCTTTATAAGGATTTCCAATATCTAGCAATGGTAGATAACGCTGAAGACCATATCCTGACCTTCAGCTCTACAACTGACTAGGCTGTTTTTTCACTGTCCTTGTGTCCTTGAGAACCACTGAGCCTTTTTTTTTTCAGCCTTTGTTTTTATTCTGATTGCTAACCAAGCAATAATTCATCTAGCTTCTTACTCGGTCATAGAAACAGGGAATTTCAGCAAGCTGTAAAGCCAGAAACCCAACCAGAGGGTATTGCAACTATAGCTTAATTTCTGTTGAAGCTCCCCACATGCTGCAGTGCTTCATAATCCCTCTGAAAAATTAATAACAATTATCATAAACACTTAAAATACAGGTTTGCTTGTTGTCACTGGCTCATTTTTACTCAGCATTATTTTTTTCAAACCTTTAATAAAATGTTGTTTCTATTTAATGCCACTGTACCCCTGGTCTTGTAAGAATGAATAGGTGCTGGATCAAGAATATAGGGAGAAGAGTCTTAAAGTAACTTTCTAGTATTTTCTGTAAAGACCTTTTAACACTTATCATCTGCTGAGACCACCTAACTTGGTCTGCCTTGTACTATCAATAACAGTTTGCACTGCTGTGTTTAAGGTGCTTATAAAGTTTATCTGTAAAGTCCTCTTTTTCTCACAGCTGTTGGTTTGCATTTTATAACTTCTAACTCTTTCTACCAACATCCAGTGTCTACATCAACATGGGCTCCTAATTCTGCAGGAGACAAGCGGTTGTCTAAGAATATAGGATTTTTTCTTTTGGCTCTCCATTTATCATCTGGTGGCTTTCACAGGTGCACATATTTTACAACATGTCTTGCTTTCTGACCGCTGTTTTAGTAGACCTCGAATTCCATCCAACTATGTGTTAACATTTGTGGCGTCAATAATACAGACTGGTCTTGGCACTTGGCCCTCTCAGATGTCCCCGTGCGGGTCTCTCAAGTCATGATGCCTTGGCTTGGTTTGTTGTTGAGACTGCAAGAAACACCCAGAGTTACACTGAAACAATGCAGTATAAAATCAGCCTGCAATTATTTTTACTGTACCTTTCTAGAAACACTGTGGAGTTTATAGAACAATAATGTCTTGTTCCCTTTCAGTAACAATATGGTATAGAATTTATCTAGATATTTGTTTCTTTTTGGAATTTTATTCTCTTTTTGTCTTATCTGCTAAGAAATCATCGGACTTTCACGTGCCTGACAGTTGGATAAAAGATGGTACCTCTTGTAGCATTTAATTTTCATGTAATTTAATTCTTCTTGACTTCAGCTTCTGGGCTTCATTCTGAAAGCCTAGAAATCTCTGCTCCACATGTTGTCTATATAAAAGCTATTCTTCCTCCTTACCTTGTGCTGTGTTGTACTTACATGTCTGGATCTTGTAAATATTATTCATTTTAGACCAGTGTCTTTTACAAATTGTTCGCTTTTCCTACACGGGATTTCCTACCTTGTAGTGCTTCCAAACCATTAGTTTTGTTCTTACAACTCAAAACTGGTTTGAAAATTATTTCAGTGCCTATTTGCCTATGTATGTACTCATTTCTCTTTTGCTCTAAAGCACATGGCACAAGTGCATGCCTTTCCTTATGTCGTAGAGTCCTAGCATCTTCTTTCAGTGAAAATATGGACACTGTTAGTCCAGCCGCATCATTGTCAGAGCAGCTAGACAACATCTGGTGTGTGTATGCACACCCAGGGAGACTCAGATGACTGGGGTATCCCAGCTGAGCCAGGAACACTGTAGCCATGTGGAAAAAGCACTTAGGCCATTGTAATTCCTGCCATATGCAGAATGCCTACTGCTTTTATTGTAGTTGTATGTTGTTCTATTTCACTGGCTTATTTAACCTCTGTTGGCAAATAGCTTTTACATAGGAAAAGTCAGGAGATGGCACAGTTGCGTTAGAGTAGCAAGCAATTTTTAAGTGTTTTATGTTTGGAATGCAGAAAAGGCCAAGAGCTTACTACTAACCGCATGATCAGGGTAGTTAAATGGACAGCTCTGGACCACATATTTAAAGCTGTGGCAGTAGATGTGGGGCTGTTTGTTCAGTACTATCCCATCACAGAATTACACAGCTCGCTGTGGTTGCAGTCTGATAATTATTATTGATTCACTTTCAGGCTGTCAATCTGGGGACAGCGCTAAAGCAGTCCGTGATGGACAGAAAGAGGATTGGACAGCCACCATCCAACGAGGAAACTTCATCTTGAAAATGAACTTAGATGAGATGGTGCTAGTGGATAAGGGTAATTGATGATTGTTTCAGAGTGGAAGAAGGGAAGGAGGAGAGATAAAAAATTCCTCTTTGGCATTCATCCTTAGTGTCCTGTAACACTCCAGGGACTGTCTGCAAACTCTGTAAAGTTTAAAGTTTCTATTTTCAATGGTTAGCTAAATATTCTGCTCTTACTAGAAGTAGTGATTAGCTTAGGGTCACCAGAAATCATGAGAAAGACGGAGCGGTACCTCAGGGAAATAACGTTTCCCGACCCAGGCATATTATCTTGATCTACTTTTGAGTTCCTAAAGATAAGCAAATCTTAGCACTTCTAGGCTGGTTAAAACAATTACTATTTGCAGGGTAGATAGTAGCACTATGAATCACTACATGAAAAACTTGCACCTGCATTAATGAGGCAGTTATAAAATGTATTTTGAAGCATCCACGCATGTTACATTTCTTTATGATTCTGATCTAATTAGCTGTCAATTCATGACAGTTTACTCTGTCATGATGAAAGTGCTGGACAGTGTAAGCCAGCCGGATTCTCATTTGATGATGTGTTCAACCTTTGTATTTTTAAAACCCCGTACAAAATGTTGAGATTGAGAAATCATTGCAGATAGCAGTATGGATCTAGATTTGTCTTTCTAGCTAATTTCTGCCCAAGCTTTATTTCAGCACTAATAGCACCAGTTTCCATTTTATCTCCTGTTTTGCTAACATAAGTTTAGCCATTATCTTTTGGTTGGGGCTTTTCCTTGGCTTTTCTTGCCATGGAGAGGACACCTAAGATCCCAAATCTCCTACAAACTCACAAAATCACAGCGTGTGAATTCAAAAGAGCCACTGGGAGCAAGCACTATTGATGTGGCTGCCGGCTGGCAGAGCACCTTTGCAGAGTCTCTCCTGAAAAATAAACCCCTATGCAGAGGGGAGCAAATAAGGGACCTTCCCTATTCAGAAACACCAGATTCAAGGAGTGCAGCAGAGGGAGAATGGGATAAACATTCTGCCAGCTCTGATATCTTCCACAGGTAGAGATTGCTCAAACCTTTTCCTTCTCCTTGGTAGGACAGCACAAAGGTTGCTTGTAGCGCCAGGGTTTGGGGTGAATGCTGCTGTGTTGCTCATAGGGGTGACTTTTGTACAAAGATCTTCTTCATGTTATCTTTCAGCCTAGCAGCCACCGCATTAATATAAATATTTTCCCTCGTATTTCTTTGTCAGTTGACTGCTATAATATTAGTCATCAGTTGTAACTTAAAGGGCCCATGTTTTAGGGAAAATTCACTTGAATTTTCATCTAAACCCTCATAGGGACTTAAGTGCCTACACTGTGAGACCAGTCTTCCAAGATATTGATAGAGGAAGAGATGGGCTCCTGCAGAGGACAAGTCTGAGCAAGTGTCTAATTTCTGCAACCTGTCTCAATTCCTTGAAGGGCTTGTCTGTCCTCTCACTGTGTGATCAGATTGCCAGTAAGAGCAGAGACCTTAAGGCGACTGGAAAAGCAACCCTTCTTTTCTGATTTCTGTCATTGTTTCCAAAGTCTCAGGCTGTCAGAGCTTTCCAGTCAATGATGTCTTTCTTCACAAAACAGGATGGAAAAGTGAAACACCACCAGGAGTCTGCATTCCCTTCCCCATCCAGGACACATGAGAAAGGGAACATCCTCTATTACTGGTGGTGGAAGGGGAAAAAGGATTATCTCCAGGGCCACAGGGCTCCCTAAAGGAGTTTCAGCAGAATGGAAGGTGTAAACCCAATGAGAAGGATTTATAATCTTTGCACATAGCCAAGAAGATTTATACTCTGAGATGTACCTAGGAAATAGTTCATCTTGCATTGCTTTCTCCTTAGATGAATTCCCTGATAAAGCAAGACTATATTCAATTTTTCATTGCTGTACCTCAGAAATAAGAGAATCAGAATATTCCAAACCCAATAAACATTTGCTGTCAGTATGGGCCAAGAAGACTGAGTTTATTCTCAAATTCTATGATAGAGCTTCAAAATGATATTTATGTAGGAAAAGTTTGGACTGTGGTGGAAAATACTTCATTCTGACTCTTCAACATATCTGTGGTATATCTTGATCACCTGAAGAATGTCAGGGGTTAAAACCTGAGACAAAATGAACTGATTCATTTAGTTAGGGTGCCAAAACAACAGAACAAAACAAGGAGGGTTAAAAAAAAACACAAATTGCAGGCTAAACCAAAACTAACTTAGATCCATAGAATCATTAGGGATCGGAAGGGACCTTGAAAGATCATCTAGTCCAATCTCCCTGCCACAGCAGGATCACCTAGACCAAGTTGCACAGGAACACATCGAGGTGGGTCTTGAACATCTCCAGAGAAGGAGGCTCCACAACCCCCCCACAGCAGGGCAGCCTGTTCCAATGCTCTGTTACCCTCACTGTGAAGAAGTTCCTTCTGATGTCGATATGGAACCTCCTCTGTTCCAGCTTGCCCCCATTGCCCCTTGTCCTATCACCAGATGACCTTGAGAAGAGCCTGGCTCCATCCTCCTGACACCCACCCCTCACAGATTTATAGACAGTAATGTGGTCACCCCTCAGCCTCCTCTTCTCCAAGATAAAGAGACCCAGCTCCCTCAGCCTTTCCTCATAAGGGAGGTGCTCTACTTCCTTCATCATCTTTATTGAGGAAAAAGAACAAGATGTGCAATTCACTTCACATAAAACTGCCTAAGATTCACCCCACCTAAAAAGACATAAGCAGAAAGACACAGAGATTCATCACACATTTTTATCCAACCAGTTCAAACTCTGCACATGTCAAACCCCGCAAAGGGAAGAGACTTCCAGCCATTCCTGCTTCTTGTGGAAATATGGGGTCCATCGGGTCCATGCACAGGTGTGTAAATTAAGCTTGCAGTCTTGACTTGCGGTTTCAAAACAAACATAATGAAAAGTCTCAAAACATTACAGAAAGTTAGCTAGTGCCAGTGATAGGCAAGATCTTCTGTGTGGCCACTTTCTGGAGATGTCTCAGATGCTTCTGAATCCAGTCGTTTCTTAACTTGGTTCCACGATCTCCTACTGTCCAAAGTGCAGATTGATATTTGGATTATTCCTGCCCTTCTGATTAAGATCTGCTGTGTACAGTATTCATTTCCCAAGGATGAGCACTTTCCCCTATCTTATCTCTACAAAGGCTGGGGATAAGACCAAGAGAGATTTTCCCGTGTGAATCCAGGGGGAGTCACTGAATGCTTACTCTACAGAACTTTGGTTGCTCTCAGATCTGCCACAGCTTCACCTGAATCCCTGAAGCGATAGAGATTTGGCTGCAGAGAAGGGCCTGAACAGGGCGTGAGAAGAGCCTTGTCACAGCAGATACAGCAATGCCATAGCTCATCATAATCTCTGTGTGCACAGTGAACTCGCCTTTTCTCAAAGGGATTACCGAGTGATATCGGAGTGAACAAATCAAGCCAAGTTTCCAAAAGCTTGTCTCCTTTAAACCCATAGTAATCCACATGCATTTTAGGTGAGATGTGAAGATGATGGTGCTGTTTGTGTTTGGATCTTCTATTCAAGTGGCCTTAGGTGGTATTGTTTTACTTCCCTACTTTCTAGTTAAAGGCAGGGGTATATGTGTGAAAGTTATCAAATGGGACAGAATGGGATACAACTAGGCTATGCAGCAGCTCACACACTCTGTGGTAAGAGAGGCTGTCTAAATGTTGATGCTCTTTACATGTTTTGTTTTTTTTTGTATGGGTCAAGTGGTATTTTGAATTCTACCCTGCAGCCCAGCTGTGTTTGTGTATACCACTGCTTGTATTTAATGGCCAGGATGCCCTGTGTCTTAGAAATTCTTCTTTTATTCAGATTTGCTGACTTTCAAGGTCAAGGCAAGGTCTGCCTAATTTCCATCCTTTCCCAGAAATTGTGAATTCAATAATGCTGTTTAAGTTGAATAATTGTTTCTCTGATAAGATTGTGGTTTTTCACTGTTGATATTAATTTGTATCCTTATTATTTACATTAACTAGCTTTCCTGGCTATCCCTACTTGTGGCAACTGTAACTGCTAGTCCTGGTCTTGGGCCAAGCTGCATAAATGCTAGAAGAAAGCAGTCAGCAATCTACAGACTGTTTGTGTGTTGCCCAGAAATGGTTTGCATACCTTGGAACTTGGCTTTGATAGCTTGTCTTACAACCAGGTTGCCTCATGACACAGCCCGTCGGTTTGCAGCGACCTGTCCCAGCCAGGGGGGCACATCAGAGAGTTGTGGCTCAGGGAAACGCTGTTCCTACCATCCGTCTCTTACCTACTGGACTCTAAAAGAATCTGTATCCCTATAGATGCTCACTCTTAAGAAGTAGCATCCCATCCTGTGAGACTGTCAGCCTGGTTTTGCCTATGCCTCTCAAATCCTTCCAAAATGAGAGCTGAAGGTCTCTGAGGAGCAGGTTCAGGCTGTAGTAACACGTTCTACTTTCTCACACAGGCTTATAGTGCAGCTTGTGCTTTGATTTTGGGGCCATTTTCTCAAGTTACAAGCTGTGACTCAAGAACTTCAGCAGGAGCTAATCCCATGTCCTGGTGATCTCTCCAAAGGCAACAGAGAGTTCTAGAGGCGAAGGCATGATAACAGTGGCAATGGCTGTATCCCCAGTGCTGTGCCAGCATATAGGAATAACTGGCTATGTTGGGCAAATTATGGGAGCTGGTTGTGCTCTGACGTGGAAGCATGCACCCCGCTCACTCATAACCACTGGAAATGAAAAATGGTGGGTACTCACTGAAACGAGTAATGCGAGGAAGAGACTGTTCCATCAGTTCCTTTGAAGAACACCAGTGATTAATGTGTGCCAGTATTTTTTCCTAGCATCGAGAGTGCCTGCATGCTCATAGCTGCAAGGGACGCAGAGTTGCAAACTGGTGTATGGGGTGCATTTTCCAGGAGGCAGAGGCCTGCAATTGCTGAAAATAATGTTCTGTAGATCCCTAAGCAGACCTGCAGGTACAATAATTGATCACAAAACATTGTGGACTGGTCTGAGATGTGCAGAGATGAGGCAGGAAAAGGCACCATTCCTCAGCTGCCTCATTCTGCTTCTCTCTCCATCATGCTGTTTATGTCACATCTGCTGCCATAGGTTTTTAAGCATCTCCCACATCTCTGACCTTCGTGTGACAGCTGTTGCCAGATGATGACCATCACTAGAGGCTCACCTTTATACCCACATGCATATATATTTCTTTACTATGGTAGTGTCTTGGATGAGTGCTTTGAGACTGACACCACTATTCTTCTCTTACAGCACCAAAATAGTATTCTGTGCTCTCACTAGGAAGCAAAAATTCTGTAGGAATTAGGATGCTTTTTAAGTAAAGCTCAGTGCCCTCAAAGAAGTATCCACACTGAGTAGTTTAATAAGCTTCTATAGTTTTCTAGGCAGCAGCACTGCCGCACTCCTAATAACAGAGCCATAATCCCAAACCAGGCTCCCATGCCACTGTAGGTTTAGAAAGCAATGTGGTGTTTATTTCTTATATGTTGCAACTCTGAAGAGTCAGATCTTCCACAGAAGCACAGTCTCCTGTTTTCTGACCTGAGTAAGGGTGGGGGGTGGGTGCAAGTCTCTTGAAAGAAGAGCATGATAATCCTATAAATGGTTGAGACACAATTGTACATCATTTGAATGAGACAGTGTCAGTCAGCAGGTAAGCAGTTTTGCAATAGAAAAGAAGCTGGTTTGTGGAGCTACCCTGCAGTCCCACCACTTGGAGCAGGTGTTACGATAAGATAATGGTCTCTTGTAGTAACCCTTGTGAATCACAATCCTTGAGGAAAAAGTAGGGACAAGCCCTTCAAATTGGGTTTCAAAAGCATATAAAGAGTTGACCTTACAGAGGTAGTTCAAGGAATAACCTAATCTTTCTGTCCCATATCCCCCCATGTACAAAAGCTTGCCTGAAATTGAAAGCGGAGGCGGAGGAGGTGGGGGGAGGGAGCTTGTAAAGGCGGTGTTGATACCAAATAAAGAGAGCAGTGTCCCCACAAAATCATTTTACAGCCTCTCTCTGCAATCTGCAGAGGATTACAGGTTTGCAGCATGTGTGTGTCTAGCTGAGACTAAGGAGAGTTTGCTGCAAAATGATTATCAGTGTAGAAACAAGGCATAAACAACAGCACTGGAGTAGAAAGCTTAATGATTCGAATGAATCGAGTGGAAGAAATGATGCACCTTAAAGACAATGTCACTTGGAGAAAAGATGTTTTCTGTGGTGGGGTGGGTTTTTTTTCTGTTAGTTTGCTATAGTAAACTCGTGTACACTCACAGACTTGCCTTCTGCGAAACTTAACCAAATTTTAACAACTAAAGATTGAGGTGTGGACTTCTGAGATGATCCCTTATGACCTACACCTTATTAGATTTATGTTGCCTTCTGATATGTTCTATTTGTTGGAAGCCCCAGCATCCTATCATTATGATTCAAACAGACTTTGCTCTCTGCTCACAAATAATTGATGCACCCTTTGCACAAAGCATAGTTTTCAGCTGATAAGCAGCAGGGTAATTGGCACCTTCACAGGATATTAGGCAGGGAAAAAAACCCATCACACTTAACAGACAGGAAGCAGACACAAAAAGGTAACCAAATAGTTGTAGTAGTATCAGCAAGGCTAAATGCTGCTTGACAAGTTCTAGATGTTTGCACTTCCTGTGGTGAATATTAAGATTTCTGTTTCTCAGCAGAGGGGAGCAGAGGTGCGGTGGGGTGGGGTGTTGTTGGCTTTGCATCATGGAACATCATTCTAGCAGTTCCTGAATTGAATATGACTCGTTCATTTAAGGACATTGTGCTGTTTTAAACAGATCTACATGAAGTATCACTGCAACAGTGGTCTCATGTTAGCTAGTGGATAACCTAACAAGCAGGACTGTCATATGGGACAGATCACTATGAATAATGCTGAACTGCAGCGGGTTCCTGTGCAGCTGCATGTTCCTCATTGTGCCGACAGGCTTGCAGCCTCAGAAAAAACAAAACCAACAAATTGCATTTCAGAGATCCAATAAATGCTTTTGAGTCTAAAATCTTCTTCTGTCTGATGCAAAACGCTTCTCGGCTGCAGTCACTGACAGTGTCATTGTGTCTCTCAGTATATTTTCAGTTTGTTTGACTTTGCAATGCTATTTTGATACAACTTCTGTGGTGTCCAGCAGCTAATAGCTATACATTTCATTTGGAATTATCCTTACAGGCTCAGCCACATGCCTGTAACTGTCAAATAAATGAGTCATCAAATGTGCCATCTCACCGAATTTACCTGCTTAAGCTCTGGCTGGTATTTTTAACCAGTGTGGCATTTCTGACCGGTAATTGTTTTTTCATTGTTTTCTTTGTATAGATGACCGACTTCATAGTAAACATATTGGTGCATTTTAAATCTTGCAAGTTACTGGGCTACTCCACTGACTACAGTGGAAATGTGCCTAAATAGGAAGGTTAAAAATAAATGTGACCTTGTAATGCTGTTCCCTATTTCTAGTAAAAGTATTTCTATTGACTAAGCTCTACTTTTATTAGCTGCTACTTTGAACGTCCTTATATGCTGTGTGAAGTGTGTGAGAGGGGGAGAATGTTATATTAACAAAATAATTTGGTGATGAGCTGGATTCTATTTTCTAGCCATAGACCAATTCTTAACATTTAACAGCTATTAAAATAACCCTTCAAATCTGCACAGAACACCAATATATATGTATGAGGTTTAATTATTACTATGGGGTTACAAAGGATGAGGCAGTGTATTTTATTAGATAAGAATAAAGAGTGTCAGTGGAAATAAGACCTATCACATTATACAACAGCTCGTTCCCAAGACAAGCACTTGTGTCTGTCCTGATGATGGTGTTGCTGTATTTGTTTTCCAATTACATCTGGGGTGAACTCAATAGAGCACGAGGCATGATGGGAGAAATCGCCTTTCCCTGCAATTACTGTTCAGGCTCTGCCCAGAAACGGGGGAAGAAGCATTCTTCCCATTCTGGCTTCATTTCTGACTACATTCCTTAGTACCTGCACCAAAATATGGACCTGTAGCAAAAGAGCCTCCTCAGCAGAGCTTTCTCAAGATCTCTTCTATTTCTCACTTGCCCACAAAACAAATATACCAGAGAAGACAATTGATTTACCACACAAATTATAATTAAACATGTTGTGCTATGTTGTTGGTGTGTAAACTCTGTGCCTGTGTGATATATCCCTTTCCACCAATATTGATTATGAAATGGGTTCTTGCTGCCTTCACAGTGCACAGATGGTGACAGTCTAGGTCTGAATAACACACAGGGAGAAAGTGTGTAGTAACTCTTCATACAGCATGTAGTTTGGGTAATTTTGGCTCTGTGCGTCTCACTGTAGTGCTGATCAAAAGAACTCCAGTCAGAAATAAAAACGTGGGTTTTATTAGAGAATAGTGTCAGTTGATTTTTCAATGTTATGACAGTTCCTCAGAGTTATAAAGTGTCTAATGTAATTATAGCACCTTCCGTTGAATTTTTGAAGTCGTATATAACCACTTCATGGCAATCAGCACTGCTTGCCTGTTACGGTCACACAGTCCATTTCTAGCTGTGTTTATCTTGTCTATGTGTAGAAGGGCTTTTAGCTCATAGCAGCGTCCAGCATTCTGTGGGCACCACACTGTACTGCTATCACTTCTGTGGAACACAACAACCCAACTAAAGAACAGTACTTCTGCAGCTCTGTTTCCACAGGCTCTAGCAAAACCAGCTGCTGTAGATGACCACTGCATGAAGGTCCAGAAATGGATCTCCTGTTTTACCTGTACCCAAAGCTCACTGTGATCTGCTCCTCCACAACTTGCTGTTATCCTGTATTCCACTCTGAGGAGTACAAGGTTCCTACAAAACACTTTGAATGTGGCTGGAGTCTGGAAAGGTTATCACAGAATTTAGAGAAATACATCTTTTCTGGACTAGTCTTAAATCTGCTCTGTTGAAAAAAAAAAACAGACCTTAAAGATATTTCTCCCCACTCAGCTTCTGTGTCCTTGTCCGTCATCCCTGTCCCATCCCATCCCACGTCCTCTGTCCCTCCTAGTGCTCAGCTCAACAAAATTGTCACAGAAATTAAAAAAACCTTTTTAGCATCTGCTTCTGTGGGAGGTCCTGTTTTGCAGGACAGAGCACCCTCACACCACCCTGCCAGCTGGAAAGGGTGAGGGAAACAGAGCATCTGGGTTATCAGATCCAAAATTAATTCCCCTCAGTTCCTGCAGCCACTACTTGCCTATTGTGCCAGATGTTTTTTGTCAGGATAAGCCCCTGCTAAAGTAACACCGGGCTGAACATGTGCAATGTTGCCTTCTCCCTCTTGTTGAATTGACCATTTGGAAGCAGAGCTGTATCCCTAGTAATGTCCAGCCTTGTAGCACTCCCCATGGCTGTGGGTGCAGCAGGGGCCTCTTGCCTTGAGGTATTAAGGGCTACAAGACCCACAGCTCTGAAGTGTGGCTGTCCTTCGCCATCCTTTCCCTTTGCTGTAGGCAATCTTTTCCAGTATTTCACTGTTGCTGACAGGAATCAGGGTCAAAATACTTAATGTGGCTCTAGTCCCCAAGAGAAGTCTCCTGATCTGGTAGAAGTGATAGAGTACTCAACAGTTTTACAGACATTTGTTCCTATATCATGCTTCTTTATTTCCAGCATCCTGAGTGTGAATTAGGATGATTATTTCAATGACAGGATGACAATTTGGTGCATTACTGAAATCAGGCAGAGCCTGTTTGTAGATCACGAGAACATTTAGGAGGATATTTGCTGTTCTTCCAAAAGACATAATTAGGCTCAATTAGTATTTGTTAAGTGGTTTGAGATTTTTGAAGTGAGTAGTGTGGTATTTACCTCATTACCATTTATATGGTAACATAGATGAGGGCTGATCCAGTGGCTGGAACAGAGGCCATGGAGTCAGATGTGGCTTCATGTCACAACTCTGCCAAAGAATTTTTGCATTTGTTTTAGTGACAACTCATTTAATCTCTATCTCAGTTCTCCAGCTATAAAATGGGAATAATAATGGTGGCTTGTTCACAGCTTTTACTTGTCTTATTATTGATGACTGCATTCTCTTTGGGGGTTAGACTTTCCCTTGCTTAAAGGCTTAACACAAAGAGATCCTAATCTCAGCTACTTTAATACAAATAACAGCTACCAAAAACAGCACTATTACTACCTGGGCATCAGCATGACTTGTGACATCAATATCATGCTGACAAGCTTCTTACTTCTTAGGATTTTCTTTGCCCATCTCTGCTCCTAATCCTAATGCATTCAATCCCGCTGGTGTGGAAAAACATCTTCTTGGTTAATACTCCTCCCTCATGCAAGGAATATTACTCTGCCTTTCTGCTGTACTCTGCTGGCATTGTATCCTGCATACAGGTAATTTACTGAGTTGTTATACTCCAGGAAATCCTTACTTAGTCCTAGCATTTGTTTCTTACACATGCATCCATTTTTAGGGGTTGCTTCTTTTGAAAGGTGGAACCATCTCTTCTCACTTCTAAGCATTTGCTACCACATCTGCCAGTAATGTGCCAAAATACTAGGAGCTTGTACTTCTGCCCTTGCAGTAGTCATCTTTATAGGTTAACACAGGTTTTTACTCTAACAGCAGAATGACAATAGCCAAAACATCATCACTGAGAGTTTCTGAAGCTCTCAGTTCAGAAGACTACAAGATCTTTCCTGCCCTGTAATCAACCCCACAAATGCTGCTGCCATCTTCAGGTGAGTGGGCACCAGGCATGGAGCCAGGCCTCTGAATCTTTCCTGTGGTTGCAAACCTGCTCTCATTTCCGAACTAGTGATCTGAGGGATTTCAGAAGGGTCTGTGTGGTCTACAGCAGTAATGATGAGGCTGGAAAAGACCTTAAAGATCATCCAGTCCAACCTAAAACCAACCAAGTAAACCTAACATCTGACATCTAGATCATGTCACTCAGCACTTCATCCAGCCTAACCTTAAACACTCCCAGAGACGGTGACCCAACCTCCTCCATGGGCAGCCTGTTCCAAAAATCTTTCAGTGAAAAACCTTTTCCTAATGTCAAGTCTAAACCTCCCCCGATGGAGCTTAAGACGGTGACCCCTTGCCCTGTCTCCTGTGTCACGCACATCTTGTATCAGGGACATTAAAGATAGCAGAAAATATTCTGCAGGTTTGTCAGAGAGAAGGGAAAGCGAGAGAGAATGCAGGGGCCCCCTGGATGGTTACTTGTTACTGAGGATACAGAGAAGGCTGAAGTACTCAATGATTTATTTTTTTTGCTGCAGTCTTCACTGAATGAAATACATGCATCAAGAGAAGTATAGCTAGCAGATCAAGAGAGGAGATTCACCCCTTTTATTCTGTTCTTGTGAGATCCCACCCCAAGTACTGCATCCAATGCTGGTGTCCCAAACATAAGGCCATAGAACTGTTGGAGTGAGTCCAGAGGAGAGATCTTTGCTATGAGGAAAGGCTGAGGAAGCTGGGGAAGTTCAGAGAGAAGACTCCAGGGGAACCTTATAGCTGCCTTCCAATACCTGAAGGGAACCTACAGGAAGGTTCAAAAGGGACTTTTCACAGGGGGATATAGCAATAGGACAAGGGGAAATGGTTTGTAATGGAAGAAGAGTAAGTTCAGACTAGATCTTAGGAAGAAGTTCTTCAGTGCAAGGGTGGAGAGACACTGGAATAGATTGCATGGAAAAGCTGTGACTGTCCTCCCTGGAGACGTTCAAGGCTGGGTTAAAAGAAACCTTGAGCCACCATCACTGCCCATGGCAGGGAGGCTGGAGTAGATGATCTCTAAAATCTCTTCCAACCTGAACTGTTCTATGACAGTTCTCTGCTATAATCTTTGTTGGCATGAGGATGAAACACACAGTTATTCCAGTGTTCTTGGCTGGCACTTCTATCGCATTAAATGACAGTGAAGTCCACCTACCAGAGTATGTGTTGTAGAGACTTAAAAGATCTGAAATAATAGAAATAAAGGCTGCCATTAAAGAAAATTTAGGGCCAGGTTAAATGATTTTATGATGGGTTGAAGTATCATAAATTAAAGTATTTCATAGTGTTTATTACAATTTTAACCAAAGGAAATAATAAATGCAATGTCTGGCTGATTAAAAAATATCCTATTATTGCCTAAATTATTAGTGGTCAGTGACCCTAATTAACAGGGTAATAAACCTGAAGATTTGCTTGTGACACTGCTGTTGAGACACCATCTGCTTCAGGTAGTTTGCCCTGGAAAGGAGAAGGAGCCCAAGGTTCCCGGAAGAAACAAACCAAACAAGAATTGGTTGACGAGAGTTCCTGGGTTACTGGAACTGACACTGCATTGTAGACTGCAGACCATAATTGTCCTATAAATTTATGGCTTGGGTAATAAGAAAAGGATAAAACATTGTGCTCATATAACACACCGAGCAGATGTGGAGGTCAGATAACAAAGTTCATAGCCGAGCACAGTGTCACTTGCTGTTCCGGAAATAAGACTGACTTCCATTGTCTTCATTACATTTTGCGATTAAGTAGGCAAATAAATAAGTAGTCTTAATTGTTGCCTCATTAAAACATCTCATGCAAGCATTTTATAAGGGGAGAGACAGAAACAATGATGACAACACAATTCAGTGGATATGATCTGCTTTGCACCCAGTCCCCTCTTTTTGGGGTGTCTCCCTTGCAGTCTCCCTGTTTTCCTGTAATATATTTCCCTAGTTGTCTTTGTAGTTCATAATCTGATCTAGGTGGTCATTGCATGGTGTGTGTAGTGCCTAGAACAACTGGGCCCTGTCCTAACTAACAACAGAGTCATTCATAAAAGCAAAATAGTAAACTAATAAACTCATCTTGAAAAATCCTGAGGATCCTCTTGATCCTCATGAACTTACATTCTGGGAATTTTAGAAGAGAGCAGAAATAACCACAGAATTTGGTGATGCTTTTTATGTTTAGAAATGGTAGCAAACTTTAAGAAGAGTTATTTGTGCAGGTTTCTAGATTCAAGCAAGGGATGATTCCTTTAATCATGCTTAGATGTCCAGCTATCTACCTTGCATGTTTAATCTGGTCATCAGCTGTCTAAGGGCGATAAAGTGCTCCTTTACTTACTCTGGGTACAAAACTGATGGATAAAACTAAGGTCATTTTCCAACATCTGGCCTAATTAGGTGTGGGGTGGCCTTCAGGCAGCAAAATTAATCTTGTACACTCAGTGGGGCAAAATGAAGTGCGCCAAAGCAGAGGGACATTTCCCTGCTTACATTGCATGTTTCGCAGCAAAATAACATGGAAGTAGGAAATTCCCTGGATCTCTACCTTCCCAGCTGCTGTACAGAGAGCTATAAAGGTCTAACTTTGTAGCTGTTTTCTTGTTGGAATTGTTCATTTTTTGAACTAGAGATCATCTTTGAAAATAAACACGTTTTATTGTCTGTGGTTAGGAGTGGAGGGAACGCCTTATGTCTTTGGGGCCTGAACCAAATTCCACTGATGCTTCTGGGAATTTCCTAATAGCGGTTTTGGAAGAAGCTATCAGTGGCCTAAAATGAAACCACAGAACTCCCTAGGCAGAAGTTAAACTTGCATATAGAAACTTCCAAATCTACTGTTTTATCTGTCAATTGGTGAGTTCTTTAAGGCAAACTCTTTGGAATATTGGTGGTGGCTTACCTGTAATCATAGGATGGTTTTCCCCAGATGCATACCTTATGCAAAAAGATCAAAGGCAAACCAGTATTTTCAGTGTACCTTTTCCTTGGCAAAAATCCCTTGCTTCCTATAATGCCATCTGACGTTGCTCGTTCTGTGAAATTTTTACTGCTCCTGTGATTATTCAAAGGAATTGCTGTAAAATATACATGAATTATGGTCTGCAGCTGCCTTCAGTATTTGTGGCTGTGTGTGATACATTCTGTTGGTTCCGGCAGTGTACCTGCTGCTTCCTCCATTACTGCATGACTGGAATCTTGTACTGTATTCCCCACCCCTTGTAGCTAAATTCCTGCTAAAATTTAGAGGAAATAAAGCATCATCATCTCCATCATCTATGTGCACATGTGTATATAAGTATAATATTTGCAAAGCTTTCGTGCACTTCCTCCCTCCGCTACCTCCTTCCCCAGTGATTCAGTCACTTCATATTGTAATACTTTGTTGACTATTGATTTTTGGTTAAGGTTGGAGCCCAGTACAACTGTATGAGCATTCGTTGGCTTTAATTTGATGTTATGCTGCTGCCTTCCATTCCATATTGACAGGCATCCTCTTATTTTCAGATTGGTGTCCATTCACTGATGAACGCGCACTAGGGGGATCATGACCTTTTCTCTTATCTGGACAGCTTTTGGCTTCATGAACATTTTTTGCTGCAGGGTGTTATTAACAACAGGGTGATAGAACAAAGAAATGAAGCAATGGGAAGCACATCAATGTATGAAATTTGCTTTATTAGGATTCCCCTGAGGCCAGAGCAGTCCCTAATTACAGAGGTGTTACAGCCCTTCTTGGAATAACAAACTATATTTTTAGCAGTAATGAGAGCGTGGTTTTGAAATCGCTGTGTGGTCATCCTCCCTCTGTCCAGATGCTTGTTAATTCACAATTTCCCAGATACAGAATTTGAGAAAAAAAACACAGTGAGAAGGAAGCTATGAAATTATCCACTATAAATGAAAGAAAAAACGACACACATTTCCATCTCTGTATTTTGAATTCTGAGCTGTCGTGCTGTCCTGTTTCACCGTGCAGTGTAATTTCTAAAGTAATCCAGTTTGTTCATGTGCTGAGACAGAGGCAAGGCCACAATGTGAGCCTGAATCTCCAGGTGCTTTGTTCAGACAAATACCAGGAAGGTTTTTTACTTCTAGAAATTAAAGAAACATAGAATGGCAAGGGTCCAACCCACCTGCTAGAGCAGGAGCCCCTAGAGGAGATGCACAGGCATCTAAGCCTGCCTAAGGGATGAGCTGGAATACTGAATTTCCAACAACAGGCCTTGGCTGACAATTCTCAGATTCTTTGATCCACTTTGCTGTGAATTTGTTTCTTGAATATCCTGTTTCAATATTCTTTGTTTCTTCTGCTCCCAGAATTCTGGGACAGAACAGAGGTATGTTTGTTCTGCATGCAAGTGCTTATTGCAACCCATACAGCTCTTAAAAATCAGGTGAACTCAGCAGAGCTCTCTGTAGCCTACACAAGCTGGACATGCTCCCAAGACAGAAAGGACACTAAAAGACCCCACTGCAAAATGTGTTACCTGCTGATTACCCAAATAAGTCATCCTTATGCTACAGCCAGAGCTTCTGACCTCTTGTGTCAGATGTGCCTGGCAGGTTGGCCTTTCTCAAGCCTCTCAGTTTACAGACCTATAACCAAATGCAGGCAGTCAAAATTAAAACAAAGCAGAGAGGGGGAAAAATCCAAACCAAAAGCAAACCCACTCAAACACTGGAAACAACTGCAGCAACCCAGCTCTGTGAGTACTCCTTGAAGGTTTCTAATTGCACTTTCTCTATCATTCTTCTCTTCTCTTTAGCCTAAAGAAGACAGAGACACTCCTACCAAGGCTTAGAAATATCTAAAAGGTGAGTGTCAAGAGGATGAGGTGAGGCTCTTTTCAGGGGTGTCCAGCCACAGGACTAGGGACAACCAGTACACACTACAATACTGGAAGTTTCTTCTGCCCATAAGGAAAAACTTTATTTTACTTTGAGGGTGGTGGAGCTTTGGAACAGGCTGCCCAGAGAGGTTGTGGAGTCTCCTTCTCTGGAGATCTTCAAAAGATGACTGGCTGCGTCCCTGTGTAGCCTGCTTTAGGTGAACCTGCTCTGGCAGGGAAGCTGTACTATGTGAACCCCACTATTCTGAGATTCTGTGATCCTCAGTTGAGTTAGGGGACAGAAATCCCTCGGCCTGTCTTAATGAACCCTTATTTATACTAGAGAAAAAAGTTTTGAAAGGTGAGATCACAGTGACTTCACTTCAAAAGGCCCTGTGAGATCAGGGTGAGCCATTCTCCTGGGAAATGAGAAGGACAAATCCTTGCCCTTGCCCTGGAGCAGCCCCAGGGATTGGTTGCTGGGCTGTAGTCCTGTGGTGTTGCCTTCACCCCACTCCCCAGGGAACCGCCTCTGTCACCATCACACCTCCCTCGCTGCTTAGGACATACTTTTGTTAATTCCGAAGTCCTTTTTGTTCACAGTGCTGGGAAATGAAGGAAAGGTTTTGCTCAGCCTAAAATTTTTGAAAATGGGAGAAAAGATGCAATGTAAAAAGAGCTTTGGTACTAACATTGTTGGATGATTCAACTAGCTCAGAGTGTGAGAGAGAGCTTCACATAATCAAGAATTGCCCTGGGATTGTTATCCTTTATAAGGATCCTGTAATTTTTTTAGATGTGCTCTTCACTTCCCCGCTCAGGGTTGCATTACAGCATTTCCTTCTCTCTGATGATATCTCAGCCAAATGCAAATCAAAGCCAACACCTAAGTGGCTCTTTCACTTTTCAAAGAAAAATTATACCAATAGCAATATTTTGCCTTAGCCCTTTTCTGCCCCAGAAGCTCCTTTTAGTCTCTTTTGCCTCTCCCTGGATAGTTGTTTATTCAATATTATGCTCCTCTTTCCCAGAAGACCGAAACCTCCACATTCACACTTCACCAGCAGCTTTGTGATTCAGTAATGAGGATGAAATGCTTTTGGGATCCTGTGCTCATTGAAAGGCTGAAGCTAACCAATCTACTTGGTAAGAAGATGACTTTGTTCAGCAAGAAATCTCCTTACTGGGCTCCTAAAGCCCACCCTAACTACTAGAGAAAATGCTAATTGAAAGATGAGGGTGTAATTGCACCAGACAAGTAATTTTTATTGAGTAATTTTTCAGTGTTAGGTGGGCAGAAACAGCAGTCTCCTATTAGTGTTGAGGAAAGATGCACAGCTGAATCCCAGAACCAGATAATGAAATTTTCCTCTTTACTGTAACAGTTAAAACACAAGGAATGCCTCTGCAGTTAAATTACAATTAAAAGCTTTCCTTTTTTTTTAGATAGCTCACAGATGTACAGAGATTTTCCCTCAAATAAGTGTCTGCGCTCTGTGTACTTGCAAATGCAGCATTCACTCCCCTTCTTCAAAGAAGGGAGAGAAAACCACATGTACCTGCTGAAAAAGAAGTGGTTCTAGCACTAAATGGGAAGGAGGCAGAGGATGTAAAATACCTTCTGTTGTAGTATGCGTGTATTGTGCTATGGAAGGAAAACTGAGGAAGCAAGGGAAAGCCTGCAACACTTTAGTCAGGTGGAGATTTTCAGTTTTGGGAGGATAGTCCAACTTAAAATCAGAATCTGAAGGCCTTTGCATTTCAAACCACTTGGTAGAAAGGTCATGTTGGAGCTGAAGGTATGCTCAAATCTGTGTTCTATAGCACTGTAAAGCAGTACAGAGTATTAGAGCAACAGTGGCTAAGATAGCAAGGCTCACATTTCTATCTTAAAATGTTATAGGACATTTGTAATGTCTCTTAATCACCACAGGAACACAGGTATTCTACACTTTCTCATGTAATGGTCAACCCAAACATTAGAGTATATTTAACTTTGAGGGCTCAGGTCTGTGTTTGATGAAACAGAAGCCTTCACAACCACAGCAGGCGATTGCTATGTCTTGCTTAGGCAGTGAACATGCAGCAAAGGCCAAGAGATGAGAAGATGTAAGAGCCTGTGCTGCACAAGATGTGATTGCTTTTCTGAGATGTTCATCATTTAAATAAGTAGAGGGGATGCTTCTGGTAATTTGTCTGCAGTAACATCATGTGCCAGCAGAGCTCTGGAACACAGATAGCAGCACCCCTGCTTGGGTGGGTCCCGCTGGCAGAATGCATCAAGTGGAATCTCCTCCTGAAGCAGCACTCTGCTGTGGAAGACAGTTGTAGCAGCTTTTCATGGTGTGTCATGTTGCTATGTGATGAAGAGACAGAAACACGTTTATTTTATAGACATTACACTAGTTATTTCAGCAAGAAGGATAAAATAGCCAGAATAAGAATTTAGCCACAGGATGCGAGATAACCTTTCCCTTCTGTCAAAAACTAGCCACCCAACCTACAGTGAGTACAGCTGGCAGAGGGGCTAGAAGTAAACACCAAGCCCACTAACATTATATTGAAATATTGGCTCAGCACTGATTAACTGTCTCTGCTTCTTACCACCAAGTATTGAGCCATTGCAGCTCTGGTGTCTCCCTTGGCCTCATGAAATTATTGAATGTGAACTACTACTATGAAAACCTTTGCTTTGAGCAAGTAAAAATGTCTTATTTTCTATTCAAGAGAACATATTAAAAATGTGGAGTCTCAGATATGGGCAGAGGAAAATCTTACTTTGCCTTCTTGATAGGATGATGCTGGGAATTGCTCCTGTGGTCACTGAACACTGGCAGCACCTGGGTTGGTCAAAGCTGAGTGCTCAGTTTCCTGCAAGGTTGGACTTGTCTTAAAGGACCAGGAAAGAAGGGTTAATAGGCTTCTGTAGCATCTACCATCTTATAAACAGCCTTAAAGCTGTTTCTCTACTCAAAATGGACAAGAGAGAGATCACAGAATTGTACAATCATAGGGTTGGCAGGGATCTCCAAAGGACTTCTAGTCCAACCCTCCCTACAACAGCGGAGCCATCACTCACCAGAGCAAGTTGACCAGAGCTCCATGCAGCCTGACCTTGAACATCTTCAGGCTCAGGGCCTCCACTACCTCTCTAGGCAGCCTGTTCCAGGGATCCACCATCCTCAGATTAAAGAATTTTTCCTCATGTCCAGCCCCAATCTTGCCTTTTCTGGCTTAAAACCATTACTCCTGGTCCTATCATTCCCTGCCCTTGTGAACAGTCTTCCCCAGCCTTCTGACCGGCCCCTTTCAGGGATTGGAACATCACTGTAATTTTCTGTGCTTACCTGACTGTGATTATGGAAAGCTACTTTACCTTGATATGGAGCCAAGTGCAGGAAGAAGAGGTGCTCTGTGTTGTTTCTAAGCCATGGCCAGATGAATCACTGGTGCAATCAGTTTAGGGGTAGCATGAACTAAAAAAGTAATAAACTAATCTATTAGTTTAGTATTGACAAAGCCAAGAAATTGTTGGTGCCAGATACTTACAAACAATAACTGGCTTTGAGAGCAAAGCTTTCGCTTTGTTTTCATCCTGCATTGACACATTTCAGTGAGGTACATGGGATACCTGGAACCTGTGGAAGCTTCACCCCATGCAAATTTAAATAGGATCTTCAAAGAGCATTATTGTTCTTGGGTCTCTTAAGCTGCCCAGTGTTGGAATTGTTGCGAAGGGCAGTTTATGATGAACAGAGGTAACCCCCAAAAGCATCTGTTCTCCATAAAGCAAAGGTGTTCCCTGATTTAGAGGAAGGAAGCATGGGGCATTTTCTTCTGCACTTTTCAGATAAATCTGTGTAAAGGTTTTGCAACAAAGTCTGAAAAAAGTTGCCATTCATTTTGGTTTTCATTACAACTGTTGGACTTCACGAGGACCGAGAAGTGGTAAAAGTGAATCTGGGGCTAGTGGCACATGATCAGAGGATGAGACCATTTGTCATATGGGGAGAAGGGAAAAAATTAAGGCTAACTCAGTAATATCAAAGCTGAAAACTTCCAGCTGCAGTCTGAGATAAAGGCATTGGCGGTGATTTGATACCATCATGAGGGTGGCCAAACAGTGTTTGCAGTGATGCAGATTTCTAGAAGTGCCTGAAACAAGGAGCAGTTATTTTCTTCAGCTTGTGACCCCAACCCTTGAGTTAGCCAGCTACATGTGACAGGATTCTAATTCTTTCCTGAAACTGTTGGCATCACAGAAACTCAAGGACAGTCAACGCTCCCAGGATGTATTTTCCCAAAGCCCTTAGCACTGAATGATATGGTTGCAGAACTAGCTAATGTTTGTTATTTTGAAAAAACTATCTGCGGCTGCAAGTTCTAAGTATTAATTATTTCATAATAATTGCTGAAAACACTGGGCTTTTCACATATTCAGGACACATACATACTGTGGGCAGAGGCACAGGCACCCAGGGCTCTTAACTAGGGAGAGAGTCGGGATCCTGCCTTGCACGTAGTGTAGCTTCTTCTCTTTTCATCTATACACATGTACTTGGCAAAATGATGCTGCATGTGAGCACTCTTTTACATCAAACACCATTCTAAAGCTTATTTTCAAAACCATCCATGACAAAGCTTGAAGATGGTTTGGAGCTGTTAATTTCTGTAAAATATCCTTCACACCAAGAGGACTCAAGTCCCTATATAAAATATTTCTTCTGTTTTCACATCATCAAATTAAACACATGTGTTCCTGACTCTAAATCAGCTAATGTTTGATAGTTGAATTCTACTTCACTGCTAGTTCCACATGAGAATTGTGGCGGTGAACACAGCATAGCATGACTGGTCCTGAGCTGTGTTTTGTGTGTGATTCTCGTTATGCACACAGCGATGTCTACAACTCCTTCCCTAGCTAAGATCAGCAGAAAGAGCTGTACAGAGGTCCCCAAATAGGCTGGAACTGCACTGAAAAGGCTTTTTTGGTGGCTGTTAGATGTTTGCAGCTTGTTTCTCTACAATAAATACTGCAAAATTGCTGCTTTTGAACCAAGCAAAAAAATACTGTGTTCAAGGTCTGATGTTCCTGTGACATCTGTAACATTGCATTGAACCGGACTAAAACTGTTAAAGTTCTTTACTGCACCGTGCTTTACAGAGAAAATCTGTAAGAAAACATGTTACCCAGGGCTTCCCAGGTGTCTGTCGGGCATCTCTAACACCTCACCAAATTGTCCTGCTAACACGGCTGTAAACCAAAATGAAATACAAGCATAGAGGGTTAAAAGTAAAGCACTCGCTAACATCTCAGGTAATTTGCACGTTAACAGCACCGCGGAATGAATTACGATGTCATGTCAGAAGCCACGCTTCAACCCCAAATCTGCCAATCATTGTAAAGCTGAGTTTGTTGGGCCTTAGATACAGGGACCTAGCCAACTGCCTCAGGCAACATCCATACTTATTAGACAACATGGACCCCAGGGAGCTTTTCAGAGCGTGGCCCTCACCACCTGGCTGAAGCAGAGAGTAATGAAAGGCAGCAGTACAACAAAGCCCTAAGTGCCTACAGCCCTGGCTGCAGAGCATGAATCCAGCGCCTACCAGCACGAGTAGACTCAGTCCCAGGGGACAGGCAGACATGTTAGATTTGTTTCTCACAACCTCTGTGTTTAGTGCTTTTGTCAGAAGATATGCCAAAAACCTGGACGGCGCGCCTGCTTCGCGCAGCACTGAGCCTGTGCTCGTCGCTGTGCTTGGCAATTCCGGCAAAGAAGCGGCAGCTTCCCTTTAGCTGGATGGATCTTCTTGGGAGGGTAGTTGTTGTTGCTTTGTGATTTGGCCATGGGCAGATGTAGGGTCGGATTATCGATCCGCTCAGCGCTTCCTCCTGCTGTGCTGGGTATCAAAGCCTAGAGGGAGCCATCGACGCAGGCTGTGCTCCGAGGAGGAGGAGAAGCGGGGCTTTCAGCTGGACCAAGCACGGTGACAGGGCTGAGAATTTTCGGAGCCTTTTCTTTGCTCTTTTAGTACAGCCAAGTGTGAATATTTTCAAGAAGAAAATCCTGCCCGATGCAGGTTTCGCAGATAATTCTATACTCCGCTCAGGCAGAGGGCTGGAAATAAATCAGAGAAGCAATTTTTAAAAGCTGAAAGGCACATCTGAAATTGTCACTATGTCACAAGCTTTATTTTTTCTGTCTTTATTCATTGTAGTGTAGGGTACAATAACATTTACAGATTTTTCTGCTCTGGTTAAAGCACTCAGTCAGCGCACTTTACCTCTACATTTTTCTTTTCTTTTCTTCTTTTTCTCCGGCAACCTGCTTTGTAACACAATGAGTAGCTTTAAATCTCTCCAACGAGAGGACTTAAAAGTAAAGTCTGGTATGAAGCTGTATTTCAGCAGTTAGGCAAAAGCAAGCAAATTTTATTTTCTATTCTGAGTGGGCTGGGGAAGAAGAGTATCCATAAGGCAGGAAGATATCATGCTGAGCACACGGACTGTCAGTTCTGCTTCCTTTAACAGATCACCTTAGATCTTCCATTCTCTTTTGAAATACTGTGGGAAGCACTTGCTCCATGGCTGTATGGAGCATGGTTTTTTTAAACACAAGTATCTGTAAAATCCAAATCCAGCGAGCTGTTTGTTTCTCTGTTATCGGGTTGTAGCTGCAAAGCCCGAGAAAAGCACCTCTGGATTTAATCTGAGGGAGAGTGAAAATAAAGGCGATTACTTGAGGCACTTCTGTCCACGTTTAGCCATACCTATGTGTATTTATAATTGCATATCAATAAGGGGATGGGTAACCAGAGACGGCTAACACTTCCTGTCTGCTTTTTAAAGCTTCCCACAGCTGCCTGTCGCCTTTCAGAAGCAGAAAGAGCATGAGCCAGGACAGTGTGTGTGCCTGAGTGTGTGTGAGAACAATTCTATAAAAGATTATCTTGCACACAAAGCGAATGGCCCTGCCCCCATTGTGAAGGCAGAGATTCCCCCGAGATTAGGAGAGAAGGAATTGCTTGTGGTCAGCAGAGACAGGAGAACAATAGAGCCCAAAATGGGCAGCAGCAGCAGCAGTCACTGAGGTGGGTGGGAGACTGGCCAAATGGCCGTTGCAGGCTACATAGTATCTTCACTGACACCCGAAATGGCTAAAAGGTCTCAAATTAGCAATTGTTATGATTAGCAGGTGGTTTGAGAGATAGGAGGTCCAGAGAAGTGATTGGTATTTTAGTCTTCACATGCTATTTAGTTTAAAACACTCCTCACTTGCTCATTAACAGAGAATTATGAAATTATTTAAAAGAAAACAATTCTAATGAAATATAGAGGGCTATAGAAATCAATTATTTTAAGGGGGCATGACTTTTTGATTGAAGTATTACAATTACTGCAGACTTTACTTTTGTGAAGGAATCCTGTCAGAAAATCTGTCAGAGGAAACAATGTTATTCAACAGCATTTCATCTTACCAGGGAAAGCTGAAAAGATTACTCTCTAACGTGTGCATTCCTTTCATAACTAACTTGTGTACTTCAGTTGTGAATCTGCTCTCAAGAGATGTCCACAGACGCAAGATTAAAAAATAAGTTTATAATAATCAAAACTGAGGAGGTTTGATCCAGAGTTTGGTTCAGTTTAACCCAGTGCACTGAAGGAAGGTCACATAAACAAAGTGCGAATCCCATTCTGTTTCTTGACTTTGAAAATAAATTCAAGGATGTCAGGGCCATGTTAACACTGGCTCTTTTAAAAGCTAGCACTGGATTCTCCAATTTCATGAATGTGCAGATACCAATACTCTCCTGAGGACTGTCTCTGCTCCAGACCCAAAATCTGGAGCACAGCAAGTCCAAAGACACTCTTGAAATATTATCCATTTTCACATTAACAGTGAGCTCTTCTCTTAAGACTTATACTACCTACTGCTATTCTCACAACAGAGTGAGTAACGACTTGTACCCAGTTTCAATGTCATGAGCAACTTACTCAGTGGTCTGCAAAAACCTGCCATGGATGTGCTCAGGGAGTTAATTCTGCCAAAACAGCTTTAATTAGGGACCTGGAACAAAGGATTTGTTAGTTTAGTACTTTATGTTTAATCAGGATTTTGCTGTTCCTAAAACGCTGAGGAAAATACCAAGCTGGCTACATTAGCCCTGGGCTATATCACTGCTGCTTATTTCATGTGCTGCAGACTGCTGGGAAACTACAAGACCTTTCTTGCATTTTCCAGAACTGGGTTTAAAAGCCAACACTGCAAGCAACTGCTTGGGTATCCTACCCCTAATTCCGAGGCATCTGAAGAGCAGTCGAACTTCTGTTAACTACAGATAGAAAGGAAACTAACATACCCACTACTGTCACAGAAGTCACAACATGCACTCTGCTCCTAGACCCCTGTGGATACCACCCTACAGGAGTGGCACATACACAAAACACAAAGGGAAAAGAGTGACATCCCAAGAAGATGTTGTTTACATTTTAAGGTAGTTGTGTAAACCAGAAACACAATTTGCTAGATGATCATTTCTCTGGTGTTGCAACAAGAGGGAAAATCCAAACCCAGCACCTCCCCCCTCAAAAAACCCCTCCAAAAAGCCAGCCAACCCCTAGTTCCTATTTGAATCTGCAGGCATATGGCATTTCAATAGCCCTTCAGCTGCCATCACAGGGGGCTGGATTCAGGGTAGCTGAGACTTGATTACGGACAGAGCTTAGGACAGCTGGGGTCCTGAAGCTGGCACTTGCGCATCTAAAATTTGGTGGGGTGAATCTGCAAAAGGAAAGGTTTCAAGGGACAGGAGATAAGGACAGTTTGGACAAGGAAGGGTTGGTTCCAGGCTCATTGAATAAGCATAAATAATCATTTGGTCCAGGCTCATTGAGTAAGCTGAATAAACAGTCCAGCTGCCCATGCCGTGGAAAGTAAATGGAATGGTATGAAAATGGAGAAAATAAACAGTGTGAAGGGGGATGCGGAAATGCCAGTTTTTACAGCCTTCATGCTCAGAATTGTAGTTTGACCAACACAGAGTGTCTGGGTTACAAAGTTATAAGTATTACAATCTTAAAGGTTTAAGTACCTTCAAGTAGAGTATTACAGGATCTGCCACAACTCTCCCACCAAAGATAGTTGCCTTTTGGTGAAGCCACAATGACAACCCCTTTGTTTTACATTCAGTGAAGCCAGAGGTGTTATTCCTCATAAATGAGATAATTTCCAATTCAGAATTAGATGTGCATACTCATATATATTCCAAATAAAATCTTGTCAAAAAGCTGCAGTCTCCCCATCTTTCCAACATATCATTTATACTTGCAGCTTAGAGACAGAAAATGACACGGTGGGTGCATGTCTATCTTTTCCTTTGCTGAAAAGTTGCCTGTGAAGGTTCCTAGATTTGTAATTTTCTGTGGAGAGCAAGAACAAATAATCCAGGACAAGTAAAGTGAAAAAAAGGCCACCATCCGTTTCATACACATGAAATACTTCATAAAATAAAGCTGTCATCAAACACTACTATAAACTCTCTCATGTCACATGATTTTTCACCTTGCTGCTTATTTCTGAAATAATCATTCCAGTTTCTTTTTATTTTCTCTGTAATGAATGCAGAATATCTATGTGCAATTTTATTCCTATTTCTTTCAGCTAAGTACCGGGAAGCACTAGTACCAGTCTCTAGTGCATTCTGCTTTTGCCTTCTAATTGGGGTGGCTATAGAATATCTACCTGCCTCCATTCCCATCAGAGAACCACCCAGGACAAGAGGGTCATTAGGAACAGTCAGTATGGCTTCACCAAGGGGAAATCATGCTTGACCAACCTGATAGCTTTTTATAAGGGCAAACCCGGTGGACAGATGATGGCAGAGCAGTGGATGTGGTCTATCTTCACTTCAGTAAAGTGTTTAACACAGTCTCACATAGCATCCTCACAGCCAAACTGAGGCAGTGTGGACTGGATGATTGGGTAGTGAGGTGGATTGTGGATTGGCTGCAGGATAGAAGCCAGAGAGTAGTGGTCAATGGCACAGAGTCTAGTTGGAGGCCTGTATCTAATGGGGTCCCCCAAGGATCAATCCAGGTACCAGTACAGGTTGAGGACTGACCTGTTGGACGCAGTGTAGGAGAAAAGGACCTGGAGGTCCTAGTGGACAGCTGGA
>VZRI01012845.1:0-68241 GCA_013397515.1 Upupa epops
CATAGCTGGGTGGGTAGATGATGTCAGTGGATGTGCTCTGTGTTGACTTCAGTAAGGCATTTGACACAGTCTCACATAGCATCCACATGGCCAAACTGAGGCGGCGTGGACTGGTGTTTGGGTAGTGAGGTGGGTGCGAATTGCTGCAGGATAGAAGCCAGAGAGTAGTGGTCAATGGGACAGTGTAGATGTATCTAGTGGAGTCCCCCAAGAATCAGTACTGGGAAAAGTCTTCTTCAACCTATTCATTCATGACTTGGATGGGGGATTAGGGTGCACTGCCATAAGTTTGCTTATGACATGAAGCTGGGTGGTGCCATTGACAACCTAGCAGGCTTTGCTGCCATCCAGCGGAACCTGGGCAGGCTAGAGAGCTAGGGGAAGAAACTGAATTAAATCGAACAAGGCTAAGTGTAGAGTCTTGCATCTGAGCAAGAACAACCCGAGCTACCAGTATAGGTTGGGGAGTGACCTGTTGGACAGCAGTGTAGGAGAAAGGGACCTGGGGGTCCTAGTCGACAGCAAGGTGACTATGAGCCAGCAGTGTGCTTTTGTGGCCAAGAGGGCCAACAACATCTTGGGGCAGGGGGAGGGGTGGGGATCAGAAAGGGGATGGTTAGCGGATCAAGAGAGGTGGTTCGTCTCTACTCTGCAGTTAGGTGAGGCCACATCTGGAGTTTTGTGTTAAGTTCTGGGCCCCTCAGTTCAAGAAGAACACAGCGTTGCTGGAGGGTGTCCAGTGTAGAGCAACAAAGATGATGAAGGAAGTTGAGCACCTCCCTTATGAGGAAAGGCTGAGAGAGCTGAGTCTCTAGCTTGGAGAAGACTGAGGGGTGACCTCATTAATGTCTACAAATACGTGAGGGGTGGGTGTCAGGAGGATGAAGGTAGCCTCTTCTTGATGTGATCTGGTGACAGGACAAGGGGCAATGGGTGCAAGGTGGAGCATAGAGTTCCATATAAATATTGGAAGGAACATCTTCCCATTGAGAATAATGGAGCATTGGGATAGGCTGCCCAGGGGTTTTTTGGAGTTTGCTTACCGGGGGATGTTTAAGACCTGCCTGAATGTGTTCCTGTGTGACTTGGTCTAGGTGGCCCTGCTGTTGCAGGGGGATTGGACTAGGTGATCTTTCAAGGTCCATTTCGATCCCTAATGATTCTGTGATCAATATATAAAAATGTAGTATTTGTATGATTGTAAAGATAACTGTGTAACAATATATTACATATAGGATTGTATAAATAATGTTGTATACAATTTACTAATACAATTCTGTCAGCATGTTTATAATTACATAAATACATAAAAACATCGTAAGTCTGTGACTGATCCTTTAGCTTTTGAAATAAAATTTCAGCTTTTGCAAACATTTTGTGTAATGTTTGGCAGGTAATCTTGAGCTGTCAAAACTTTTTTTTGTGTATTTGATCTCTATTGGCTGGAAGGACCGCCGTACCAAAGGCCAGAGTGGAAGAACAAACAGAAGCCTCTCTTTTATGGTGATAGATGCTTGGTCAGAAGCTGAGACCAGAATGAATAGCTAAGTTTAGAAAAAAATGTACGCAGTTGAGGTTGCTTTCATATTCATGCAGTCATGTGTTGCCTATACCTGTGAGGGTACAGAGTCAGACAGATGCACAGTAGGGTGTAGGTTTGTTTATTTGCAACAAGAAGGCTTGTTGTACAGAGAGAATGTTTTTCTCCTTACATTCCTGACAAATTCATATCTGTAGCTAAAAGCCTTCTTTGGGGATATACCCGTATGGCTTCACAGATCTTGAACTTGTTAATGGTTGTCTTTCTCTGTGCATTTTGGGAATGGAATGAATAGCCAAACTTTTTTTTTTTTAATTAGCAAGTTTGTGGAAAAGCTTTCTGTGTAAAGAGGTGGAACTTTATATGAAGACACTGGCACTGTTGTACTAGAATAATAATTTCGATAACAGAAGACTGGGCATACTAGTTGCAGCATTTTGTGGTGAAGAAATATTTGATAGTAGGTCAGTACTCTAGTACTGATGAAGATGGGGAGACCTCCCACCTTCCTAGGGTGAAGTTGGAATGCTCAGCTCCCTGAAGTGCCTGAACACCAATGTATCGAGCATGGGGAATAAAGAGGAGTTAGAAATTTGTGTTCGGTCAGGAGATAATGATCTGGTGGCAATTACAGAGACATGGTGGGACAGCTTGCTTGACTGGAATGTTGTCTACCCATGTATGAGAGTTGTTGCAGTCCTCTGATCATGTTTGAGGTCCTCTCTGGATCCAGTTGAACAGCTCTGTGTCGTTCTTGTGTTCGGTGCTCCAGAGGTGGATACAGTTGTCCAGATGGAGTCTCATGAGAGCAGAGCAGAGTGGAGTGGGAGAATCAGCTCCCTGGACCTGCTGGTGACATTTCTTTTGGTGTAGCCCAGCAGGTGATTGTTGTGGGTTGCACGTACACATTGTTGACCCATGCCCAGTTTTTTTTATCAACCAGCAGCATTTTCAGGTCCTTCTCCTCAGTGCTGCTCAACCTGCATTTGTGCTTGGGATTGCTCTGACCCAGGTGCAGGACTTTACACTTGGCCTTGCTGAACTACTTTTATTCACTTTTGCTTTGACAAGATGTGTCAAAATAATCGTTTTTTTCAAGGACGTTAGACGTCAGCAAAATTCTTTCTCTCAGACGTGTTTTGTGATCCTGAACTGAGGTTGATTGCCTTTGGTTTTCTGCCCATTGACCCAGAATCCCTATATGACCTCTGTGGTATGTCCTTCGGGGTCAAGATTAAAAACCTCTTTACAGGTTAGCCTGGCTAGCTGGTGAACTTTAGCCACGTGGAGTTCTGAACGATAAATGCTTTCTGCTTTTGTCATAGTTCAGGCAGTAATTTAGATTCCTCTCCTTACTGCCAGATTTTCCTTAACAATCTTCCAGAAACTGTCCAGTAAGTTTAGAAGTTCATGAAATCTAGGAAAGCGGGGCAAAAGAAACAGACGAGTACATACTAAAAGGTATTCAGGAAATATCTCTTCTGTGGGAAACTACACTACAAAAAGAACTTTGCTCTCAATTCAGTTTGGATCTGATGTTTAGAATTCAGGATTACCAGCGAATCTTCTTTTGTGCTCCACAGATGGACCTAACTCACAATTGTGGTGGTTTGTAAATCATCTACGCACTGAAATGGGTTGAGAGGGTGGTGGTTGTTACGTGAAGTGGGAAACAGCAGTGTCAAGAAACGGCCCGTCCAATGGTTTTCAGGGAGAGTGAGAGAAGGTTGCAGCAGACTGAATAATCCTCGGGTAATCTCTTGTACTGTCTTCTGTATCCCTGAGTTTCAGTCTATAAAGGACCAGAAATAAACCCGGGATTTAGAAAGGAATGTGGATATGAATTTGCAGCACTTGTTTATTTAATCAGATGCTCATGGAAGATGCGGGTGGCTATTGAATTGATTAATTAGCACAGAATTGCAACATAAGTTTACAAAGATGTGGTCATGGACACCATCAAGATGTGTTGTGTTTCCTTAACAATACAGAATGTTCAGAACACTAAGGATTATCTATCCTTAAGCAGAGGGTAATGGAACATACCCTGTTACAAATTGCACTTTACAACCTTTTGTTTTTCTCTCCTATCTCTTTCTTATGTCTGTCTGCATTCCTAATATCTTACTGATCTTAGTAGGGGAACTGGAAAAGCAGTAATCCAACAGCATGTGCATGCTTCTAGCATGAAGGAGAGGTATAGCTGAGGAAAAGTTGGGTGTCTGAAGGCTGCTGTATAGCCTGTTATTAAATGGTATCTGTAACATGGTAGAGAGGAGCAGTCTCCAGATTGTTCATTCACTCTTCTAAATGTGTACTGCAGGCATGAGGTATGTTTCACACTGTCATTCCAAATTTACTACTCTTTCATTTACCTGTACTGAAGTGTTGAATGAGATTTGAGGTTGGTAAAGAGGGTGTGTGCCGTAACAGCCCTGGCTCTAAGAAGAAACAAATTATGTGTCTCTTTAATTGTTAGTTTTTTCAAATCAGTTGAATTTCTGTTGTTAAAACAGTTGCTGCCTCTTGCCCAAGAAGTAGTAGAATTGGAGATGTCTGTGTAGTTCTCTGATAATGTACAAAATCATGCTGATTTAATATGTCTGGATTTGAATATCTAGTGTTTGTTTGGCTCTTCTGAGAGTGAGTTTATATTGACATTCTCTGTCACAGATGTGGTGTCTGTTTTGATTTCTAGGTAGTTATCACAGATTCAAGTTATTTATGCTTTAGTGAATTCTTGAAACAGGCACTGGAGACTAACACTATTATTAAAAATGTGGGGTTTAACACATTAAGTCAGAGCTGTATTTCATCTAAGTATCAAGCCAAGAACAGTGTGACCATCTTTCAGTAAAACTAAGAGAATTATTTCAGTGTTATTCAAACAGCAAAATAAACATTAAATCTGAAACAGAACTCTGGCTCCAAGGAATATATTTGGATATTCTCTGTTTGATGAAAGCGGCTTCTTGCTACAACTTGAATTAAGAACTTGTGGTTTTAAATTTCTTGAATTTCTTCATGTAATGAAGATTACATGACAGCCACAGATAAGGCATGTTTCTGATCTTTCTGTGGTAGTTGTCTTAATCTTCTTTTAAACCAGTCTTTGAACTTGAAAATGTGACTTCTGCTTTACAGAAGTGAAGCTTCATTAGGTTATAGATATTACTACTTGAGTTTTAATTTTGAACTGTGGGAACGTAATTGAATATTTATACCCTGTTGTCTTCTGTTTGAATTCAGTTCTTGAATTCAACAAGCTATTTCCCAAAAGGTTCTGTGATACCTAGAGTTATTTAAACATGTCTCTTAACTGTGTGGCTTGCTGTGATTTTTCTTGGCTTTCACACCTCAGTAACAGTTCAGTACTGGCATGAGTAAAAAGTAATAGGCTAAACCATATAGCATGACAAACATGTTCCTGTTAGGAAAGACCTAAAAGTTGGCTTTGACAGAAATGGTATTTCTGCTTAAGTCAAATTTATGGGTGGTCAGTGGGTTAAGAGCAGTCCTGGGAATCGCTTGGGAGTGTTTGTGGTTAAGAAGCTCAAGATGAGCCAGCAATTTGTGAGTGCAACCCAGAAGACCAACTGTATTCTGGGCTGTATCCTAAGAAGTGTCACCAGCTGGACAAGGGAAGTGATTCTCCCCTTCTATTCTGCTTTTGTGAGACCTCACATGAACTGTTGCGTCCAGTTCTGGAGTCCTCAGTGTATGGGCATGGAACTGTTGGAGCGAGTCCAGAGAAGGTCCACAAGGATGATCACAAGGCTGGACACCTCTTCTATGAGGGCAGGCTGAGGGAATAGGGGCCGTTCAGCCTGGAGAAGAGGTCTTAGGAGAGGTCCAGTATCTGAATCACAGAATCAAAAAATTAGTGAGGCTAGAAAAGATTTCTCAAGTTCTGCCTGTGAGATCATCAAATCCAGTCTATGACTGGGCTTCCATCATCCAAACATGATGTGTAAGACAGTGCTTTCTCTCCTCTCCATGTCGGGGCGGGGTAGTAGGCAGAACAAACAAACACAGAGAAGGAAAAGGTTTATTGTGTTTGGGACACAACATAAAAAGCTCCTTGATATGGAAACTGGACATCTGTTTTGTTCTGGCTTGTCTCAGTGGAGAGATCCTTACACAAAAGCTGGAGAGGGACCTTTTACTTGGGTACCTAGTAATAGGGCAAAGGGAGTGATTTCAAAGAGCATAGGTTTAAATTAGATATTGGGAAGAAATTCCTCATTATGAGGGTAGTGAGGCACTGAAACAGGTTGCCTACAACCTAGAAGTGTTCAAGACCAGGTTAGATGGTGCCCTGGGCAACCTGGTCTGGTGAGAGGTGTCCCTGCCATGGCAGTGGCGTTGGTAGCAGACAATCTGTCAGGTAGCTTCCAACCTAAATCATTCCATGGAAAGGTCATCATGGTGACTTTGGTGTGCAACGTCACAAACTGACTTTGTGTGACAGTATGTTCTGTGACTACTTTTCCTGTCAGATAGTATTACCATCCTGTAAATCCTACTATACCAGGTCAGTATTACTCCTGCACTAACATAGAACCTCTAAGCCACTCTAATTTTGTAATTTCTTATGTAAGTAAAAGTGTAACTTATCGTTGTGCAGCGTCAGCTGCTTTTTCCGCCTCAGTATTGTCAGAGCAGATACACTGAGAGACATAACCAAGTTCCACTTGGTAGTCTGATTGGGAGGACAATGTGACATTGTGTTTCACTCTGCAGCTGGGCTGTAGGAATGTTAATGTTGCTTGGATCAGCATGAAATACCACACTCGCTAGCCTAAACATGAGCAGAGTACTGTTCCTTCTTAGTGGTCTTGTCCCCTGGGTTCAGTTTGCCCTGTCCGCATGCCTGATAAAGCATTGTAGAAGCAGACACAATTACCTGCATTAACTGAAAAAGAAAGAGCTGTGATTTCTGTTACCTGAGAAAACCCCAAACAGTTGCTTTAAACTAACATTATTTTACATGTGAGTGTCGTGTCCCCACCCCCAGCCCAAATAGTGTATTCTTGATCAAAGTGGAAAGATTGCAGTATGAACCATTGTTATACTTAGAACAAGTTTATGTAAAATAAACCAACCTGTCTCAACGTACAAGAACAATGTAACACTACATTGTAAAAGCAACTGCAGTTGTGATAACTGTAATTATATTTGGTTTTATGATGTAGTAATGATTGAGGTAACAGTCTTGGACAGTTATTCAGTAATGATTTCCCACTGACATGGATACCTGTCTTCTGTTTTCAAGGCCTGTTTTGTCAGTTTCTAAAACACAAATTTTTGGAGGTAGAACCTTGGGAGAAGAGGACATTACTGTTGTAACTTTCAGACATAAGTGCATCTGCGGTACACTTGTCTTTCTCTAAGAGTGAGCACATGTCACCTATTGGGACGTCTGTTTAGAACCATGAATGCTGTAATCATACTTCAGGTTCTGAAGCCTTACCATTTTACCTGGATGTTGCACAAGCTATGCATTGGACAAACTGTTTTCTACTATGTGTGTGAATGCCCTTTTTTTTCCTCCTCTCTCCTTCATTCCCAAATGAAGAGGTGGGGTTGAGGGTCTGAGGGTCTGATCTTAAGAACATTACAAAGTACAAGTACTTATTTATTTGGTAATGAGCAGTGGGAATTGTTATTGTACTGTGTCTCTATAATGCTGCTCGGTGAGGTGCCTGCTAAGCTGCAATATAAGTTGTATTAGGAACAGACTAGCAAAAGAACCTGTATTGTGTAAGACCATTTCTTCAGTGAAAACTGCATCTAAAACTAAATTTCAGAGAATCAGTCCACTAGTTGTTGAATGTATTGTATTTTTTATGGTTAGGGGATCTATATATATAATTTTTATACCTGTTTTGGAGTCTCATAATTTAAGCCTGTTTCCCTACTTCTCCCTGTGTCTTGCAGGCATACAGGAGTTTCCAGAAAACATAAAAAACTGCAAAGTCTTGACAATTGTTGAGGCCAGCGTAAATCCAATTTCAAAGTAAGTTTTAAATGTTTTGGATATTTTGTATTTTGTGCAAACATTGGCAGATCTCATACTTGCCCTATATAGGTACCAGACCTTGTGGGCAAGGAGCAGTTATCTGAAAAGGATCATGAACTTCTTTGCACAGTGATACAGTATAGCTATGTCATTATTTTACGCAATAGGCTGCATGGACAGTTCTGCATTATAGTGTGCAGCTTTCTCCACTTTAAAGTCTGTAATTGTCTGTGATTTTGTATAGTGACAAAATTAATTTGCCAGAAGTAGCACAGCCAGAGGTATATGCTTCATGCCTTGTAACTCTTCAGGGGAAAATGATGTTGTGTAGTTTTTAATTTTTCTTGTTGTCTCCAATGAATGTCTCTCCACATTAAGTGCCAGGAGATCACACATGCATAGCAAGACCACATTTTTTGTTTGGAGTCATTATTGTAGCTGTGTTGGCCTCAATACTTAAAAATAATTTTGAAAGTAATCTTACGGAGAATTAGTATTTAATGCAATTTCGTAGAAATCCTGGTACCACTTTGGTTTTATTATCAATATGTAGGACTTCAATACTGTACTGTTGTAAAGAAAATACGACTTAGTTCCCTGAATATAACTGAAACAATCACTGTATCATTTTACTTCTAGGCTTCCAGATGGATTTTCCCAGCTGTTAAACCTGACTCAGCTGTACCTGAATGATGCTTTTCTTGAGTTTTTGCCAGCTAATTTTGGCAGGTAAGTTGAATTTGAAATTTAATGTCTGCATCTATTTTTTAACTTAATGCTGAGCAATTTCTGCTGCTTGTCTTGCAAAGTGTGAATTGGTGGAGGGGAGGAAGTGTGCATTACCAATCCATTTATGACATGTATTAGTTACAAAGGAAAACCTTTATGACAATTATTGATTTGGCCTTTGAAAGAGAGACAGACTGCTTACACAAAGCCAAGAAACAAATCTCATTTATATACTTCCTTCTTTTATAACACAAGTGTAGTAAGTATGGGAGACTACTTTTGTTGAAATGCAGGTGGTTTATCATTTACTAATTGGAGTAATAATCCTGTATGTCCTTGATGCAGGTATTTTTTCAGACTTACGTTTGTGCCATTCTGACCATGTAATAGCTTTAATACACAACAAGTTCTAACCCACTGCCTCTTTACACAGTTTACACAGTTTATCAGGGTTGGAATGGCCATCGGGTCAAACCGTCCTGCTCAAGCAGTACAGATTACTGAAAAGTGTAACCACTAAACAAAAGCTCATCCAGTCAAGTCGTAAACATCTCCAGAGACACAGACTCCACAGCCTCCCTGGGCAACCCATTCCAATATTTAATAACCCTTACTGTAAAGAAGTTTTTCTTCATATTGAGGTGAAACTTCCTGTGTTTAAGCTTGCACCCATTACCCCTTGTCCTGTCTGATGCAATTGAAAACGGAGTATTCCTTTCTTCTTGACACCCAGCCCTCATGTATTTATGTACAGTAATTAAATGCCCTTGCAGCCTTCTTTTGTCCAAACTAAAAAGTCACAGTTTTCTCAATCTCTATCCATCAGGCAGTTGTTTGAGACCCCCAGTTATGCTTGTAGCTCTGCATTCAACTCTCACAATTAATTCTCTATCCCTCTTGAGTTGGGGAGACCAAAACTGGACACAGTATTCCAGGTGCAGCCACACTGAAGCAGAATGAAGGGGTAGAAGAGCTTTCATTGGTCTGATAGACACACTTCTCTTGATACATCTCAACACCCTGCTGGCCTTCTTGACTGCAAGGGCACTTTGGTGATCCGTTTTTAGTTTGTTATCCACAAAAACCAAGATCCCTCTCCCCAGAGGTGCTGTCTGCCTGGTCAGTGTGCAGCCTATATTGATGCATCACATTATTCCTTCCCAAGTGAAGAACTGTTATGTGTTTGTTTTTTGTTAAAACCCAATTAATTCCTCTTAGCCCAACTCTCCAGCTTGTCCAGATTTTCTTGAGTAGTTAACAGCCACTAGGTGAATTGGCCAATCCACACAAAAAACTATTAAATTAGTCAAACATAATTTCCCATTTGTAAATCCATGCTGACTGGTACTGATTACCCTCATATCCTTTATATTCTCAGAGATTACCTCTAGAATGAACTGCTCCATCATTTTTTGAGGGATGGAGGTGAGACTGAATGGTCAGTAGTTGCTCAGGCTTCCTTTTTATGTTTTTTGAAGACCAGAGTAACATCAGCTTTCTCCAGTCCTCAGTTACCTCTCATATTGACCATGATTTCCCAAAAATGATGGAGAGCGGTTTAGCAACAACATCAGCCAGTTCTCTCAACACTCTTGGGTGCATCACATCAGGCCCCATAGACTTGTTTAGGTTCAATTTGTGCAGATGATCTTTGACCCACTCCTCATTAACTGTAAGAAACTAGTCTTCTTTTTTACAAGTTGTGTCACCTGTCTTCAGAGACTGCAGTTCCAGAGAGCTACTCATGGGAATAACAATTCAGGCAAAAAAACTTGTTAAGCAATTCTGCCTTCCCTGTGTCATCAGTTATGAGAGTGCCATCTCATTAAGCAGTGGGGTCCACTTTCTTTAGTCTTGCTTTTACTATTAAGATATTTATAGGATCTCTTTGTACTCTCTTTAACTGCCCTATCTAATTTTAACTCTTTTGCCTTCCTTTTAGCCTTTTTACATGTCTTAGCAATTTCTGTATAAACCTCCCGTGTAACATGTCCATTCTTCTACAAACTGTAGGTTTGCCTCTTGCAAGAGGCTTCCTTGAGAAGCTCCTTAGTCACTGACCCGATTTATTTTGTAGTGGAATACACATTTTTCGGGCTTGAAGGAAGTGGTGTTTAAACATTGACCACCTGTCTTGAACTCCTTTACCCTCCAGTATTTTAGCCCAAGAGATTCCAGCAAGTAAATCTTTAAAGCATGGAAAATGAGCTTTTAAAAAATCCAAGGCTGTAATCTTACCTAATACCCTGCTTTTACCCTGCAGTATACTGAACTCCACCATGTCATAGTCACGATCATCTAGAGTATTCCCAACCTTAATATCCCAAATTAGTCCTTCTTTCTTTGTTAATACTAGGTCAACCAGTGCTCCCTTCCTCCTTGGTACATCCACTGTCTGTATCAAAAATTAGCCTCAATGTACTGCAGAAACATTTTGAACTGACTATGCCTAAATGTGTGGGCTTCCCAGCAAATGTCAGAGTAGTCAAAAACAGCCATAAGTACCAAGGAGTGTGCTTTATTGGCCACCCTCACTTGACTATAAAAGGCCTCATTAACACTCTCCTCCTGATTTGGTAGTCTCTAATAGTTGCCCACAGTAATTTCACTATCCCCTAATTCCCACCCAGAAACTCTGCCTGTTCTGTTGTATGATCCAACTCTCTCTCTGAATAGTACTCCATACACTTTAGTTGCTCCTTTACATAAAGAGTAACGTGGATGCCTCTCTTTGTTAGTCTGTCCTTTTTGAACAATACATAGCCATTCATGACAGTATTGCAGTTGTGGGAGCTGTCCCACCATATTAAGTAATTAGATCATAATCATGTAATCTTACCCAGATTTCTAACTCATCCTGCTTGTTTCTCAAAATCCATACATTAGTATATAAGCTCTTCAGAGAGGAACGAAGACCAGTGGGTTTCTCACCTGTTATATAATCATTTCCAACTACTTCTGTAGTTACTGGCCTATTAAGTACTTTACCCCTATTATTAAACGTACCTCTATTGTGGACCTCAAATAAAGTGGCCATCTTAGGACTGCCCTTAGGCTTGTCTCTCACAAGCCTAATTATATCCCCTTCCCCCTTCAGCCCTTTCTATAAGCTCTGCCAACTCATATGCAAGAATCCTTTTTTTCCCCTCTGAGATAGATGTACTCTATCTCATGTCAGCAAACCAGGTGTTCTATAAGCATACCCATAATCAAAGGGGCAATGACAACACCAACCTCTTAACCACATATTAATTTGATGTGTTTTCGACCCCCTGTCTATATATCTCCCTAGGATTTGGGGGATTGATGTAAATACCACCTATGTTCCCAAATCTACGAGTAATCTACCCAAAGCTTTGAAGTTCTTCCTGATTGCCCTAAGATCTCTATTACCAATTTCATGATATCTGGCTTGTATAATTGGTAATGGATAATAATCAGTAGGTACAACCAGTTTCCTCCTAATGTCCCTTACCCAAGCCCCAGCGATGCAGCGTGCCTCCCTGTGGTCTGGTCAGGTCTACAAATAGGCCGCTCTGTTGCCCTCAAAGTTGAATCTCCCACCATAATTATCCTTATTTCTCTATTGATTGAATTGCTCCTGAGGAGTACCTTTGGGAATGTGACTGTGGAAGGAGGTAAAGCTAAACGCATAGGCAAGTGTGGCTCCCTGGTAAGTAATTTTCCTCAACCTGAGCCTTGAAATGAAATTCCAAGGCCTCAAAATGATTATGTAAAGGTTACTAAGTAGGCTGAGGAAGTTGAGTGATTTCCATGCAATCTTGTGAGTATCACAGAATCATTAGGGATCAGAAGGGACCTCAAGAGATCATCTAGTCCATTCCCTCTGCCACAGCAGGATCACCTAGACCAAGTCACACAGGAACACATCCAGGCGGATCTTGTACGTCCCCAGAGAAGGAGACACCACAACCCCCCTGGGCAGCCTATTCCAATGCTGAGTTACCTTCACAGTGAAAAAGTTCCTTCTCATATTTATATGGAACTTCCTATGTTCCCGCTTGCACCTTCAGAAGAGCCTGACTCCATCCTTCTGACACCCACCCCTCACTTATTTGTAGACACTAATGAGGTCACCCCTCAGCCTCCTCTTCTCCAAGCTAAGGACACCCAGCTCCTTCAGCCTTTCCTCATAAGGGAAGTGTTCTGATTCCTTCATCATCTTTGTTGCTCTACGCTGGAGACCTTCCAGTAGCTCTGTGTCCTTCTTGAACTGAGGGGGCCCAGAACTGGACACAATACTCCAGATGCAGTCTCACTAGTGCAGAGTAGAGGGGGAGAAGAATCTCTCTTGATCTGCTAACCACCCCTCTTCTGATGCACCCCAGGATGCTGTTGGCCCTCTTGGCGACAAGAGCACGTTGCTGGCTCATAGTTATCCTGCTGTCCACTAGGACCCCCAGGTCCCTTTTTCCTACACTGCTCTCCAACAGCTTGATCCCCAGCCTATCCTGGTCACTGGAGTTATTCTTGCCCAGGTGCAAGACTCTACACTTACCCTTGTACTTCCTTCAACTTCTCTTTGACCAGCTCTCTAAATCCCTTTTATCTCACAATATGAGATGCAAAGGAGAGAAAGCACCACTCCCCTCTCCCCATCCATGTTCCCCTCCTATGAATTGACTTCCTCATGAGAAGGAAAAGGCTTCAATCTCAAAAGTGTGATTCCACCAGTCCATCTCATAATTACTCTTTCTGTAGCTCCTCAGTTTCTCCACCTCATTCCTCAAATGTCTAATCATAGCACTTTGACCGTCTCTGGCCTTCGTAGACTTTCCACCTCCTTTCTCAACTTGATCACTTGAATAATCAAATTCTTCATCTGATTACATCTCACACAACCAGTGTCACTTGGTTTCTGATCAAATGACAAGCTTAAACAGTCTCTGCATCCAGAAGCCTGTGCAGCAATATCTTGATTAGGGGTTTGGGTCTGAATCCCCACATTCTCAATCTCAGCTGCATTTCTGTGTGTGGTAACCATGTCTTCTTCCTTAAAATGTGCTGCATTTGGCTTATCAGTTCATGTATGGAGAGAGATGAACACAGATGCAGCCCCTTAGTGACATATTTTTATTGGTCACCTGTGATCAAAGTTGTTTTTTACTTTACAGTTATTACCCGTTCCCTGGTGAGAGATTAAAAGTGCTACATCTGCTACACAATCAGCTAACAAAAAGGCTGTTTATGATGTATTACCATATTATTATTACTATGTTCTTTTTGTGTACAAACTTGCATTTCAGAACCCTTCATTAAGGCTAAAGACAAAATGTCTGGGAGATACTGTTTTTACTTGTCTTTTTAATGATTACTCATGCTTTTTTTTCTGCTCTGTTTTTCGTTGTGTAACCAAATGGCACAATATTCTTCAGGCACTGCTGAAGGAATTGAAGGCTTCTGGTTGACACAGTTGTTCTCAAAAAAAAGTTATAAAACATCTCTTTATAATGTTTTCATTCCGGTTTTGTAATGCTTAATGGTCAGGGAAATGGAGTAATGAACTACTAACAGCTCAAGTATATATTAGATCCTGAAGGCAAACTGAAAGACAGTTCTCCAGTGCAGTGTTTCTCTTAATAGCTATGAGGAATTCAGCCTTAGTTTTTAAAATAGTGACTTTCTACTAGGAAAAGGAAGCTGAAACTAAGACTCTTCTCATCAGTAGTTTTAAAATTAATTCAGTTTACCTCTTAATAGTGACACTGTTCAGTATAAATACTATTCCATAGTAAGATAATGTTTAGATCAAGTAAACTAGAAAACAATGTATTGGTAAAACATAATTACAAAGTACGGTTCAGACTGTGACATTGATTATTTCTGTTCCGTATGTGACCAAATTGCTCTGCCACCTCATAACATAGTAACTAGGTATAAAGACTTACTAGTGCCGTCTTTTAACTTGTGGTTCAGAATATGGGGAACACTTCTAAAAAGCACAAGCAGGGAAATCTGGTAGAAGCTTTTGGGCTATTTAGAGCACTGTCGGTTAATCCCATAAAAGTTAAGCCTTCAGCTTCTTCCAGTTTGGTGCATTGTTTTGTGTATGGTCTTATAGCTATTACTTTCGATTACATGGGAACACAAGTTCTGTAGCCTTCACTTACTGGCTACTATAGACCAAAATGCCTCAAAAACTTAAGTCGGTGCTGTATTAAAGCTGGTAAGGTTTTTATGTATCATGTCTCAGGGTTCCAGCAGTATCGGTTAGAAACCTGTTTTGCTGCATCAGTTTCTCTTTGTTCGCATTCATTTGTTCTGCATTTTAATTGCTGTCATCTCTTACGGGTGTTGTCCCCAATTCCCTCACCTGCTGACTTGACAGTGTTGTCATATCCCTCCTTTAGTTTGACTAAAAGAAATAATTCCTTTTCCTCTGGTATAGCAGGCTTTACTTTGTGTCTGATTATGTTAATATACCTTGGAATGATTTTTAGTTTGAATTAATCTTTCTGATAGAAGATGATTACTGTGTAGCTATAATTAGAATTCATATTAAGATCTCTTCATAGCTTGCACAAGATCATGACTGTCGTCTTGTTTCTCTTGGAAATGTGCATGGTTGTGTTCTGTTTGCTGTTTTTGCAGCAGCCCTGTGTGTTTTCTCTCATGATCAACTAGTGCATTGGCCAGCTCAGTTAGAAGTGGCTGATGACTGGCTCTACAAGGAAGTCACGAGTACCTGGTCATTTTCAGTTGTAAAGGTTACAGTCTTTTTCCTTACAGTGTTCTGATAATTGTTTCTGTGTCCTCTTGTTGTTTCTGACTGTCTTTTGTGGCATCAGCCTGCTTAAATGTATTCTATGTCATTTAATATTACTGTTAAATGTTAAAATTTATAATCTCAAAATGGGCCTTTAAGCACTTCTGTCAGTAATATTCATCCTGATGTTTAAGAAAGAAAACTTTGTGTGGTTCAAACAATTTCTGGTCTATCTATACAGCGTTTTATAAAACTTGCTTCCATGCTTTATTCTTACCTTCACAGTTTGTGCTAAAACTTCGCATACTGTTGAGGTCAAGATTAAGCAATCTTATTTCCCCTTATTTATGTACTTTACATACTTGCTAACCTTCAGTGATGGTGTACATGTTCAGCCTGTTAGACTTAATAAAAGTCAACAGACTTTTGATTAAATGTGCCAGTTCCTTTGAAATTCTGAGGTGATTAATAGGTTTTCTACTCTGCTCCCCAATTTTAATTTGAATGCATCAATATTGGCATGGATTCCAGAGTCAGCCTTTGTGCCAGTGCAAAGAAACCTCAGAATTGCTTATGTTTAACTAAGGAAACCATGTCTGTTGTAAATAAGTATGGTGTATTTGCAATTACATTTGCAACTATATAAGCAGAGCATGGTAAACTTGAAGTTCACTGCTTCCTAGTTCTGAGAGAGGGTTTTGGAAGGGAAACGTTATGTAGTCATGGGTGTTTAAGATAAGTAGTTTATCTTCAGTGTCATTATAAAAACTTCTGAGACTTTTTACTGTGATGCTGCAACAAATTTACTCAGTCTTCTTTCTCAGCAGTTCAGCAGTAATATTTGCATTATCAGTTATTTTTAGTAGTATTTGAATCAGGGTTATATTTTATATAAAGGTACAGTGATAATCAAAGTGGGAACTTAATTTTTTATATATGCAGTTTTGCTGAAACTTTTGCAAATGCAGCCTGCTGTAGGATACATATTTCAATCATTTTACCTTTATATTTTACTTTAAAAAAACAATCTGTGTTAGCAAATCTGCAAAGGAGGTAAAAAATAAAGAGCATATCTCTATGAAATATTTTCAACTTTCTAAGAAATGACTGCTGTTAAGCAGCAAGTTCCTGTCTGTTATATATTTCTTCTACGTTTTGTACAGATAGTGTAGATAAAGAAATTGGATTTACTGCAGATACTGCAACAGTAATTTTGAGGAGGCCATTATACCGGGTATAGCTGAAGTGAAAAGATACGCTGTTACAGCTTTGCTTTTAGGTGATACGTAAGTATTTCTCTGGTTGAAGGTTTTTCAAGTTAAGAAATGAAATATTTCCATATGAGTGTGACAAATCATTGTCATAGAATGGCAAGGAAATGTGTATCCTGTTGCTACGACTTACATTTTTCCCTTGTTTCCATTATAGAAGTTTTCATACTTGGCACGAGTGTTTACACCAGCAATTCAAAGACCAGCTAGGCTGAGTGATATGTATTATTATGTTAAACTTTGGTTAACCCTGCTGGTCAGAATGGAAGAAGTGACAACCTCTTTGGTCCAATATTTCTTATCAGTTAGTGCAAGAAAATTACTACTTTAGAGCACAGCATGTGTCTCCCAGACAGGAGATACTGAAAGTTACTTCCTAGTAACCTGTATCTAGCTCTATACCTAAGAAATTTGATATTTATATCTCCAGTTTCTTAGGGTTAGGTGAAAGAAAAGTGACAGATGAAACAAACTCACAAATTTACAACAGTTTGTTTCTAACAACAGTCTTTGAGTTACAGAATTAGCTTCTACTGCATTCATCTGAGAGGTCTGACTGCGTGTGTTCTGAATAAAATCTACAAACTGTGTAGCTGTTTTCCTTTATCATCAAAGCAAAACACCCACCTGTAGCTGAATGCAGTGTTTGGTTGTTCTTGAATTCTGAAGTCCAAGCCCAAAATGACCTTTCAAATCTGAGAGTGCTTAAATTGAGTTCTTTTGTGTTGCAGATTGGTGTCTTAAGATGTAGGTAAGGTTAGAAGGCTACAAAGCCATCTTCGTTTTTGTCCTAGATTGTCAGCAGTAAAATTGCTATGGACTGTATTTTCATTAGGCTGTTCATTCAGTAGTGTTAGTGTTTTTTCTTCAAGAAGTTGGGGGAGGATATTTTCTCCAGCAGTTGCTACTACATATCAGGTACTACTTGCACCACTGGGCTATGTTGACCTCTGTTCAGTTCCAAGGTGACCATTCTGTTTTTAGATTATTCATGGACATAGCAGATCATTAGTTTCAAATTCAACCAAAAATGAGAAAATGTCTGGAGGAAGATTAAGAAGATTAAGGAAGGAAGATTAATTAAGGTTGTTTTTAGGTTTCTGCTTTTACTTTAAGTGTCATTCTTACAATATAATTGAAGTTCTTGGCTCTTTCCTGACAAAGTACACAGTTAAGTGCATTCCTGAAAGACAGCACTGTTCAATGAACTCTGTTTAGAGTCAGGGTGGTTAGTGTCTTATTTTGTGTTTTATGAGGGCAGTTTGGCACATCACATGAAGAACTCTTTGCCTTTACAGTACATGCAGCACCCATGTTTAAACCAAACTCAGTTTCTGTATTTCACTTAAGGAAGTGACAGTCTCATCACTCTGCCCTGCTGCTTAACAGAAATGTAAAAAAATGGAATTCCATTTGGAATGGTACGTCATGTGAATGTCAAGACTGCTTTGCACATACCTTGGCAAAGCAGTTGAGTTTGGTATGTAGAGGTTTTTTTAATCTTGAAACCGAAGGTTTCGTGAAAAAAAATCAACAACTTAACAGAAATATGAAAATGAATTAAGAAGATGACTAAAAAAGTGAATAGGGAAGGAAATAAAGGTTGTGTTTACTGTGTGGAAGACTATAGGTATTCCTCTGATGAGGCTTTTCATTTCAAGTATTAGAAATTCAGCATCTTAACGTGTACAGATGGATCCTACCTTTCTTCTTTTTTTGCTGTGCACTTTGGTAAGTGATGATAATGTGTATGCATAATGAATTCAGTAAAGTGATTTAAAGACCTTGGAATGAAAGAAAAGAATTGTGTTCAAACAGGCACAGAAAATGAGGCAAGATCTGTCAAATTAAAGTGAACAAATGAATTTAAAATAACATGCAGATTTTTACACAAAATGTTTTTGTATTATTACAGAATAGATTTAAAATTCAGTAATATGAATTAGTTCAGAGATTGCTTTTGTCATAAGATACAGTATCTTGTGATAATTTCTTATGCCTTTCTGTTACAGATTAACTAAACTCCAGATACTGGAACTTCGAGAAAACCAGTTAAAAATATTGCCAAAGTAAGTATAGTTGATGTTTATTTAAACTACTTAGGAGGGGTGAGGTTGGTGGTTATACTAATAAAATAGTATATATTGAAAAGTATTACAGCTTAAGATCTGTGGCTAAATAAGTTACCGCTTATTTATCTCATTCTGCTGAAATTATGTCTACCTTCAGACTGACTGGTTTGCCTATTCAGAGACTTGCATGGGCAGAGATTATTTTTCAAGACTAATTTTAATGACTTTGGGCAGCTCTGAATTGCTGATACATCTGTTTATCTTTTAAGTCAGCATGTGGGCATCTCAGGGTGGTTATTCTGAGATGCCTGGTGCTTCTTTATTGCAGTTTTGTATGCCTGTCCATTTATAGTTCTGATGAATGAGTGTCTGAGATACATTCATTGGTAATTAAGATAATTAAATCAAGTGTATAGTTTGAGATGCTTTCTCAGGAACCTTGAGGGAATGTGATTCACAGGGCCTGAATACTTTTTTTTTTTGAGTTTAATATTTTTCAGAGTTGGACAAAATAACAATTCATTACTGTTTCACTGTACACACTGTACAATGCAATAGAATTCTTCAGATACGTTTTCATAATACTAAGATAGTTCTGGCAATTTGTGGTGGCATTTTTTCCATGGTGAATCCAGTTGTACCCCCCCTTAAAATCTGGCATCTTTACAAACTCTGCTACTGCACTTTCTGCTGTTCCTGTTAGCTAAAGCTGATTTTTATTACTTGGACATAGTTATCTAAGTGGGTTAACAGAGATATAAAAGGTCAATAAAGAGAGAAACAGAGATCCAAAAGATAGGATGCAAATATCTGTACAGTCCTGAATGTGTTCTGGTGTGCTATAAAAGGGGTCCCTGTCTGACAACAAACTAGTAACTAGTTTTGGTGGGTGTGAGATGTGTTGGTGGAGAAAAGGAGGAGCTAACAAGTGAATATTTACTTTTCTCAGTAGACTGAAGTATGAATTGCCAGCTCTTCTATTACAACAGCCAATTTTCTTAGCTAATTATTGAAACCTTTGGGTTAGAAAAGATCTTAAGCTAATAAGTTTCCAAACCTCTGCCATGGACAGGGAAACATATCACTAGCTTGTTGTGCTCAAAGCAGTATTCATCCTGGTTTTGAACAGTGATGGAGCGTTTGCAATTTCTGTGAAAAACCTGTTTCAGTGCCTCACCACCTTCACAGTGAAAATCTTCGTCCTTACATCTAATCTAAAATTTCCTTTATTCAGCTTAAAAGCCTTGTCCTGTCACAACAGGCCTTATAAAAAGTTCATCAGCTTTTTTGTAGGTCTCCTTCACATGCTGAAGGGTCACTGTGTGGCCTCCCAGAGCCTTTTGTTCTCCAAGTTGATCAATCTTGACTTTCTCTGTCTGTCTTTGTAGAAGAGTTGTTGCAGTCCTCTGATCATATTTGAAGTCCTCCTCTGGACCCACTTGAACAGCTCCATGTCATTCTTGTGTTCGGTGCTCCAGAGGTGGATACAGTAGTCCAGATGGGCCCACCTGTCAAGCCTGTGAGTGCTCTTCCTCTGAGTGCCATTCCTTCCCTCCATCCTGTCAATAGCACCACACAGCTTGGTGTCATCTGCAGACTTGCAGAGGGTACACTTGGTTGCACTTGATGTTTGTGTGACATGCTGAACAGCACTGGTCCAGGTACCAATTCATGGGGAGAACCACTTGGACACTGAACTGCTGACTCTGTTTGACCGAGACCACCCAGACAATTTATTATACACTGAGTGATCCAGCTATCTCATCTATAATCTCATCTATATTTTTGCATCTACCTAGCAGAGTATTATGTGGAACAGTGAACAAGTCTTTTGTATAAGCTCTGATCAGTGCATCAGTTGTGCTTCCTTTACCCACCATTGCTCTAACTGCATTATTAAAAGCCAGGAAACTTACTGGGCATAATTTCCCCTTGCTGAAGCAAGTGTTGGCTGCCACCAATCCTTTATTTTCTGTGTGCCCTAGAAGAGCTTTCAGGAAGATCTTCTCCATGATCTTGCTGGGCACAGAAGTGGGATTATTGAAAACTGTATTAAAAGCCATGGGTGGTGGTATTTTCAAGAACTGGGACAAAAGTTTAGCAGAAGCATCCTGGTTGGTAAATAGCAGGGGATCTGTTAGTCACGCTGGTTCTGCTCAGTCATCTATTGCATATAGTAGAAGGAGATAAGGTTCTGGTTATTTGCGAGAAGAATTTATCGGGAAAGACTGTATGGGTTTCTCCTGCTACAAGTGAGGGTATAACCATTTGTGGAAGTATCCTTGCTCAGGGTTCTGGACACACTTGGTGGGATGATACAAAAAGATGGTGAAACCCATTGTATACCACAAGGAAGATTAGCTTTAGCTGGAAGGCTTTAATTCTGATATAATAGTGATATGTTGGTAAAAGTTCCTTTACTGAGCAACGAACTTTATATCATCTGTTGTCAGAGATTGAGAGACTGTTCCCAATCTGATGTATGAGCATGCTAAGGAAAATGTTATGGGAGTGGAATGGACTATGTTAGCATTTATTGGTGTATTGGTTCTACTCTGTTTTCCCCTTTATCTCACCCTCAGTGTTTTAGCAGCCACCAATATGCAAATGGAGAGGTTGCTGGCTAAGGTTTTAAGGAAACACAGGTGGTGTGCAAGAGGTGGGAGCATGAAGAGGGTTCTGGGAAGAAGAAGGGGTAGAGAGAAGGAAAGCCAAATGCTATCTGACGTGGTGTTTTTTCATTTCGGCTCTGCATTTGACCTTCACAGCCTTGGCTGCCTGAGTGCCGTGACTACATTTTGGCTTTGGTTTTCCTTTCCGTTTTGCGATTACAATCTTTCCACTGGCCCAAGTCGTTCTGGAGCTCTTTTTTGCCTGCCATGCTGGTTTCTGCCCCATCACCCCCACCGTGCACCCTGGACATTGCTGCTGGCATGGCAGTTCTTCAGACTACAGTTCCAATTGAATTCTTTTTGTACATTATTTCTTTCTCTTGTGCTCTGTTTCCCCTCATTATCCCTCTAAATTTTTTCATGTAAAGTTACAGTTTTTATTCCAGTAACCACTCTAAAATTTTCCATTCTAAAATTCCCCAATTAAAAAAAAAATCTGAGCTGTTGGCGTTCCACCATTACCCACTAAAACCAGAACAGATTGACTGGCTGGTAATTGCATCTCTAGTAATGGAAAACCTAAGACATGGCTGGGAGTTGCGTTTTACTATTTCTGTGTACTTAGATACTCTGCTGAATTATGTAGAACTCTTACCTGTGCTGAAATGTAGAGCATCAGAAAGTATGAATTAATTGTTCAGACTGTGAAGCATTCTGCTCATTCACATGATTCAAATACTTTCTCTCCTTCTTTGTTTTCTCTGCTATCTTTAATTTTTGGTGAGAAAAAACAAAAAGTAGCTATAATTACAGCTTCATTTTAGTCAATACAGATTTTGTTTATAAGATTACTCTGATTTTAATTTGTTAGTGAACACTTAGTTGCATAAATTACATGTGATATTTAAAAAACAGTATTTTGCAGGGGTCTCCTGTAGTTGTAAACATACGTGTAAACAAATGCTTTAATGGACTTCAGCCAAACACAACTTCTGTTGAATTTTCGGGTTTTTTTTTTTTTTACTTCAGTGTTTTCAGTTTTTGAAAAATTCAACAGTTTATGCAGCACCTCTGAAATGAAGTATGGTATGTGCCGAGCTGTCACCTCTTTTTATTCTCTTGTGATACTCTGGTGGTTCAGTTAGGGATGATGAAAGCTATTGAGATCATTTATGACTAGAAACATACATGGTTTTGTATGACGTACCCTTGGGGTGAGGGGGGAAATTCATAGTATACAAGAAATGAGTCTGCCTTTTAGGATAATACAGCTGTGCAGTAGTTGACCTGGACAACAAAGCTCCATTGCCTGGCTTTAACTATTCTGTTAGAATGGAAGGTGTTGTGAAATTTTACCTTACACAGTTAAAAGAACCCAAGTATGTGTTTTGGAAGGAACATGCTATGCAGCTTCAAACAGTGTAGAGAATTCAGATGGGTGTTTTTTAAGGTAATAAGATGTAGCAGTACATGCAGATAATGTTACAGTAGGATACGATTATTTTTCTGTTTCCTTGTCACTCTCACCTTTTAAGTATTTCCATACAGCAAATTATTTCATGTTTTTAATGAGAAACAAATCTGGGTGTATTTGTACAAAATCAGCTAGTGCTTTTGCAAGTTAATATGTACAGAATTTTTAACACTGAGGTATGAAACACTCAAGTGTGTTTATCAGAATGTGTAATTAATGCCAACACACCAGATCAAACTTGCTTTGTGCCAAGTGTTCCATTTTGCTTGGAACTTATCCACAGCCAAAGAACAACAAAACTAGCTGCGTTATGATGCAGACTGACACCAGTGAAAAAATTTTTACTGAAAGGAAAACAAAAATGCACAGACACTATTTTGAAGGCGTGATATCAGGTAGCTAGAAGTTGGGGAAATGGTCCCATGGAAATACAAAAAGGTTGTTTTGGTTGGGTTATTTTTAAGCTTCTGTCTAATGCTTAATTGTCAATAAAATCAGTACCCTTTCTAGTAAAATGCAAGTTACTGGAGAGTGTAGGCACAAGGATTTAAGGCTTAATTTTATTATCGTGGATACCTCTTCAGTTGCATGCCACTTGAAGAAAGCCCCAGTGTTAATTTTAGTGAAGCCCATTATTTACAGTATCATACCTGTGGCATATGCTAGACTGTCTTATAGCTGAATATTGGATTGATTTGACAGCAACTTTTGCAATACTGACTAAGGAACAGATTTTTCAGTTTATGGAGAGGATTACGTAGTACTGTGGCAAAGACAGGAATAGGTATACCTCAGTGATCTACTAAACTTTTAGTTCCAGTCCTGTATTCCTCTCTCTTACCAGTGAATTTAACATTATTGGAAGCTTTGATTGCATTGTGGCTAAGGTACAGTTCTATAAACAATATAGAAAAGCAGGGAGATATCTGTGAGAATTACTGAAAGTGCTGTAGATTATGCAGACATTGATGAAGGGGAGGAAAATAACTGCAGCCCTGGAATTGCAAACATTTTACAGTCTGTTTTACTGTTGATTGGATTTCTTTGCTAGTTTACAGACATTTTGACAAGGGAAAAACATGCCCCCAAAATAATAAAGTGACTCTATTAGACTATCAGTGTTATATACCATTGATTTTGCAGATAATTGAGAGAGATTTTTAAATATTAACTTTGGTTCAAAATGTTAAGTCTGGGCTCCTTGATGAAAAGCTTAACAGGAATTTTATTTTATGATTACCAAAAATAGTGACACTTCAGGCAAGAATAGCATCTTCAGTTTGCCTTAAAGTCATTAAGGGTGTAGCATTAGCAGCATAGGAAGGGAGCACTTAGATTTTGGGTATTCTGGAGTGGTATTTGTTTGGTGTAATTAGGCAGTGAAGAGAGGGCCTTTTAGTATTATTTCATTGAAATATCTAATTTTAAACTACAGAACAGACTAAATTTAAACAGAGCACAAGTTTTGCCAAAGCACAGCTTAAAATAGTGAATTTTACTTCAATCATTGCCACACAGTTTTTGCCATACGTTGACTTGAAGAGTGTTGGTATGTAACAAAATCCAATTTAGTAATCCAGTTTGTTGTAGGACTAGAGAAATAATCAGGGTATCTGACCAGGTCATATGAAAGTAGCTTTGTCAGCTGCCTGGAGAAGGAGAAAGGTCTTGTAGCTTACTGTGGTCTAATGGTGGTCTTTCCTGTTATCATTAGGCAGTGGTCTGTCTTTGAGGCAAAAACATGTAGTTAATCTGCCTTTGGTTACTGAGCAAACTTGGTGTGTTTGTAGGCGAAAAGCTGAAGCATGCAAATAAGGATTACTCCAGTAGTCTTTAGTTTTTGGCAAGTAATCTGTAGGTGAGTTGCATTGTACTCTATGTGACAGACAACAGTTAGCATGATCCATTATTTCTGTGTGCCTAGTAGGTGAAAATTTGACTTTCTTGAGTCTAATTACAGAACAGAATCACTACTTAGTAATGATTAAAATAATGTATGTGTATGAGTAAAGGAAGATTTGATACAACTGGTATTTTCCTAAATATATTTCCCTACTAATTTCTTTCTGTGCAGAACTATGTCCAGATTGACTCAGCTGGAAAGACTGGACTTGGGAAGTAATGAATTCACAGAAGTGGTGAGTTTTGCCTCAGTAATAGAGCTTTGTATAATTTTAAATTGTTTTATTCTTTATATTTAATCAATATAAACATTAAAGCTTAAGACTTCTGCTAGTGAGCAAATACTTCTGTATACATTATAGAGCCTGTTATAGAAATTACATGCCTATACTGATGGAAGAAAGTATGTTTTTCCTCAGTTTTAAAATAACACCCTGTGGTATATGTTGGTTATTGTACTCATAAAAAATAAATTATGTGTTTGGATTATAATTGTTTCCCATGCAAAAAATTGTGAACTCTTATTAGTTATCATGTATTTAATTTTGCAGTCCTGCATAACCCAATTTATTACTGTGTACAAACAGTTTGGATCCAAGATAAACTATGTTGTTTCAATATTGTTCAAAACAGTATTTACAGTTGAAGTGCTCAGATACCTTCTTCAGCGTGGATCAACTTGTTTCCTGTTCATGATCTCAAGAGACAAGTACCTCTTATTTACAATCACTTAACATCACTGTGCTTCTAGGAGTACAGAAACATGGAACGTACTCACCTGTCATATAATAAGGTCAAGCACTTGTATGCCACCCTTAGATCATGAAGAGCCAAACAGATGTATAGTTGCATGGTTTGGCATATAGGGGAAGTTGATGTAAGGAATTGTTTATCTGTACTATTACACCACTGGCACTACTGTTACTTCATTAGAAGGTAGATGCTGTTGTTGGATCTTTAGTGTGCTTAGGCCCACATTAAGCCATAATAGCCAGTAACTAAGTATAGGCTGCAAAATTGTCTGTTTGGGTATGTTTTTCTCTGACTGCCTCTTCACTCTCAGCCTTTTAGCCAGAAGAGTCAACTTGTGGTAACTCAGTTCTCTAAAATCTTCTGGTAAAAGGAAAAGATAGTTTGGTTTTTTTTGTTTAGAAAGCTGTCTGTAAGCTATTCTCTAGTTAAGAATTTCTTCTGGAAAATAGATTAGGAGGCAGAACTCCAGCTTATGGAGGAGTGCTGAGTATTTACAGTATAACAGTGTTTAATTTCTGCACAGGATTTGTTGCAGGAATTAAAATTTTTATCTCTTTACTCTGGAACAATAAAGTCAATGTGACTTTTAAATAACATGTCTTCTGATTGATGGACTTGAAGGAATTTTAGATGCCATCCATGAGGGATGAAATTATACACCTTTATTTATTTATTGCATGCTGTGTTTTAAACTGCTACTTCCTGTAAAAACAAAAGGCAGAAACACTTTCTGTAAGGATTATATAGTGTTTTGATCAAGTTCTTATGAGACTTGTGTATTTCTGTATATTTACATTTTTGGCAGTGAATTACCTGGGTTTTTTTTGACCTAGTACAGAAAGTGTATGTAAGAGCTCTAGTAAGACATTACTTAAAGTTGCAGTAGATTAATCGCATAAGTTGATTTTGTCTTTTGCTATTTTTTGCATGAATTTTTGTATTGGGTTTAGCTGGGATGTAGTTAATCATCCTCCTGATATCTCTCATGGTGCTGTGTTTGTGGTGGTAACTAGAGGGGTGTTAATAACATACCAGTAGTTTGCTACTGCTGAGCAGAGCCCTCACAGCACCAAGGCGGTGTGGTTTTTTTCATTCCTAATGTCCTTACCCACTGAGGAGGACTGGAGGGATGGTCTGGGCCAGCTAAGCCAAACTGACTAAAGGGATATTCTAGATCATATAACTACAGCCCAGACAGAAAAGCAGGAAGAAAGAAGGAATGAGGGGGGCATTTATTGATAGCATCCTTTGGCACAATCACTACGTTTATTGGGCCCTGCATCCTAGAAGGGCAGCTAAACACCCTCTGCTGCTGTGAAATAGAGCATAATGTTTATTTTTTGCCTTTGCAAAATGTGTAGCTTTTGTTTCTGCCTTATTAAACTGTTATTATCTTTACCTGCTAGCGTCTGATTATATTTTTCTTTGCCCTGTTCATCCAAGAAGAGGGTATGAGAGAGCAGCTTTGGTGGACACTTGGCCCCAGCCAGGGCCAAACCACCACAAGTTTTAAAGAAACGTGTGTTTCCTTTGCAGCCTGAAGTACTTGAACAACTGAGCGGTTTAAAGGAATTTTGGATGGATGGTAACAGACTAACACTTATTCCAGGGGTAAGTTCTTTTACTCTGTAGCATTTTAATTTACAACAGTATTACCTTTGTCAGAAATCATATATGTTAAATGTGCCATGTAGTTTTAATGTTACTTAAAGCTGAAAGGCTGAATGCTGCTTAAATGCTTAACTAGTCCATTTAGAATTTATAATCACTAGAACTGCGTGCACACCTTTTTTGTAATTTTTTAATTAAGAAGATTGTGTTCAGCAAATCAAGAGAGGTTCTCCTCCCTCTCTACTCTGCCATAGTGAGGCCACATCTGGAATATTGTGTCCAGTTGTGGGCTCCCCAGTTCGAGAGGGACAGACACCTGATGGTTCAGAAAGAGTTCAGCAGTGGGCCACAAGGCTGATTATGGACTGGATCACTTGCCTTATGAGGAGTTTGAGAGACCTGTGACTTTTCTAAAGAGTGGAGAGCACAAGGTCACAAGGGGACTAAGTCATTGTATATAAATATGTGAAGACTGTCAAGAAGGAGGAGACAATCTTTTCACTTGCGTCCTGTGATAGGGCGAAAAGCAGTGGGTGTAAGCTGGAACATAGGAGGTTCCATGTAAATATGAGCAGAAACTTCTTCATGGTGAGCGTGATGGAAGATTGTGGAGTCTCCTTCTCTAGAGATTTCAAGATCCTTCTTGATGTGTTTCTGTGTAACCTGTCTTAGGTTCTATGATCCTGCTCAAGCAGGAGAGTTTTATTTTGTGTTAGACATCAAGGAGGAATTTACAGGGTAAATATGTTGTGTAAATTTCTACTGGTCACGGCTGTAAAGCAAGCAGTGCCTGTTCAGGTGCTGTGTATACAAGGGAGCATATCCAGTTCCTGAGAAAATGTTCTGTTGGCTTTATTTGGGCTCCTGGAATCTCTTTCAAAGAAGTACGGTTCAGGCTGACCTGTTGTTGCAGCGGTCGTGAACCTGTGCTTGTATCATAGTAAACTAGTAAATGAGCATTTGAAATTTGGGGGTTAGCTGGTCTGTATTGTATCATGAAATTATTAGCACACTTGACATGAGCCTTCGTCAGCAGGCTTCTCCACTCTCCTTTCCTCACATTAGACAATTCTTCCTTGAGGAGTTGAGTGGATGTATTAAATATTTCTACTTCACAGCAAAATGGTCTTTGTGAAAATAACTGCATCTTTGTGAAGATTTTAGTAGAGTGTACAAATCTTCAAATGTATTACTGGTTGATACACAAGAGTAAGGCAAGCTTATATTTTGGCTTGTTTTTTCGGTTTAGTGCAATTAGGGATTCATTGTTGTTTGGAGATTCATTAGGTAAAAGTTCTGCACAAAAGGCACAAAATAAGCACAGAAAGATTTTACTGGACCCTAATGATGTTATTATATTATCTGTCTCTGTCTGAAGTCTCTAAATCTTCAGTTACTTGAATTGAGGTAACTGATCAAACTATTGAATTTGCAGGAGACTGATTTTAGACACCTGCAGTATTATACTGAGATGTTTCTGTGCATGTACAAAACATAATCTGTACATATCTGCACATAAAGCTTGAATACTTTGCATAAAATTGTATATTAGCATTATAAGTATTTTTTCTTTTGCTCTAGCACTACACTTGAGGGACAGTTTGTTTTCAAATCTGTGGGAATTTTTGTTTTCAACTTGCACTTTTTAGAAAAGCGTTATTTCTCTTGCTTTCAGTTCATCGGCACTTTGAAACAACTGACCTACTTGGATGTTTCTAAAAACAACATTGAAGTGGTTGAAGAAGGTATTTCAGGCTGTGAAAGCCTGCAAGACCTTCTGTTATCCAGTAATTCACTTCAGCAACTGCCAGAGTCTATTGGTTTGTATTTTCAGTTAATTCATTTCTTAGAAGTTTAGACACACAATATTTGATTGTAGACAAATGGTGATTTAGACCTAAGTTTCAGTTGTTTAGAAGTCCTAGTTTTGCATGAAGCTGTAATGCATAGCTGAATACTAAAATTTGTATTTGTTTTGGAGCATTCTTGAATTTATACAGTAGTTTGTAAATAAATTAGAAACTGTTGACTGTAAGAGAGTAAAAGAAAAAATCTCCATTCCTGACCCACCCCTGTCATGGCTAGCATATCATAAGCTGGCATACAAGTTCTGCATTTTTCTGCAGGAACAGAGCACTATACACATGCCAGGAATACAGAAGTTTTTCTTCCTTGGCCCTGTTTTTTTTCACCCCATTAATACAAAATTAGAACTAAACAAATTCAAATATCCTATTTTATTTACCTGTTCATTTTATTACAGGTTCCCTAAAGAAGGTAACGACTCTTAAAATCGATGAAAACCAGTTACTTTATTTGCCAGACTCCGTAGGAGGGTAGGTAATTCAGCTGAATAAAAGGTCCAGTTGCCTTTCTGTAGACTTTTCTATAACAATGGCTTGTCTTTTGAATGATTTTACATTTTACACTTCTGATTTCTTCCAGAAGTTACTGTCTTAATAGAATTGAATGCAAGTAGTCTGCTACAGCTTCGTTCTTTATATACTATCTGGTATCAATGCATACATTCCTTACTTATTAATCTGTAAAGGAAGAAATTGAATGTGAAAGAAATATGATGTTTACAAAGGCAGTCAGCTTCGTGTAACTTTTTTTGACAGTAACACATCTATGGCTGTGGCAGATACTGCAAATGATTGAACCACCTTCAACAAGCTTATAAAAAGTGAATTTGAACACAGAAACATCTTTGTTTAAGATTAGGTTTTTTGCCTGTTACTCAGGAGGTTTTTGTCGTGTGGTTTTTTTTTTTTTAATTTAGTGTTCAGCAATTTAATTTAAAACTCACAGGTTATGTGAAAAGTAATTAATTTTGAAGTTATCCTCAGGTGAAGGGTATTTGTTCCTACATATTTGCTTGTACTGTAATGTAGGCTATTTTTTTGTTGTCGAACTTGCAAAATACTTCTTTGCTGTCAGAGTCTTAGGTTCACAGTCTCTTTACTCTTGAAATTCATTTCCTCTTCAGAAGTTGCAGATATCTCATCAATTCCCCCCCCCCGTCCCAATCCCAACACAGGTAATATAGGATTTTTTTTTTAATCAGATTTTAATTCCCTTGAGTTTCACAGTTTTATTGTGAATTAAATTTTGAGATTTGTAATCTGTGGTACTATTAACATAGTTTAAACTTAAAGTATGCTATTAGTGTTGGATAAATTAACCAATTAACCTGTATGGAGGACCAATTGATGGAATTGATGGTTTGTTACTTGTTTTTGCAGGTTAGCATCAGTGGAAGAACTGGACTGTAGTTTCAATGAAATTGAGACATTGCCTTCATCTATTGGGCAGCTGTTTAACATAAGGACATTTGCTGCGGATCATAATTTCTTAACACAACTCCCACCAGAGGTATGTATTTAACTAAAAAAACCATAAAATTAATTTTTAATGCCTTTTAAAATTTATGTACAAGTTTTGAGTAACAAGTTACTAATTCTTGAGTAGATTTTGTTCGGGTATGATTTTAAAGGAGGATGCATACACATCTTCCATGTGCATACACATTTTCTGAAAAATGGTAAATACATGAAATTCTAAAAGTTTTCAAGCAAGTAGTAGAAATATCTTGCTAATGAATTGAAACTAAAAGAAGGTTTAATATGTAAAAATAAATCTAATTAACAGGAAAAACTGACTGCTTGCATTTGGTTTTTTAAAGAATTGTTTTCAAACAATAAAAATTTGCATATTTGGAGTTGTGAAGACCAGTTAATTCTTCTACATTTGTTTCAGATTGGAAACTGGAAGAACGTAACAGTGTTGTTTCTGCATTCTAATAAGCTTGAATTTCTCCCTGAAGAAATGGGTGATATGCAGAAGTTGAAAGTTATCAATCTGAGTGACAATAGGTTTGTGAATTCATTTATTTAATTACAAGTTGCATAAATGCAATGATAAATGTAGAGGTATTGTTATGAATATGTTATGCTGTCTTCCGTTACCTCATGCACAGTATATAAACTGACCAAGATGTGTGTATGTATTCTATTATTGTTGCATTCATAATATTGTATTATTGTTGGATCTTGCAGTTGAGTTGTATTAAGCGTTGTATTTTAATTACTTGACACATAGCACATGCATTGAAGCACAGCTTCATGCTTGTTAGTGTGTTTTTTTCCTAGGGAATTAGTTTGGTTATTTCCATAAACCTTTTGATTCTTACTTAATAGTTTCCCATGTTGCATATGCAGCACAAAACCAGTATCACAGTATAGTGTAAAATGCTTGAGTGTGCTGGGGAAGAGGAGAAGAGAGTTTTGCTTTATTACGGGTGAATGTTAAAAACTGACAAAATACTTATCTTTTGGGAATCACCAATTTGTTGAATGGAAGTATATTGGAGAGGTTCATTCTAACAGCTCTTCTTCCCATTCTGCCAATCCAGATTTTTCTGTAACTTGTTTTACCCATTAGTGCAAGACTTTACATTTTCCAGGGTAGCCCCTTTCTCACACATGTATCTTAGAAAAAACCCAGCAATTTTCAGGTGTAACATTTAATTCTTATTTGGTGTGCATGTATGTTGAAAGATAAAATGCTGAAGATTCAGATTAATGAATTGCTGTTAACTGTATTCAAGCCACTTTGAACTACACTTTTACAAGCCAAGTCACATTCTCACTTATTTCAGGCTACTTGCTAAAGTGTGCAGAAATGTGAGGGGTTTTGTTTGCGGGTTTTTTGCAATTGTTGTGTTTTTTTGTTGTGTTTTTTTTTTTTTATTCCATGCGATTTTGTAATGTAACTATATCTGTAAATGACCATGAACATTTTTGTAGGCTAAAGCAAGATTGCCTCTGAAGAGTCTTGATAACTGTACTGTATTGATGGGTGTACTGACAAAAATTCTTTCTGTAATTTACAGACTGAAGAATTTGCCCTTTACCTTTACAAAACTGCAGCAGCTTACTGCTATGTGGCTCTCAGACAATCAGGTGAATTTCTTGTAAATTAAAAATAAGTGATTGTTTGGTGTTATTCCTGATATTCCTTGAATATTCCTCGGAATGTCAAGTGCAAAGCTGTCTGTTAAACCTGGTATTGTGTATATAAACATCAGTATTTCCTTAACCAGTATGTCAGTTTTCTTGAAATAGGCAACACTGAGCCTACCTGGTTTTGGAGACTTTCTTGTTTTTGGCAAACATCTGTGCTATTAGGAAATGGCAGTTTTAACAGATTCTTTTTTCACTTTTGTTTTTCTTAATTTAGGCTTGTTTGCACAGGAAAAACAGTGCTGCATAGTCATGCACACGAATGTTTAGCATGTGGTTTCTTCCACAGTTAAGCCATTGGGGTAACTTACCATGCCATTTTTTCAGCTAAATTGCCACACCTTTGAACTCGGTGAACTCAGTGTGAGTTTCAAGCTTTTAAGCAGTAACTTGTGCTTGTAGCTTCTGATTTTGCCGTATATTGAAACACTCTGTACTATGGTGATTGCTTTAGTGGCGCTAAGGTATATAGGGCTTCCAGATATCCACTTGCCTCAGATGCGGTATAGTGAAAGCACTTCTGTTAATACTGTAATTTCAAGAATTTCCTGTTCTTTTTGGTAAGCAGTAGAGAATATTCAGTCTGTTGTCAATATGAATAATGGAGTACATTTTTCTCTTCATATGTTTGTTTGTAGCTTTAAATGATTCAATGTGTCTGTGAATTCCAGATGAGCCTGCTCTGGGATAGTAATAAGTCTTAGTAAGAAACTGGATTTGTTTTTGAATATCCAGCATTATCCTTTCTTCTAAAGCTGTTAGTGAGGTTTCAGTTCTTAGTCAAAGGCATCAATGAAAGACATGTTAATTACTTTTAATTTGGTAAAAAGTATTCAGAAGAGAAATTGTTTAATGCAGGAGAAGTCTTCAAAGTATTGGGACTGGTATGCTATGTGATACATAGATCTCATTTACGTTTTTATGTATATTCTTGTAACATACTCTTCTTGCATTTGCTTCATAGTCTAAACCTCTTATTCCTCTTCAAAAAGAAGCTGACCCTGACACAAAGAAAACAGTTCTTACTAATTACATGTTCCCCCAGCAACCAAGAGCTGAGGACGGTAAGAATTTCTGAAATACCCTGTCAGAACATTCACATTTTTGAAACAATAATGGGAAGACTGTCCAGCTAGTGTGAGTTTCACTACACAGCACTTCTGTATAAGTTTGAATTAAACTTGTAATTCATAAAAAGTTGCATCTGAAGAATGAGAGCAATGTGATCTACAAACTGGCAAATTGTAGGTCACAGTGAGCATGGTGAGGCATGGGTGGACAGCATCACATTCTATGAAGGCTGCCTTTTCCCACAGTGACACTCTATTTTGACAGAACTTAATGGTTTGAGCTAAAATCCTCCTTAATAGGATTGTGCTTCAGAGTGATTCTTTTAATAATGTTAGACAAATGTATCTTCCATTCCCCAATATATAGATTTTGAGAAATGTGTAGCATTCTGCATTTTATTTGGAAGTTTAAAAAAGAGTCCAGGATAAAAGCATATTGGTCATATTTAGTGTGAACTGTTCTGTAAAAGGCTTGTCCCAAAATACTAAGATGTCACCAGAAAGTTAATTCTGCACACTGTGAAATAAGTCAGAAAGTAAGTAACATTTCATGAGTAACCTCATCAGGAGGTGGGGAGAGACAGTTGAGTCTCTGTTTTCTCTACTTCCTTTCCTCTGCAGGATAAAGGCAAAAGCTTGTGCTGCTTTGACAGAGACTGGGGGGTAAGGAGAGGTGTGGGGAGGCACATTTATCAATGGAAATAATTGAAAACTGGCAAGTGGTAACATGTAATGTTCCATGGCACAATAGTTGCACACTGGGAAAGGAGGAATCAAAAATTCAGCAAACCCAGTAAATTATGCACCGCTTTAAATGATCTCATCATCTGCAGAATTAAACATCAGTACTCCTTGACAGAATGTGAGAAGTGTAAAACTGTTTGGAGATTCATTGGAGTTCAAGACTTTGTTTTACCAAGGTTCTACGGTTTCTTTCTATAGAATAGGAAACGGCTTTTGCTTTGGCTGAAGTTGGCAGAATATCTCCCTCTAAGGCAGTCATTCCAAATGGAAGGTTTTACATAAATAGTGATTGTAAAAACTAGGGTTTTTTTAACTGTTTACCAAGATTTTCTTTGTTGTTTTGGTTTTTCTTTTTTTCTGTTAGGAACAGTTTCAGCGATTATGTGGACTATTATAATATTTCCTGATAGTTTAGATTTACCCAATAAACACAGAGTAAAAAATACTCTAATGCATTTGTTGAGCTCTGTCATTAAAGACTTTTTTTAGGTGTGTAAGTAGTTAATAAAAACAGTCTTGGCATTGGTAGTGATAGACATTACATTTGGAGAAGAGGAGGGTTGTGGTGGCGGATTTCTTAAACTGTTTGGCAAGCTCAAGTAGAACTTGTCTGTTTTAGCATAAGATATGGAGACATGCTAGAATAAAGAAGGTGGGTATCTGGAAGACGTTCTTATCTCTTGTAAAATTAAGAAAGAAGTACTTCGTAAAGTTTCTGTCATTTGTATAATTTCTACAAAATAATGTTTACCTTCAGTTTTGGATGCATTAGGGGTTTTTTACATTTAATAATGCAGATTTTTGGCATTAAGTAATTCTTAAATTTGTAGGTTTTTATTAAATGAAATTGGGTGAATGCTTCTATGTGCCTATAATGAGACCATCAAACTGAATCTACATGAGTACAACTTACATTTTTATGTATTTCATACTTATACATGAGTAAAAATATTTTGCAGCAGGAAGTTCTGTAAATTTGAGTTTGAGTGTCAAGACTAGTATGGATATGACTATTAAGCTGTCTGGATGATGTTTTTTACTTTACAGAGATTTTGCTGTTATGAAAAATGCAGCCAAGTTCATAAAGCACTGTCAGTTTAGCTTGTCTTCAATTAATGGTGCTGCTAGGCTCTTATTTTTAAGAGTGTATACAAAAGCATATGACTCCTGATCAGTTATTTTATTCTTACAGTAGTCTTTTATTTTATTATTTTAGTTATGTTCATATCTGATAATGAAAGTTTCAATCCCTCTCTGTGGGAAGAACAGCGGAAACAGCGTGCTCAGGTGGCATTTGAATGTGATGAAGACAAAGATGAGAGAGAGGCACCTCCTCGGGTTAGTACTGAATTTATTTTTAATATTGGATGTTTCCTTCCCTCTCATCACTGTTTCTAAATCCAGTCATTTTCCTTTGTGAATTTTGCTCTGTCAGAGAAGCCAGGTTTGTAGTTGGGACTCCTAGCTAACAGGATGAAACACTCTGGATTTTAGTGTGGTTTTAGGTTTTGTGGGTTTTTTTGTGTTTTTTTTTTTCCCCATATGCTTTAAAGGTATAAACTGTAAGCTGCTCATGTAAGACAATATAGGGCGTAAATAGGAGACCACATGACTAGTTGTGCCTTTTATAAGGAGATGAATGAAGGAGTGATTGATTTTTCTTTAAGTTAATTAAACCTGTCATAATTCCTCCTCTCTTCAATCAGTGGACACACTTTTTTAATAATGTTTAATATATTCAAGTCTGCATCAACTTAAACAACATAGTAGATAATCTTGGACTGTCCTGTGTTTTATGTTTAATGTTTAGTTTTAAACCTTATGTTTTAATTAACAGCATTTAATGTAGAACATTACTGCTTTCTGTGATACAGGAAGGCAACCTGAAAAGATATCCAACTCCATATCCCGATGAACTGAAGAATATGGTCAAAACAGTTCAAACAATTGTACATAGGCTAAAGGATGAAGAATCTAGTGAAGATGTTGCCAAGGAGCCAAAACAGGAAGGCCAGACAGTTTCAGTAAAGGATGTGGGGGTAAAGGTTAGAAATTATTTTCTTTTATGACTGCAAGGACTTTGAAAGCTCTGATACCTTGTAATTCTTCTCTCTTTAGCAAACAAAATTGTAAAAAACAGGCTCTTTGCTAATAATAAGTCTGTTATAATAAATACCAGTTTTGCCATAGCAATTCTCTTGCAGTAACTAAAAACAAGGAAAGTGACTTGATTCTTAGTACAAATGATTCATAGAATGGTTCAAGTTGTAAGAGACCTTAAAGATCATCTAGTACCACCCCCCCTGCCATGGCAGGGACACCCTACTAGACCAGGGTGCTCAAGACCCCACCCAATCTGGCCTTGAACACTTCCAGGGAGGGGGCAGCCACAACCTCTCCAGGCAGCCTGTTCCAGTGTCTCAGTACGCTCTGTGTGAAGAGCTTCCTTCTGACTTCCAGTCTAAGCCTCCCCTCCTCCAGCTTGAAACCATTACCCCTGGTCCTACCACTACAAGCCCTTGGAAGTAGCCCTTCCCCAGCTTTCCTGTAGCCCATTTCAGATACTACAAGGCTACTATAAGATCTCCCTGTAGTTTCCTCTTCTCCAGGCTGAACAGCCCCAACTCTCTCAGCCTGCCCCAATATGAGAGGGGCTCCAGCACTCCAATCATCCTTGTGGCCCTCCAATGGGCATACTCCAACAATTCAATATCCTTCCTGTGCTGGGGACCCTAGAACTGGACACAGTCTCAAGAATAGAATTGAGTGGGAGGATCATCATGCTTCTCTTGATGCAGCCCAAGATGCAGTTGGCTTTCTGGGCTGCAAGCGAGCACTGCCATCTCATGTTGAGTTTTTCATTAACAACATCCCAAAGTCCTAACTATGGATGTGTTTAAAAAGCAAGCTTCCAGAATATGGCATCTTTGTCATTCTCTGGTCATCTTTTATCTGCTAGAATTGACAATGAAATTTGAGATAATTTCTAAGAATCTTACTGCTGTCCTCATGACTCTAGGTTTTACAGAAGTTGAGAAGACAATAATAGCAAGCTGGCATAAGAGTAAGGAATCTATTACAAGATGAAGTTGCATGATAGATGACAGGACTGCTGTGTGGTGCTGATACATCTCATTGTAGATATTCTTGGTCTCTCATTTAACTGGAAATTTAATGGTACAGATGGACCCAAAGAAGGAAAACCATACTGACAGACAGGGTACAAACCATGTCACAGTAATCTGCAGAGATTACTTTGTATTTCTTATTGTATAATTTCAAAGCTCAGATTATCCATTCCTCACTTTCCGTAAATATATAGCGTACACCCAAAACTCTATCATACATTACCAAAACCATTTCAAAATGTGTTTTTCTGCTAATGTTCTTAACCCTCAAGACTTCAGAGATTGCTTCAATAAAGAACAAAGCAGAGGAGAGAAAGCAATATTCATCAGCAAGCTCAGTGCAGAAGCCTACTGAACCAGAAGCTGAGCACAGCACTGCAAATTCACAGATGACTGCACTTGTTAAAACCTTGCAGAACACAAAAACAGTTGTCAACCATGAAGACACGCTTGAGGTATGGCATTGTGATGAATATCAGAGTAGTCAAAGAATTGAGCTGGTGTTGTACTGAATTTGTTACTCGGGGAGATGAACATTTGTGTTGACAATAGCAGAAAACAGCACTCTCCTGCTTCTCCATATTTTCTGAAAATACTAGGTTTGATATTTTTCTTTAGTAAAATAACTCATAATTTAAGGAAATTCTATTAGTTTTTCTGACAATAACGCTGGCTGCATGCTACTAAGTAAATGTTGCAGCAGTGTGCAATTGATAAAAGACAGTGAATTTATTTCCATGAAATAATTTCCTGGTGACTGCTGCTGTTAAGTCCAGGTATGTAAAATTTGTTTTGTCACAACCTAGAGAAGAGGCAGTGTGGTAGAGACAGTGAACAGATTAATTTTTATTTCTTGCTTTTCAAGACTATCAGACCTTATTTGCCACATCTCAGTCTTCTCTGCAGTCCACATAACTGAGTATTGGAGCTGGTGCTCCATTAAGGTCCACAATTAAATGTATTGAAACTTAAAAAGTGAACATTGATAAACAGTGTCTGCAATATGCAATGTGGATTTTGTAGAATCTGTAATAGGAAAGAAATTTAGGGAAGTAAGGGTTTTTTTAAAATTACTGGAAATAAGGTTTTTTGAAGATTTTAAGAAATTAGAACTGAAGTACAATACTGAATCAGTAACTTGACTGGTTGATGAGAGAAAGGCTGTGGATGTACCTGGGTTCCATTAAAGCATTTGACAGTCTCCCATGATATACTCCTGGTGACGATGGCAGCAAGGGGCTTTGACACGAATATTCTATGCTGGGTCAGGAACTGGTTGGATGGACGAGCCCAGAGAGTGGTAGTAAATTGTGTTGTAAATTGGTAGTAAATTGTGCATCTAGTTGGCGACCCATTACTAGTGGTGTCCCCCAAGGGTCGATGTTTGGTCCGGTCCTGTTGAGCATCTTCATTAATGATATTGATGATGGGGTTAGAATCCATCGTGAGCAAATTTGCGGATGACACCAAGCTTGGAGCCCGTATTGATCTGTTGGAGGGTAGGAGGGCCCTGCAGAGGGACTTGGACAGACTGGAGAGATGGGCAGACTCTAAGAGGATGAGTTTTAACAAGTGTGTCAGGTTCTGCATTTTGGTTACAACAACCCCAGGCAGAACTATAGGCTGGGAATGGAGATCTTGGAGAGCACACAGGTAGAAAGAGACTTGGGGGTACTAGTGGACAGCAAGCTTAGCATGAGTCAGCAGTGTGCCCAGGTGGCCAAGAGGGCTAATGGCATCCTGGCCTTTATCAGGAATGGTATGGCCGGCAGGGAGAGGGAAGTTATCCTCCCCCTGCACTGGTTAGACTGCACCTGGAGTATTGTGTTTAGTTCTGGGCCTCTCAGTTTAGGAAGGATGTCGAGGTGCTGGAACGAGTCCAGAGAAGAGCAACTAGAATGGTAAAGGAGCTGGAAGGTAAGCCCTACAAAGAGAGGTCGATGGAGCTGGGTCTGTTTATCCTGGAAAAGAGGAGGCTCAGGAGTGACCTTATTACTGCTTATAACTACCTGAAAGGTGGTTGTAGTTAGGCGGGGGTTGGTCTTTTCTCCCTGGACACTGGAGAACAGGACAAGGGGTCACAGTCTTAAGCTCCATCAGGGAAGGTTTAGACTTGACATTAGGAAAAGGTTTTTCACTGAAAGAGTGATCTGGTTTTGGAACGGGCTGCCCATGGAGGTGATTGAGTCGTCATCTCTGGAGGTGTTCAGGGTTAGTCTGGATGAAGTGCTGAGTGGCATGATCTAGATGTTAGATGTTAGGTTTACTTGGTTTATTTAGATTTAGGTTGGACTGGATGATCTTTAAGGTCTTTTCCAATCTTACCATTATTGTGATACTGTGATACTATGATATGGCTGCTTTTTCAGCAGCTTTGTTAATCTCTTTCATAACTACACTGAACACCATCGTATGGTTAGAAACTAGTTAATACTAGCTTAATGTATTAAGCATTACTTCATTCCACAGTCACTGGTTTTTTTTGCTAGACTAGGCAAGCTAAGCTCATTCAGACTTTTTCTCTCAGCATAGGTATCCATTCCTAAGATTGCATTGGCCACGCTGCATTGTAGCTGTTGCATTTTGAGGTGTTTTTCTGCAAAACCAATACTGAGTGTATGGTGTTTGTTGGTTCAGTGATAACTTTCTGACTGGAATCCAGCTGGATTCCAGTGATGGAACAGAGCCTGCGTCTGCTTACTCCATGTAGGTTTTTGCAGATGAAGTTATTGGAATTCATTAGTGAATATGTAAAACTGCATGTGCTGCTTCTTAAAATTGACTGGCAAATATTACTAAATTCAGTTAGCTTGGACTGCAGATGCATCACACAGTTGTTGTGTTGTTTATTTTTTCCCTGAGAGTGACAGTTTATATAACATTTACTTTTAAATGTACAGTATTAAGCTGTTTTTCCTTCAGCAGGAGTCAGAAGAACTGTCCTCTGATGAAGAGATGAAGATGGCAGAAATGCGACCCCCACTGATAGAAACTTCCATAAACCAACCTAAAGTGGTAGCTCTTGGAAATAACAAAAAAGGTTAGATGCAATAAAAAGCAATAGAAATATTACATGATACTGATAATTTCATAATTCAGAGGGCTAGGTTTTCCAATTAAATTACATAAAAAATAGATATGATTTCTGTGTTTATCTTGGTTTCAGATAGAGCATAATTCTGTTTAGTTGATTTTACTTTCCAGCATTGTCTCTTCTAAGTAACTGCACTTGAAGTAAGCAGCATATTTTTGTATTGATGCTGTTTCATTGATTGCAGTTTCAGTTGTTTAAATGTCTAAGAGAAATTGTTGTCTATTTGTGAGGCTTTAGGATAAAGTGCTCTTCTAGTCTTTCTCGAAGTCACTTTATTTTTTTTCTTTAACAGGAGACTTTAGAATATTGTTTTTCTTGTCTAGGCTTTGTATTCTCTGAAAGATAGTTGTGGTGTGGGTAACCATTTCCTTAAGAGTAAGGAATGGACTAAGATTCAAAGAAACAAAGTGAAAGCTTTTTTGCTTCACATGATACTCTAGTCCAGTACTTCTAAAGACAGAAAGCTTTTCCGGCCATTAGATATAAAGGGTGAGATTTAATGGACATGAAGAAAAACCACATGGAGGTAGCAGGAAGATTCTGCTGAGAATCACATGCGTTGATGTCTGTCAGTGCTGTCTTTGGGTCTTTATGTCTGATTGAAGCACTACTTAAAAAACTTCTTTATTGTCTCTGGAGACAGACTAACAAAATTTATACTTATGGTACCTGCAACTGTGACTTGAAGCAAAAATTTAAACATATTTGTGGACTTCTATCAAAATCATGGCTGGCTTCAAGTGCAACAGATAAATCACTTTTATATGGATAGTGTGTGTAAGTATGCATGCATTATGCAAATATCAGTGTGCAGAGGTATAAATTACGCTGAAGGTGTTGTCCCAGGTGATCTTCATAGAGTGGAAGTGCATTGGATTCCAACTCTTCAACAAACTGTCAATATGCAAAAACTCCTCCTGTTTTTTTTGCATATATGAAACTGTCAGAACCTGTGTTGAAAAGAGCTGATAAAGCTCTTTTCAGAGGTCATGATCTAATGAATAGCTCTTTAATGATAAGTCTCGAAATTAGGAACAATGTACACTTTCAAAGTCCTTCATGCAAAGATCTGTGCTTAATTTTCATAGGTGCCAATAGACTCATGTAATTCCAAACTTTGAAATAATTGCAAAAACAGAAACATAATTTGATATGTATTTTGGCAAAATATGTATCACTATGTTCCGCCAAGGAAACTTGGAATAAAACAACATTAACAGGTGAGGAATGTTGAGCCAAATATTTAAAAATAGGAACTAATTACCAGCAATTCTTTGTCAGTATAAATGAAGTTTACAAATGTGATAGCTTACATTTTAGTTTCTAGTAGTGAGAATTACTGAAGAACAAGAGACAGTTCCTAAATACTGTAAAATACACACATTAATCACCTATTAAAAAGATGTGTCTGTAACTAAATTGGCACGTTTTTATTTCAGATGATTCAAAAGATGCTGATTCCTTATCAGATGAAGCTACTCACAATAGGAATCAAAATAACAGCAACTGTTCCTCTCCTTCTCGAATGTCAGATTCTGTTTCCTTAAATACTGATAGTAGCCAAGATGTTTCTCTCTGTTCTCCAGACAAAGAAACACATGCTGCTGTTTTATCCAAGATCAGGTTTGTAAGATACTGTATAGCATTGAGAAAATATGATAGAAAAATGTTACTTAATTTTTCATAGTTTGTGTCCATTTCTTTAATTTATTAATTTATTATTCATGAAATAAAGTACATTTTAATGTTTTAAAATAAGGTTATATAATGGAATAGTTCTGTTTTTCTAAAAAAAGGGACAAAATCCAGATACTAATTTTAGTAGACAAGACATGGGTCCTAGTCATAGTAGGATGTAATAACTTCATCCCTATCATTATGTCTCCCAGCAAAATACCTCAATACACAGTTTTAAAAGCTCTATGGTTTTATCTCTATAATTTCAAGATCAACTTATTACTAATGTAACAGTTAAAGGCTTTTAGAAGCTTAAAAAGAATGAACTTACAGGTTGCTACTCTTCTTGTGGTTTTAATTAGAAGGTGACATTTTTTTTATTTGAAGTTGCCAGTAGAAGCAAGACATTTGACCAGAATTGTCATAGAACCTGCAATTATAACAAAAATCAAGTTCTTGTGAATTTATACATTTTGACACTTAACGAGAATTAATTAAAGACATTTTTGGAGTTTAAATTTCTGAAAGTCAGATGGCACAAACATTGTGAAAATAAGCCCTCTATATAATATATATCTGTAATGGTAAGACAGCAAATCATAAATATGGTTGTCTATTGGTCTTTGTCCTGTTTTTTGTGTGCACATTATGGCTGTGTTGTGTGTTAATGACTCTTTTTCATAAAACAGTTCTAAACAGAATATATGCAACCTCCTCTGGGTAAACCTGCTCTGACAGAGGTGTTGGACTAGATATCTGAGGTCCCTTCCAACACCCTGTCCTCCAGCGATTCCTTTTGGAATTTCTTATAAGAGACTTTTTTTTTCCAGGCAAGAAGATGAAAATTTGAATAATCTTTTGCAAAATGGAGGTGAATTGAGCATTACAGTAGAAGAAAAAACAAGTGTGCCAGAGAAGGTTACAGATGTGTCTGAATGTGAATTAAGCATTGAAGAAAGATTAGGCCGTATAGGAAGAGGTGTTGATCTAAGCATTCATGAGGAGGAGTCTCATAAATTAGACCAAATAAATATGAATATCAATAAATTTGTTAGTGAGGAGGCAGTACCAGTCCCTGCAGAAGGGTTACAAGCACAGGAAATAGTTTCAATAAAGGGCTTTTTGAATGTAAAGACAAAAGAACAAAGTGAGCACTTGCAAAATGGAAATAAATACTCTATAAATAAAGTAAATGGACATCCTGAGGAAGCAGTACAGTCTCACAATAAGCACCAACTAACCAGAAGCACTACAGTTGATAGTGAGTCTGCTGACCTGTCTGTTTCAAGGAGCACTGAAGATTTGTCCCCACATGGAAGTGGCCCTGTGATGAAATCTCACAGCATCACTAGTATGGACACTGGTGGTGTAAAAATCTATGATATTGTCAATGAGAATGCATCGCAACAGCTGCCAAACTCAGCGGTAAAATCAGCATCTGATAGTGCAGATGGAAAAAACATAGTCCGAAGTAAATCTGCTACTCTTCTGTATGATCAGCCCTTACAGGTTTTTCCTGGGTCATCATCATCATCTGATTTAATATCTTCTACAAAACCTGTGCTCAAATTTGACTTGAATCACAATCCTGAAAGTGCTAATGTTGTGAAAGAATCAGTGACAAGTGGTGCACAGATATTCTGCACTCCCCAGTATAATATTCAGTACAGCAGCAGTGCAACAGCAAAAGACACCTTGTGGCCCCAGAAACAAACCACCCAAGTAGAACAAGGTGGTTTGCCTGCTTCGCGTCTGCTTAGGTCTGACAGTACAGAAACCCCTAGCTATTTAAAACATTCTGCCAATATGAATTTCTCCAATCATAACAATGTCCGAGCCAGTGCTGTGTATAACACTCATCAACGGATGGCTGGCAGACACATAGATATGTGGGCTATTCCTCCGAATGATAGACTGTTCCTAGGAGCAACCAGACACACTCTTCAAAGGCAGAGCAGTGTGTCTTCTACAGCTTCTATAAATGTTGGGGATACTGGACCTTCAAGACGTGCACAGGTTCCTGAAGGTGACTACTTAACATACAGAGATTTGCATTCAATGGGAAGAGCTCCACCAGTAATGTCTGGGCAACAGAGACCTCTTTCTGCCAGGACATACAGCGTTGATGGTCCAAATGTACCTCGACCACAGAGTGCTCGCCCACTGGTGAATGAAATACCAGAAAGAACTATGTCAGTTAGCGACTTCAATTATTCACGGACTAGCCCTTCAAAGAGATCAAACCCGAGGGTTAACTCTGAGCACTCTTTATTGGATCCTCCAGGAAAAAGTAAAGTCCCTCACGACTGGAGGGAACAGGTGCTGCGACACATTGAGGCTAAAAAGCTGGAAAAGGTAAAAATAGTAATTCTAAAACTTTTCTTTCTGTACCTAGATGGAATACATTATATAGTTTGTGTTTCGAACTGCTTTTAATTAACAATGGAAACAGACTAGTGATACTGCCTTAAAAACCATGAACATATTTTTGATTAATATCAGAAAAACAGTTGAGTAACAGAGTGTAAATTAACTCTTTCCCCCCACCCCCCAAAAGAGTCCCTGTTGTTTTTACAGGCATACATACAACAGGCACATGTTGTTGCCTTACTTCCCAGTCCAGTTACCTTAGAATACATTAAATAGTGTAACAGTGGCCTGTTGGATTGCAAGGCCAGATCTTTCAGGCTAGATAATGTTTACTGTAGTATTTTAATTTCTATTATACTAAACCCCTACATACACTTCTTGATCTTTCAGTTATGCCTTTTTGACCCTATTTCTTCTCTTTAGGAACAAGGAAAATAAAATTGATAAAATCTGTTCGAAGGTACATGTCTGCAGCTTCAGTTGTTCAAAAATTCAAAAGCTGTAATTAACATGAATTTGCCTCCAAAGCAGTTGTCTTTGGAAGTTGGACTTCTGACAGATCGTTGAATTAATATTTATTGTTGTGAAATCAGAACACTTTGAAATCTTGCCATTTAAGGAAATCAGAGGAAGTTTTTGTATAACTAATGAGGATGAACAGTGTTCTTTATGCAGTGTAAATGCTATCAAGAATTTGAGTTGATATGTAGAGCTGAACAATTACATATCTTCGGAGAATTTGAGAAGAGATTGGCAGAGTGTAATCTACACTGTCCTACTAAGTAAGTTTAAAATATCATCACTAAATAACAGGTAGAACATCGTTGGCCTGATCATGTTTCCTTGGAGGCAAAGTGAGTAAGGCAGCCAAAATATATTTTGATTATGCCAGCTAGATTAGTATTCTTTTCAATTTCTTTTGCAAGAACATAGTTTGATTTGTGACTATTATACTGAGTCCTTAAATATCTGTGATTTCTGAAGAAATTTAATTGGAGATGGCTGGAGAAATGACTTCTGAACTATAATTCATTTTTGGAAAACCAAGTGTTTGGAGGGATGTATTTGCTTGTCTTGTAGTTGCATAACTTCTGGTCATAGAAAGGGATGAGGTTTGTTCACTATAGAGAATCCTGCACAACATCTGCACTTGTTCCTGTGGTCCAGCTTGAATAATTGAAAATATATTAAGATTTTCACGGTACTGAGTGGTAGAATTGGAGATATTTTGTCCTACAGTGCAGTCACAAACCTTTCATGTCCAGACCCTAATAAAAGGGTCTTGCATTCTCCTGGATGCATACGTAAAATTTTATATGAAACAACAGAGGAGCAAAAATACCAACAGTCCCTGAGTAGAGAGGGACTAAAAGCCTCAGAGCATTGCTAATGCAGAGTTGGGGGTTTTTTTCTAGCTTATTCTTAGATCATCTGCATTTAACATATTAGGAAAAATGTTTAATATGACAGTAGTGTATGGTCAGTATTGTAGCAGTGTACAGTCCTTTGTTGAAATGAAGTTGACAGCCTGACTTAAGACTTACATATGTGTTTAAAAATATGAATTTAAAAAAAAAGTCTTGAGAAGTGAAAAAAGTAGATACTTACCTACATTACAACTGGCAAATGTGTGAGTGTGGAAATCCTACTAGTTTACTGGATTTTTAAAAAAATAATGATTTAGCTATTTCTGGGTTTTTGTAATAATTAGCTGATGGGGAGTGGGTTAGCCTGTAAGCCAGATTTATTGAGTATTTTGATGTCTGAAAAAATTTGCAGTAAATGTGCAAATCATGTAAGGAGCAAGTTCCATTTTAGAGCTCATTTGAGGAAAACTTGCTGGAAATTACTTTGAACAAGCTATGGATTTAAAATGTCCTTTATCCTTAAAGCCCAAGATACAACATTGATAAAAACGGGTATACCAAATTAAGCATTATGATGAATATTTAATTCCTGTCTTCTTGCCTGTGGTTATACATGATACAACAGTATGGGCTAAACTTTTTTTTTTTTGCTAAACTCCTCAGGTTCTTGAGTATTTTGTCTTTCTAAACCTTAGTAACTGAAGCAGGAATGAACCCACTTGAAACAGTGTCTGCTTGTTGGAGAACATAGTAGAAATTAAAAAACAACCACTTTTCTATTAGGAGTAGCAGAGTTGCAGGACAGTTTTAAGTCCAGCAAAAAGTACTATTAACAGTGAGTTCCAGCCAGGTAATCGTTTGACAAGCTGCAACAGGGCATGCATTTATCAACTAAAATTATCCATCTGATTGAAGAAAGGTGAAAACAGTTCATGAGGAGAAACAATTTGCTTACCTGATGCAGAACGAATTGTATTTTAGGACAGAGAAAAAAACCTTATTTAAATGTCAAGCTGCTCTCTAGTGGTTATATATGTAAACTGTCGTAAAAGATGCAGTCAATTCTGCCTCCTGCCCAACCTCATCATTTTTTTTAGAGATAGGTTTTTTTTAAGAACACTAATAATTTTTTCAGTATATTTTCCTTTAATGACTGTGAGTTGCCAGTTGTCTTTCCTGGTAATATTGCAGAAGGCTAATACACTCTTTATGTTGAAAGTTTTCATTGAGGAATGTAAACTAAAATATTGCCTGTGTTTAAAAAACACTAATACCATGCAAATTTTATTGTGTGGTAAAGGAATTTTTCATCCAGAAATTGCAGTAATAGATACCTGCAACAGTTACTTCTTTCATGGTCCCTTCTGATCCCTAATGATTCTATGATTCTGAATTTCTATTATAATTCTGTGTGCTGAGTAGGCAGCAGCATTTACTGGGTCTAACTGGCCTTACCTTATTTCCATTCTAATTCATACAGATTTAAGGTCTCTGATTTTTTTATCTCCTTTGTTTCATATTTATTTTAAATAGTAGAGATTTCAGGAAGAGACCTTAAAGTTTCATTCCTGATTTCCAATTCAGAAAGTAGTATAGGTGGTTTTATTTGCAGAGTTGCCAGTGTACAATGCCTTATTAAAATAAAACCTCAAAAAGTCCAGGTGTTTCAATATTGATACAGAATGGCAGTTTTAGTCAAAGTTTGCAAGTCTTCCTTTAATTTGTTCATTATACTACATACTTAGTATGCAAAGTTTTAAATTGGTATAGCCTCAGATTTTCTTGAAATTCAGCTTGTTTGATTATGTTGAGGGAAGTAATGTGTGCATCTGTGCACACATAAAGTTAAACACTTAGGTGATTTTTATCATCATAGCCTGAAGAATATTTTGACACTGATAAATTGCAGTAATGCTGTCCATTATGTAGTTGTTAGTTCTAAGTTTTTATTAAGTTTTGGACTTTCTCTCCATATTGTATGTACTGCTGAACCATCAAGGTATTATGATGTTTTGTGGAGCTCAGAAGTTGGTAAGGGACACTTTAAAATAAATGTAAACAACAAAAGTTCTCGCCCTGCAAACATTTTATGACAGTGGAATTTTTCCATACGTAACTCTTCAGTAGGAATGCTGCCACTTACTGAACATTCATTTTCTACAGGTTCAGAGACATAAATTCATTCCCCTTTTTTTCCTGTCTCCTGCAACTTAAAAATAGCCTAATAATGTTTAAATCCTATTCTGAGATAGATTGTCATCTTGCTAGAATTCTGTCTAGGCATTTCAAGTGCTCATGCATACCTTGAGCAAAGTTTTTCTAAAGAATCTTAGACAGTCAACGTGGGAATGAAACAAGAAGGTATTTTTAGACATCTCGTATAGCCTCTGAGAATAATTTATGTCCACCTTTAAGTGCCAGTACTAAAGTACTAAAAACTATTTAAGGTTAGCAGTCAAGTTACTAGTTAAGGATGTTTCAAGTTAAGCAGGATGTAGAGTTATGTTCACTGCAGATACTTGCATTTTATTAGTCCCTGTTCTATACCAAAGTGTCATGGATTGTCATAGTAGACTTCAGACAGTCTTCAAATTACAGTGGTATTCAGCTGAAATTCACCCAGCTAAATTCCATTGCTTGTTGTCTTGCATCAGAGTAAATGCATTAAGGCACATAAATTTCCAAAATACACTGTTATGTAATCTGAAATAGTTAATTGTCTTGTAAGCTGCAAAATGGAGAATATGTTCGCACTGTTAGCATTCAAAAACAAAAAAGTATACTGGGAAACTGTTTCCTGTTACAGGCTGATTTTGACTGCAAGTCTGGATTTATAAGCTGAATTCTACATATATTTCTTTGTATATTGCCATTGATACCTTTTAATATGTGTTCTCTGCAGTTGAATAACTGACTTCTACTAAACCTAGCTTTCACAAAAATATAGGGAAACATCATCAATTTAGAGTAACTAAAATGAGATTTCATAGGCCTTGGTATCTGGATTATCATTTTGCAGGCAATTATAGCCTAAGACTAGAAAATCACATGAAGAATAGAGTTGGTACTTGGAACTAACATTCATGTTCAGTTGGAAATGTAGAACATACATTCATTCCATATTTAATTTTTAATACACTGGAATAAAAATCAGGCATTGATTGGCATATTCAGATTTATGCGAGTGTCTTTTCTGGTGCATCAGTCTTCAGGAATCTCACTAGCAAACATACATGCTTCATCGTGCTCATAGTGGGAAGAAATATTCCACACAGATCCACACTGCAAAGTATCTACGTTTCCCTCTTCCCAGTGAAAAATAGGAAGTGTGTTTCTTTGTTAGTGGGAATTGTGTTAAAATACAACTCTGTGTAATTTTAAGTAGAATTTATTCTATACAGTTTGTATTTGTGTGTTCCTTCTAATTTAGCGTTGANAATCAGATGGTTTTTGCACATTTTCTTGACTGCCAACTTCTCTTCTTACAACACATCAAATATGTTGCAAATGTAATGAAAATCTAGAAATTTTTATAATCTGTGCACTGTTGGTTTTTTCCCCTGACACATGAACATTTAAATTACTTTATTTACATGTAATTCTGCATGTTATCTGCTGATTGCATGCTGATTTACAGTAAATAAAGAAACAGGGGTCACTGATTTGTGTTTTGTGGTAGTTTTACTGCATGGTTTTTATCTTGCATGACAACAGAATATGTTTGTATTAGTCTATGTATAACATGTCTTGTGGTTTATGCATGCTGCACTAATCTCTGTGTTAAATCTGTCCCCTCTTTATTCAGAGCATGCTGTCTAGGTCCTTTAATTCCAATTATGCTGCAGTTAGCAGCTTTCACTATGGCAGCTCTAGGGACCTGCATGGCAGCCAGGGTAGTGTTGCCTTGAGTGTGGCAGACGGAAGAGGTTCTGGTGTGCACACTGCTCGAGTGAGTACCTGAAGCAGGCTATTGCAATACTTAGAGGGGGAAGGAGTAGACTGTGAGAGATGTCCTTAAACTGATAGTTTAACTTATGGTCAATGCATTTAATAAAAAGAATATATTCTTAAATTTTTTGTGGACATTAAATTGAATACATTGTCTTCACTTCATAGGCCTAAAACTTCATGTAAGGCTTTTTCAATGTAACGGAGTTAAGTTTTATTACTGGCTTTTATAAATGATTGAACATGTGTAGATCTGTCTGGTTTCATTGTACATATGTGAACAACAGATTACCATTCTGAATTTAACCTGTTTGGTAAAGGTTTGCTTTTTTTCCTCACCCTAAACAAATTCTGACCATGTAAAATGTACTGTAAGGTACTGTAGGCATTCAAGAAAACTAATATTTCTATCTGTGATAAAAGACAAGGAAATTACTCTGAATGTTGTTACATTATCCATTGTAAGCAGGATAAAGTCAACAGAAGACTTAATCTAACCATATGAGTTCTTGAAAAGGTAGCCTGTTATCATACACTGATTTTTCTTACCAGTTTATTGATGATCAAAGACACCTCTGTAGTTGCTAGTTTTCTTAACTATTCATCAATATTTTATGGGTATGGTGTCATGGCTAGCAAGATTTATTACATAAACAATGTACAAGTTAATTAAAGATAAAGTATAATAAAGGCTTTAAAATGTTTTATCCTGAGTTTCTTCTGAGAATTTTTTTGCTTGAAGTGTATGGAGACAGCATCTTGACTGCTCTGTTCTGTTTAAAGCATCCCCAGGCTTCTACTCCAGGAGACCAATGCCAAGACGAAGTTTTCATTTCAGGACAGCAAAATTACTCATCTGCCACACTTAGTCTCAAAGATGTTCCTCCAGACAATATGAAGAAAATAGCTGTGCAGGTAATTACCTATATTACATGATTTTTTAAAAGATTTATTTCTTACTGGTAGTGGAAATACATGTTGGGATAGCAATTAGAATTTGGGCTTCTTTAAAAAGTAATATCTACGTATGAGAGTTAACATAAATGAAACAGCAGTAGCTTTTTGGAAGACAAAGTAGGTAACTGTATCAAGGGTGGTGGCTCTCGTTTTAATTCAGCAAGGACTTTGAAAAACCTGATGTCTAGCAAAAGATGTAATTAAAACTGTAAATTCGAATGTGGCAGATGATTTTAGGATAGCAATCCGAAGCTGATTAAAATTGTCAAAGAGCAGTTCTGGAGAAAAGGAGCTAGGAGTGCTATCAGGAGAGCTGATTTTTCTAGGATCACAGGCTGATCTTGAGCCAGCAGTGTGCTCTTTCAGTAATTAAGCCAGTAGACTCTTAAGTACGCTAAAGAAGAATGGCCAGAAGGGTTGAGGGATGTTCTTTTCCCTGTCTACTTTGCCCTGGTCAGGCTGCATTTGGAATGCTGCATGTATTTCTGGGCTCCCCAATTCAAGGGGGACAGTGAACTACTGGAGAGATCCGTTCCAAACCCTGTGATTCTCTGATTCTAAAGGTGGAAATTTACAATTTCAGTTATTTATAATGTTTAATGGGTATTTTAATGTCCATGTATCCTGTAACATATGGGGTAATACTGGCAGACAGAAAAAGATCTGTAACCCAAGCACAGGCTTGAATGCTTCAGAGCATTTTTGACTGTGGGAGCCATAAAGACAGATGAGTGACGGCTAGGGTAGGCAAGAGTGCAAGACATTTGGGCAAGGAGGAAAAAGGCTGCTCAGATTTTCATGTGATCATAAAAAGATGCCAAGTGAGCATATGATCTCTGATTGTTGTGTACGCTTTTTACTTTGTACATGATTTACTGGCAATTGTTGCCAGATCTCTGAATTCTATTCAATAGAAGTGCAAAAACTGAGAGAACTGGCAGAAGAGATTGCTGAACCCCTCCCCATTACATTCCAAAAGTCAAGGCAGTCTAAAGTACCTGCTGACTGGAAAAGGGGAAACATAACTCCTATTTTCAAAAAGGGCAGATCCTGCCTGACAAACCTGGTGGCCTTCTATGAATGGGTCACAGCATTAACGGATGAGAGGCAAGCGACTGATGTCATTTACCTGCATCTGAGCAAAGCCTTTGACACTGCTGTTCCGCACCACATTCTGATCTCCAAGCTGGTGGAACATGGGTTTGATGGGTGAATCACTAGATGGGTAAAGAACTGGTGTGATGGCCGCACCCAAAGAGTTGCTGTCAATGGGTCCATGTCCAAGTGGAGGCCAGTGACAAGTGGAGTCCCTCAGGGATCAGCCCTGGGACCAGTCTTGTTCATCGTCTTTGTCAGTGACTTGGACAGAGGCGTTGAGTGCACCCTTGGCAAGTTTGCAGACGATACCAAGCTGCGTGGTGCAGCAGACATGCCGGAGGGTAGGGCTGCCATCCAGAGGGACCTGGACAGGCTGGAGAGGTGGGCACAAGCCAGCCTCATGGGGTTTAACAAGACTAAGTGTAAGGTCCTGCATCTGGGGCGAGGCAATACTAAGCACAGATACAGGCTGGGCAGTGACTGGCTGGAGAGTAGCCCTGAGGAGAGGGACTTGGGGTGCTTGTGGACAAGAAACTCAGCATGAACCAGCAGTGTGCACTTGCAGCACAGAGGGCAAACCAGATCATGGGCTGTATCCGGAGAAGTATTGCCAGCAGGGCGGGGCAAGTGATTCTCTCCCTCTGCTCCACTCTGGTGAGACCCCACCTGGAGTCCTGTGTCCAGTTCTGGAGTCCTTATTACAAGAAGGGTGTGGACACACTGGAGCAACTCCAGAGGAGGGCTGCAAGGAGGATGATGAGAGGACTGGACCACCTGTGCTATGAGGCCAGACTGAGAGAGTTGGGGCTGTTCAGTCTGAAGAGGAGGCTCCGGGGTAACCTTATTGTGGCCTTCCAGTATCTGAAGAGGGCTACAAAAAAGCTGGGGAGGGGCTTTTTAGGATCTCAGGTAGCAATAGGACGAGGGGGAATGGAGCAGAGCTGGAGATGAGTAGATTTAGGCTTGATGTGAGGAGGAAGTTCTTCACCATGAGTGTTGAGAGCCTGGAATGGGTTGCCCAGGGAGAGGTGGTTGGGGCCCTGTCCCTGGAGGTGTTTAAGGCCAGTCTGGATGAGGCTCTGGCCAGCCTGCAAAAGTGTGTGGTGTCCCTGCCCATGGCACGGGGGTTAGAACTGGATGATCCTGTGATCCCTTCCAACCCTGACCGATTCTAGAACTTCTTCCCAGAGAGGGTGACAAGGCACTGGAGGGGGCTGCCTGGGGAGTATTGTGGAGTCTCCTTTTCTGGAGATTTTTTAAACCATCCTGGACCAGGTCTAGGTGATCCTGGCAGGGGGATTGGACTGGATGATCTTTTGAAGTCCCTTCTGATCCCTGATGATTCTACGATTCGCTAAACAATAATGATATCAACCAAGTGTCAGTACTGTCAGTTTCACAAACAGAAAATGGTGTTTGGGGGTTACATCAGTGAAACATGCTAAAAGCAAAGTCTGTGTGGTCTGTTCTGGTAGATTACCACTAAGTGTAAGTTCTTCTGTTTCCTACTTGTTCTTAATAGGTGAGATCTGATCACCATGAAGAAAAACTAATATAACTGTAGGTGATTCAGAGGATTATTTTACGCAGTGCACCTAAAATTAAGAGCAGTCAAGTGTGAGAAGTACTGAAATAATAAAGGAGGAATTGAGGATTGCTGGTTATTAAACATATGACACCAAGTATTAATGTTTCATTCAGGTACCTCTGACAAATGGACAAATGTGCCAGCCTCAGAGACCTCAGGCAAACTACAGCCAAGTCCATCATCTCCCTCCTCAGTCATCAGTAGCAAGACATCCATCTAGAGAGCAATTAATTGATTATCTGATGTTAAAAGTTGCACACCAACCTCCCTATGGCCAACCTCAGTGTTCGCCCAGACAAAGCCATGAGATTGTAAAGCAAGAGGTAAGAATAAAATGAATTCTGTTTGTCAGTGGCAGCAGATTGTTAAATTGCTTTAATTTATTGCTGTATTTATTTGTAGATAGTGACAGAAATCATAGGAATTTACTGCCAGTGGAAGACAGCAGTAATCTTAGTTCAGGTCTACCACAGAAAGCATGCTTTCTTTGTGCTTTTTACTGCTAATGTGAACATTTTAAGAGAGAAATAACAGTAGATTTGTATCATAATGTACCAGAAACTTAAAGTTGCATCTTTATACTGATGTAGAAATTTATTTGTCTCAACTACCTATATTGATCACCAAACCATTGTCTAGTAACCAGCTTGTTGTTTATTTAGTAACTGAAAGAATACAAAATAGCCATATGAATTTACTTCTCAGCTGTTTATTTGTTATCCATAATGGTTTAAAAACCTGCAGGCATAAAAATGTGCATTATCTATAACCAAAACCATGATAAAAAGTATGAGCATCTGATGCATACCTGATAATTACCAGTTTTATTGATAATAGGTGTTTGTAACAAGTTTTTATGTAATTTAATGTTCTTTAATTATAGCAACGTTTCTGCTCTTGTACATAGTATGTTTCCTCTGTGTTGTTTCAGGGTTTTTTTGATGAAAAACTGACAACTATGTTTTTATTCAGTACTAGAATGGGAATGTCCACTTTTTGCATATAAGAAGTTGCCTAGTTGACAATTCTGCCAAGAGAAAGGGGAGACAGTACTGACTATGTAGAGAACTTAGGAGTGAAAATAGGGATGATGCTTGGGTTTTATTGGGTTTTATGTTTCTTCTAAATTCAGGGAGAAGTTGCAAAGCAATAGAAGGAATGGCTTCTTAAATAGTATCATATATTTGCTGGGGGTACTAAGTTAATTTACAAAATAAAAGAGTATTTCTGTATTTAAAACACATGAACTGTGATTATGCTATTGGAGTAAAACTTACGTACAATACATGCATGATGACATTGTACCGCAGTTTTGTTCTGAATTAATATCATGTAATGTAATACGTTTTTGAACTGTGATAAATGCTTTTTATGAGTCTTTTCTTTTAAAGCTTCGTTCACCTGAATTCTGTAGTAATAATTTCATTATAGTAGCTCTGAATGCAAGTTTTCAGACAGTTCATCTAACATTGGTTTTAACTGCTTAGATTCGTGTGAGAATTGACAAAGATCCAGAACTTGGATTTAGTATATCAGGAGGAGTTGGTGGTAGAGGAAATCCATTCAGACCTGAAGACGATGTGAGTATCTTTTATTATATATATCTTAAAATATATTATTAATGATAATATTTATAGTGTTTAGCAAAAAAGGAGGGAAAGAAGTGTATGTATTTTCCAAATTACTAATCTCCAGGACCGGAGTAGAGAAAATTGGAGACAAATGATATGGAAAATCAAGGTGGTAGGTGATCATAGTGGTTACATGACCACACAGAGGATTATTGCAGCAAATCAACAGATTTGAGTGGGGAATTAGGGGGTTTACAATTAGGTAGCCTCTTAAAAGAGAATATAATTTAGCTTACAGTCTTATTTCTAGTTGTTGATAATTCATCTTAACATGGACATTTGCTAAAGTAAACCAGGACTCCTGTAAAGGCAGTTCTGGATTTAATGTCATGAAAGGAGGCCAATCACAAAAGCAAGTGGACCTTTAGAATAATACTTTACTTTAGAATTTCTTCTACTTAGAATGGAAAATTGAGAAAATGTTTTATGTTTGTTTCATGCTACCATACTATTTATGAAACAAGTTACAAAAGTATGTTCCCCTTCTGTTTTTCAAGGGTATATTTGTAACCAGAGTGCAACCAGAAGGACCAGCATCTAAGCTGCTGCAGCCTGGAGATAAAATAATTCAGGTACTGTGTTAATCTAATCTAATAGCCTATGTAATACACCACTTCATTTTTAGTCTGCACCTTTCCTTAAGGTAGAATGTTTAATTTTTGGAAAGATTACCAGTATCTATTCTAGAAGAATTAATTGCTTGTGTTTTTGTATACTGCATTACTAGTTTGAGAATGTTGATGCCATCGACTACTGCATTTCAGTGTTCTACAAACAAACAAACCAACAAAAATTATAGTATCTTCAGTGAAACAACAAGATCCTGTGAAGTGTTTTCTAGAACAAAGCCAGACTTACATTAAAGGACCCAGTAGTTTTTATGTATCACAAACGCCACACTGTACTCTGATATTTAAACTGGGTTTGTACTGCATTTGTGTTTTCGGTGTGACTGTATTGAGGCTAATGAATTAGATGTCTGGTGTTAAAAGTTTAAGAGTTCAGTTTACTTTTTCGGTTACTGATGATACCTTTGGGGTAAAATTCTTCCAGGGTTATCAAAGTAGTTTAATTTCTTCAGCATACTAGGTACGTGTTCAGCTGGCATCAACGATTTGCAAATTTGCAGTGTTTTATTGCCAGCATTCACATAGTTGGGATTTTTTAAACCTTAAATAAGCTAACATGAAGCATGAGACATGTTTCACAAACGTGATGTATGAGTCTCTTCTCAATTTTAAATATTTCTTTTCAGGCAAATGGATACAGCTTCATCAATATTGATCACGGGCAAGCAGTATCTTTGCTAAAGACTTTTCAGAATGCAGTGGAACTCATCATTGTGCGAGAAGTTTCTTCATAAGTACTGTGGATTGGGAAAAGTCAGCAGGATTCATTGAAGGACTTAGGAGGAACTGAATATTTTGCCTATTTTTTATACAGGAAAGGAACTTGAATTATGATAAAAATTTGTACAGGAAAGACTGATCTTGTGGTTAATGGGGAATAATACCACTGTACAGAACATACAGGAAGTCACTTTGGAATTGCATATGATGGAAAATCTTGTCCTTAAGCATTACAGCAATCTAAGGATTTCTCTTCCAAGAACAAACCTGTGTGACTTTTTTGTACAGATGGTAGGTTTATTTTTGGATAATTCATACACATTACTAAACTTTGTACAAGGCTTCACAAAGCCTTGGTTGTAGCCAATGGACAGATGGCAGGGCTGTCTGTCCTGTAGCTGTTTATTGCCTTTATTTTTATTCACCAGGTATTAATGTGTTATGCTGAAACCACTTCTCTAGATACGGAATGGGGATATAAAATATTTGCTTTGCTGTGTGCACATGTATAGGTGAATGGGTAGATGGATGGTGGTGCTGTTTGGACAGAATAAAGGTCAAGTGAAACAACTACCAGCTCTCTAAATCTGGAATCAGGAAGGAAGAAAAAATGTTAAGTTCTGGAGCGTATGTCTACAAACAAAAAATGCAATAAAAGCTTACAGTGTGTTTCAGGAAGGCTAGCTACAAATTTGTGGTATTCTACAGGATTTGTTCGTAATGGAGTCATTGAATATTCATTTACCACATATGATTTATGCTTAGCTGCGTTTTCTAGCAAACATAATTTTTTTAGCTGAACCGTGGAAATGTGCCCAGAGGATTTCTCTGCTGTGGAAATCCCCAATTTTGTGCAAGTGTTGATACTTTTTATCTTTATGGAAAAGTACTCCATTAAAGACTTTAAAAACTAAACTGAAATGGCCAGTTTTTAAGGTTATTGCCTGTAGTACATAAACATACACTAAGTAAATGATGCAGGAAGGTTTATGCAAGACATCACAATTTTGTTTGCCATTGCATTGCCTTGTGAATCAGAAAGGAAACCGTACGCATGGAGCTAGGTAACCAAAGCAAGTCTGTGATGGAGAATTGCAGTGGTGAGGTGGAGAGCAAATGGGGGGAATGTACTTACAACCCACCAGTTCGTAATGATGATTCTTAAAGGGCTGTTCCTACAGGTAACATTAAATGTGAACTAGACACTTCAGAGTCATTAAAGGGTTTCTAACTATATTAATAGTGATTTACCACAGGCTGCCTTTGTTCTTTATTACTGTGTAAAATACTCAATTATGCTTTATTAATTTTGTTTACCAGACACATTATTTTTCTCTTACTCCTTTGTAATTGAACAGAGACTGCATAATCTGCAGTGATAATTAATACACGGTTGTTATGGACCAGGGAAAAGTGCCATAGAAGACCAGTAACTGTTTCTAACGAGGGCTAATTATTAGCCTGTCATTGTAGTGGTATTCAGTTATTGCAGTTCATTTTTTAATTGCATATAAGTTTGTAGCTTGAGACAGGTATAAGTTGCTTTTTTAAACCCATGTGTACAACACTTTCAATAAAATCAGCAAAAACACCAGCCTTCTTTAGCTTTGGGACATTGAAGCAAGAAGAATTAGCAGTAATAAACAGGCAGTACTTTCTAAACAAGTGAACTCCAATATTGTTGCACTTCTTTCAAAGATGTTAACTATTGCTTATTCTACTGTGTATAGTTCTAATAACTTTAATTGAAACCCTTTAACAACTCTTTGTATATTTTATTTTTTTTAGTTGATTTTCAGTAATATTTACATAGAAAGTGATTTTTTTTTTGATATTTTAGCAGAAATGTGCTGTATTTTGAGAAAATCCATTCTGTGTGCTGTTAATCTTCAAAGAATGAGAAACGTAGGTATATAATGTCAGGCTTCAGTGCTCCCCTTCTAAAGTGTGTTTTGTTGTTTAGTTTATATATTTTTATTCAAATTGTGAAATGTTCACATTACATGTTCATTACTTTTAATCATGTTATCTTTATCACGCACTGCCTTTTAAGGGGAATGCATACAGACAAGTCCTAAATTACCTTGGTCTTCTACATAACTTCTATCTTTGAAAAGGGAAAAGTCCAAAAAGCAGAACTGATTCTTTACTGATCTTGGGACTTGTACACATTTTGCAGTACATTTAAATATATCACCAAGGAATTATACTGTATTGTATTTTGCTTTAATGGTAACAGGAGTTTTAAATATTGTGTCACTTAATTTTCAGATTTATGTATCACAGGAGAATTTTACCAAAATCTGTTTGGCTGTGGTAGAACTATAGAAGTAGAGATTTATTAGCAAGAGGTTTAGTACTTCTTGTGGAAATACTTGGCCAAAGCTTGTTTTCAGTAAATTAGCAAATTAACCATCTAATAAAATTTGGATTACACTGATTTTACTCAGTAAATGTTGACATTTTCAGTGGGTTGAAATGTGTTTGTTCTTTCAGTGTCTGTGTGTAAAGGTAAACACATGTCAAACTAGATGATTTTGCAGAGTGGGATAAAGATTATCTCTTGAACTAGTCCAGCAGGATTCAGCGGGAGGAGAGACAATATTGGCACTTTTCATTCTGAAAACATCTTAAGCTACATTTTCAATAGAATAAAATCCATCAGCAGCTTAAGTTCCTCAGCATGGCAGTGAGTTGACACAAACTGTTAATCCTTTCTATTCTTAATAGTTCATTAAAGAATCAGTTCAACTGATGTAATGAAAAGATGAAGTCTCCCACGTATTTATTATGTAAATATTTTTTATTTTCTCTTTTGGACTGGAGTTTAAGAAAACTGTGTATATACTTGAAAGCATTCTACGAACACAGGCATAGCAATAAGCAACACACAGAATCAAACCTTTTGGTTTGTTTAGAAATAATTCCCTTGTCAACAGCTAAGAAATGTTTTTATTGATCAGCATTCACTCAACATTCCAAATTTTGTATATAATTAGACTGTTTCTGAAGTAACACATGGAGAATAGATAATAAACTAATGCTCTTTAAAGCTGTGTGTAATTGACTTATTTAAGCTCTAGGTAATTCTCAATAATGCTATTTTATTCTCTAGAGTTTCTGTAGACCTTAGTACTCCTATCAATATACATTAGAAAAGCTGTATTTGTGTTTCTGACTCTGCATCTCAAGTGTCCCAGAGTCTATTCTAAGTGGTTTCACTGTAAGACTGGGTTATTCACAATAAAGAAATACTTCAGCTCAGACTTGAAATGACACCAACTAGGGAAGCAAGTGGCTTCTCTCCTGAAGTGGTGAGTGGGCTTTATGTGATGCAGACTAAGGAGTTCCTGTAGCAGAGAGGGGTGACTAAGTCAAGGTGCAGGGTTACAATTGAGTGTCTTACAGAGTACTCTAATGAGATATACCAGGGTTATCTGGTAAAGAAAGTGAAGGGCTAGACAAAACTTCACAGAGGAGGTAAATGCAGGTTAACATCTACTTTTCTTGGAAAGCACCCTCAGGAGCTCAAAGGGCTGAAACATCTTTCTCAGTATTTTCCTTTATTGAATTTTTGCAACTCAGCTGGGTATACCTGATTTTAGGAAGCTCCAAGTCACAGTATCAAGTAATTTTTGCTTTCCTGCCATCAAGAATTATCACTCACATTAAAGCATTTCTGAGTGCCTCAGGGTAGATTACTTGTTTGGCATGGTCTTATATAGACAATTTAAATACTAGAGAATAATACATAGTTTCAATTAAAAACACAAATCTGCATCTGTCATCCAAAAACTTCCCTCTTATTAACGAAACTAGAAGATTTTTGGTTTTTGTCAGAGACTTCCTCATGTTGATACTCTGCCTAGAAATGCCTGCCATTAAAATTTTGGTTTTCATTGGAAAATTGTGATTCTAAGAACCTATTCTCTGCAATTAAAAAAATAAATCATGATTGCAATAAGTGATCTAATTCAGATAAACTAGATAAGCTAAAGAAGTTCTTCTTTATTCCTTTATTTTTCCTTAAGTTTGAACCCAGACTTCTTTGTTCTTTGAATAAATTTTCTGCCAGAATTGCTCTGCCTCTAACAGGACTGTAACAAATAATGTTAGTTCCAATGCCTCTGTGTTATGGGAGAATCCTGGATCACACAAGTGCTCTATTCTGAGTTTGTTAGCAGCTTTTTTGGTGTTTTTTCACTCTGGAACAGGATAAGCATGCAAGTTTAGTAACTACATTCAGTACAAGACAAAAATACGGCTCCTGCTTTAGCTACATAAAGATCAAGCTCTGTCTTACAACATGAATTTAGAAGTAAACATCCCAAAAGAAAACAATGCCTTATCCATAGCAGGTAATTTTGGAAAAGTTTGGTTTATTTTATTTACCAGAATTGTATCTTCAGTGACATCTTGTATACCGTCTCTTCATTTGGGAAATTCTAAGTGCATGTTCACATTTGTCAAACACTAATGAACCTAATGTGTTGTTCCACTGAAGCACCAGTGGCATACTTACCACTGCAGAGGTCACTTAGTAGTTCTTGCTCAGCCCACTTACCAGTGAAGGCTCATCAGGAATTTATAATTTTATACTTGGATTGGCAGTTCCTAGCTATTACTGCTTCACTAATCAGAATGATCTCCCATGTACGGAAGTGTTACTCCAACTAGGTGACAGAAGCAGTGGCTTCTGGGCTTGGTAACCCACTGGTTTTAGTTCATGTTCTTATCCTCAACAAGTAAGGTACAACTTACATGATTAATTTTCTGTGACATGACTGTCTGATTACGAGTTACCATTATGAAGACTAAATAAAATTACTCTCTTGGCAGAGAAAGGAAGCTTTTATGATTGTGAGCTAAGGAAGATAAAGGCATTGGAAACTGATAAAAAATATCAAGTCACACTTTATACCATACCAGTCTCTTGATAGGTTTGCATTTCAAAGAAATTAAGCTATTGTAGCTATCCATGCTACTCATTTAGTAGCCAGAGCATTCAGGTTTTTCAGAGGAGGTGGATGCCACACTGAGTTTCTGAACAGACATATTCCAATAGTGGAAGTCATGTCTAGAGGTGGGCTCTGAGCAGACATTCATCCTCAGTGAGGGACCCACGGTGACATAAACTAAAAGTGTGTTGCTGCCACAGCTTTGCACCCAGTTGTTTGTGTTCGCTACCAGTATTCTCAGCAGATCCAAGGAGAAGAACATTAAGGACTCCACATCCTTGACCATGTCCCTGTGACTGGGATTGATAGGTCTGCTTCTGGTTCACCTGGAGGTATCACTGTGGCCCTATGAGAGGTGGCCCTATGAGAGAACAGCAAGGAGTCATAATCAAAGGATCAGACAAGCTTCAGCAGTCTCTCTGTAACATCCTGGATCTGGACCCTTACCAAGCAGCAAACTTCTCTAGCCACTATGGTAGGTGAGCAGATGGGTGCTCCTGAGCCGCACGGCAGGAAACTGCCTACAGCATCGTTTGCTGTTTCATTCAGATACTCAGGCATGGCTCAGAGTCAGTCTGTCCAGATGCTCTTCCTGAAAGCAACCTCAGCTTTGATGGCAGTGAACCTTAGGTAGAACATGTAGTGTTAGAAGAGGCCAGTTTCCACTGTTGTCTTCCACAGATACTCCACTTGCAGTGCTACTAGTGGTTAGTTTTTACCAAGTCTGCACTGCAGTGAGGGTCCAGGCATCTTGAAGCTGTATGGTCAGAGAAAATATCATTTTTTCTCCCATGCTGAACAGCCTGCTAACTTCTGTAACTTGTCTGCTTAGCAGCACAGCTCACCACCAACAACAGACACCCTATGAGAAACAGACACCCTGTAAGAAACATCCAGGAGAAGTTCTGACAAAGGCACCTCCCTAGTACTGCAAAAAGGGTGGAGCATCATTCTCCTGAAGCAAGTGCAGCTGACACAGAGGCTCCAGCATGCCACATCAAGGGCTTTTGATCAGTTACTAAAAGCTTCCAGAGATTCTCCAGGCCTGTGGCTTTCCTTGTCTTGTGCGTAGCAGCAGCAGGTACCCACGAATTTTAGAGGGCTCCCAGGAGGCCTCCATTTCTATCACTTTCTCAGAACCTTGTTTCAGAAAAAAAGCTATGAAAATACACTTAGTTTGAACAATGAGAGTGGTTCTGTAGTAAGTAACAAGTGTTTTTGTAAATGTAGATTGCAATCATTCTATTCTAGCATTAATCATGACACACATATTTATATTTTAGGGTATATTAAGGCACCAAATTTTCAGCTTTAGCACTTAGATAATTCTTTTTGAAATCATACTTGTTTTATGCCACTTGCAAATAAAAGCCACAAAAAAATGGTAATTTTTGTTTGCATTGATCTGTCCTTTGCTGTATTTTCAAACTTTACAGCTACACAGGTAGAAATCTTATAATGTTGGTGGAAACCAATATTATACCACGAAGGAGCCTGGGCACCTGTCTATCCACTCATCTAATCTGTACTTTAGCTGTTTGTCTATTAGGATGTTATGGGATGCAGTCACAAAAGTCTCACTGAAGTCAAGGGGAACTCAACGAGCCACTTTCCTGTCAATCACAGAGCCAGGTGTTGCATTGTATAAATGTGGTCAAGCCTAATTTTCTCTTCATGAAGCCAGGCTCACAATTCCAAATCACATTCTGGTCCTTAATGTCTTTGAAAATCACTTCCAGGAGGATCTGCTCTCTCATTCTCCCAGGGGTCAGTGGGATCACTTGCCTACAGGAAGGCTTTCTTGACCATCTGGATTCAGGGTGTGACATTTACCTACTCCAAACACTACAACCTTTTGAAGATAATGGGCTCATAATGACAATGGCCTACAGCAACCCAGGAGCTGCTCATGCAGGTGTGTTAAACATTGAATAGAGAGAACATGATGCCTGGACACTGCTTGTACAATTACTCCTCTGCATGTCTGCCCATTTTATTTAACTTACTTTCTTGATATCTCTGGTTTTTATTATAGAAGAGGGAGTGGCTCTCAAATGCTTCTACATTTTAAACAGTTTGGTTGAAATACAGTCATTGTCTGCTTAAGGCAGTTAACGGCAGCCTGAGTGAACCAAGGATTCTGGCAATGGGTTTTTAGTTGGATTTTTGTTTGTAGAGTGTACTTTTAACTTCTGAATTGCCCATTTATCTATTTGTAATATTTTCCAGTTCTATCTTGTGGCAGGGTCTGACAAGAAGGATGTCCTAGATGTCACAGAATGGCTTAGGCTAGAAGAGACCACAGAATGGCTTAGGGTACAAGAGACCTCAGAGATCATACAGTCCACACCTCTCTGCCATGGGCAGGGCCACCTCTCACTAGACTAGGTTGCCCAGAGCCTCTTCCAACGTAGCCTTAAACAATTCCATGGAGGGGGCATCTACAACCTCCCTAGGCAACTTCTAGTGCCTTACCACCCTCATAGTGAGGAATTTCTTCCCAAGACCTAATCTACCCTTGTTTAGGTAGAGGCCACGCCCCTGTGTCCTATCACTGGAGTCCCTCACACGAAGTCCCTCTCCAGCTTTCCTGTATGTTCCCTTCACAGAACTATGAAGTTGCTGTAAAGTGTCCCTGCAAGCTTCTCTAGGCAAAATAGCCAAAACTCCCTCAGCCCATCCCCACAGGAAAGGTGCTCTACCCCTATGATCATCCTTCTAGCCTCTGGACTTGCTCCAACAGTTGTATCCTTCTTGTATTAGGGCCTTCAGAACTGCATGCAGTACTCCAGGTGAGGTCTCAGAAGAGCTGTGGAGAACAATGGCTATCTTGTACCTGCTGGTGACACTTCTTTTGATACAGCCCAGAATACAGTTGGCCTTCGTGGCTGCCCTTTTATATTGTTGAGTCATACTGAGCTTCTTGTCTACCTTCTCAGACTGCTCTCACCTTCTAGCAAGTATCTGTGCATGTGCAAAATTTAAACAATGTTTTGCTTCTGGTTTGTTTTTTGGGAAGCACAATAGCAGCTGAGGATGTCCTACATACTATTAAAGGCTTTATACGAAGGAGAGTGCCACAATGGGTTCTAACATCACAGAACTTCTGTACATTTGTGAATTTCAGAGCTCACTTTTTTGGTACTGTCCACTGAGGTAAGTGATGAGATAGTACAGAATGATCAAAACTGTAACAGCTTCTATATGTCCGCTAACCATCTTTGGATGAGATGTACTAGTCAAAAAACAGGAAATCTTTATGTGGTGAATAATCATGCGAGAGCTTAATTTTGCAAAATGTGTAACAGAAGATCTTGAACTCTCCAGCTTAAGCGTCTCTAAATCCAGGCCAATTAAGAGTGACCAGGATGTGTGAAAAGATAAAACTTTGATCTTAAATATACAATCTGTATTTTGGAATAGGGTCTACCTTTAGAAAAATGTGCACCAATTATCATTTTGGAATAAGTACTGCCTAATACATACATCTTTTAAAATAAGGTGTATCCTTGGCAGTTTCTTGGAATTACTTAAAATTCTGGCATCAATAAAGGAAGAAATACCCAGACTTTTCTGTGGAGATTCCGTAACAACTGACCTACTTGCTCAGTGAAGTGTCACAAATTTGCAATCCTTTTAGCCCAGACAGCTTAAAAAACATCCAGTCTTTCTCAGTTCCAGCCTGACATATGGGAAGTCTTTAAAAAATCAAAAACATTGATGTCTGAAATCTTACATCTTTCTGTGACAAGATGTCGAGATATTCACTGCCCAGGACAGTGCAGTTAGGCTTTCAGAGGCAGCCCACACATAGCACAGCATTCAGCCTCATTTTCTCCAGTGAATACTTAAAGACAACCTGAAGTGGAACAATATATCCCAGTCAGGTTGTAACAAATTCCATCCGCTCCATTACAACCACTTTCCTGTTTAAGCGTAAGGGCTCATTCCCCAGGGTAATTAATTCAGCCGCGTCTTGCGGAACGCGGCCACCCGATGGGCAATTTCTTGCGGGCACCCGCAGCCAGGGCGCTCAGAAGATGGCGCTACGCATCCGTCAGCGAACCCTGCCCTGCATGTAACAGTAGTTCCGCGCCTAGGCCTGCTGTACGCGGCGGCAGCCGCCGCGCTCCGCTGAGGCGGAAAAAATCCGGCCGCCATGTGTGACCCGCCGGCGCAGCTAACCGCCCGCCGCTAGGGGAGTTCCCGCTCCGCCGTTAACTCAGGCGCCGCAGACCGGACGACTCACACGCGCGCCAGCGTCTGAAAAACGCGTCGTTAAACTGTCGAGCGTGCGCATGCGCCTTCCCCCGCCCTCTCACCACGGCCGCCCACCCTCTTCAAGGCGGGGCCGAAGCTGTATGCTAAACCCGCCCAGCCAGAAGCGTCTTCCGCCCGGCTGGAATTGGAACGAAGGCTGCCTAGCTAAGGCTAAGGCCGGTGTAGTGTACGGCCCGCCGCATCCGTCAGGCGCCGAGCGAGGCTCTTCTGCGGAGCGGCTGAGGCTGACGCTACAGCGCCTGCGTCGCGTGACGCTCTGAGCGCGGTGTGCCTCTCTTTGCGGTCAGTCCCGCCCCCGCTGCTGCGTGCGCCACAGCCGCCGGCGAAACGGAGAAGCGCGCTCCGCCATGATGAACAGCGGAGGCATTGGGGTGCCGTTGGGCTTCCCCTTGGGCCCTACGTCAGTCATCCAGGTCACGAACCTGTCTTCAGCGGTGACCAGTGAGCAGATGCGAACTCTCTTCGGTTTCCTGGGTGATATCGAGGAGCTGCGGCTCTATCCTCCAGAGTAAGTGGGCGCTGCGCCGGCCTCCTGAACGATGGAGACTCGGGAGGAGAAAGAGGCCTGTGATGGCCGGGAGGGGGGGCAGGAGGAAAGTGGAGAGAGGGGGAGAAAGGGCGGACAGGCATCGGCATTGCAACCCGTATGCCATTTTGAGTGTGGGCACCGTAGCCTCCGGCGCGGATGGGGGCCAGGTGGCCCCACCCCTTCTCTCTACAGGGCGGAATGGCAGGCGAGACGCGCTGCGCCCGCACCTAAGATGGCGGCGCGGTCGGTAAATGGGAGTAGGCGCGGTGTCTGGGCAGCGATGGATTCCGTGTGCTCCCAGCGGCGGCCGACGTAGAGGCCCCCGCTGTTGGTTGCTGGACCTGAGGAACAGGCAGGGACCTGGCGAGAAGCGTGCCCCTCGGCAGGTTACCAGCGCTCCGCCAACGCTGGTCTCTAGCCCTCTTTCCCTTAAAAGCCCCATTCTGCGGCCCTCCTTTCTCTTGACTCGGAAGAACCAAGTCCAGGCTGGTTGCCAAGCCACGCACCCTACGCGGTGCGTACCGCCGGGAACAACTCTTCCCCACCCCCTTCCCCCTCATTTTTCAGGTTATTTTTTTTTTCCCGAAGGGCTCTGTTCCGCGTGAAAGGGCGGCTCGAACAGAAGAGATTGCTGCTCACAGCGGGGCGGAGCCCGCTCTGCTTGTGCTCAGAAATGCTCCTGGCTAGACGTGTGCAGGACACGAAAGTTAATAACGGATATCACGGATTTGTCTAAATTGTAACTGGACTCATGGCAGTTGCAGGCGAGGCCAGCGTTTGGGCTGGAAATCCATGGTCACAGATAACAATATTGTGTCTTGCAAGCAGTTGATGATTAGCACAAGGGAGGAATTATTTTTTTAAACACCTCTGTTGTACTGGGAAGTGAATGGCAGACATGACCTTTAAAGCGTTTCTTTTTCTTATGTAAAATAAAATAGAGTAGTTGCAAGGAGGTAGGAGTCATTCGCGGCTAGATATTTCAATTTTAATAAAAAAGACCTTCAGATAACTAAAATTGTGATTATTAAAGCTCAAAATCAAAAAAGTATCCATTTTTCTTTCTGAGTGACGTATGACTAGATTTTAATTACAGCCATTCAAAACAGTAAAGTACATATATAAAGTACACATAGTAGTAATATCTTCATGTAAACAAATATATGCTTAAAACAGCTTTACTGTGTTTTAAACACTCTTTAATAGATTCATGGTGATTTTTATACAATTGTCTAGGCCTTAACTTGGCTTCTTAATAAACTTATGACCAAAGAGTACATGGAAACAAAAGGTGGTTCAAGCAAAAACATGTTATATTAGCTGCTGCAGTTGGTTAAAATGATTTTCAGCTATTGATTATTTGCCAGAGTATTTAACAGTTTTAAGGTCTAGATTTTAAAAGGTCGGTTTTTCATTAACAAAATTAGAAGGGAAATTTTCTATTTACGTTAGAATCGACATAATGCAGAAGAAGTCTTAGTTTTTAAAAAATGTCTGTAAGAAGTCAAAGCTTTCAATGTGTTCTAAAGCATGAATTTTGTTACCTTCATGGAGCAGAAGAAACTCATTTTTCAGTCAGGTTTCTACGTGAAAACCATAATTCATCAAGTCAAATTAGTGACCTACAGGTCTCATGAGTATTAACTATTGAATGTCAGTGTGCTCAATTTATTTCCTGATGAGGAATAAGAGGAAATACTTAGTTAAATAAATACATGGTTAAGAAATACACTTTTGTTTCAAGAATAATACATAGTGTAAATTTAAAAGAATTTTTTCCTTTTTAACTGGTGAAGCAATGACGTGAGATAGTTCGGTGCTGCATTGTGTAGAATTGTGATGTGTTTTCTTTAATTCTGTTTTGCAGTTATTCACATATTTTTATTTAGTCAAGTGTGAATTTGGAGAGCAGAGTTAACTAGTGTTTTCTTCTGTATGCATCATTTCATGTATTTAAAAAGGGGAATTATTTTGAAGAAGAAGGAAGAGTTGACCCTCAAAACCTTAGCTGCCTCTGAAGAATTGATTCACTGCTCTGCAGACTTAGGACAGAAATGAGCCTGTGACTGGCAAGTTCTCTGACATGGGAAAGGCAGCGAAACCAGTTCCCTGCCATATAACCACCACTGCAAACAAGAAAAAGCAATGCGTGATAGTGGTGGGTGACTCTCTTCTGAGAGGCACTGAGGCAACCATTTGCTACTCTGAACCACTGTCTAGGGAGGTATGCTGCTTACCAGGGCCTGCATCAGAGACGTTGCAGAGAGCCTACCAGACCTTGTACATCCCACTGATTATTACCCATTGCTGCTGCTCCATGTGGGCAGCACCAATACAGCAGTGAATAAAGAACATCAAGAGGGATTATAGGGCATTGGGAGCAGCAGTGAAGTACTCCGGAGCACAGCTTATCTTCTCATCAGTCTTCCCAGTTAAAGGGAAGAGGCTTGAAAGGGCCAATAGAATAGGAAAAACCAAAACATGGTTGAGAGAAGGGTGCTTTAGGTATTTAGATTATGGCAGTGCCTTTGAGAAACCTAGTCTAGGGGCTTATGGGGTCATCTATCAGAAAAAGGGAAGGATGTCTTAGGCCATAAGTTTCCCAATATAGAGAGGAGAGCTTTAGGTTTGTTGCGGGGAGGGATCCACAATCCATGATGGCCAATTACCAACAGATCACAGTAGTGATGAGGTTGGAAAAGATCTTAAAGATCA
>VZRI01012846.1:65385-78282 GCA_013397515.1 Upupa epops
TGAGGGGGGATGCTGTCGCGGAAGAAGACGCGCACGGAGCTCTCCAAGCCGGGCGAGGTGCAGGGCAAGTACGTGAAGAAGGAGACGAGCCCTCTGCTCCGCAGTGAGTGACCCGCGCTTGCTGGGGATGGGGAAGATGCGGAGGGGTTGGGGGAACGCAAGGCCGAGGCCTCTCACCCCCGGGGAGGGGGGCCGCGGTCTTTGTGTGCGGGGCGCTGGGCCTGGAGGCCCTGCGAGGCCTCGGGGCGTTCTGGTGGGTCGCCTGCTTGAGGGAGTTTGACTCCCCTCTCCTAGAGGGGAAGGAGTGACCCTGCTGAGGGAGGAGGTTGTTCCTAGTGAGGGGAAGGGGTGACCCTCCTAAGGAGGGAGGTTGTTGGTATTGAGAGGGGAGTGGTCTTGCTGAGGAGGGCGAGAGGTGGCCCGCTTGAAGTGAGGGAGTTGTCTCTCTCGGGAAGGTGGGGGATCTTCTCCTGGATGTTGGGGGGATTTGTTCCTGAGGGGTCAGGGAGGGGCGTGCCTTCTGAGAGAGGAGTGTTGTCCCCTCATTGAGGATACATGTCTCCTTCTGAGGAGGAGGGGAATCCCTGGTGTGAGACCTAGAAGCTGGTTAAACTAAGGGCATTTAACCCACTGGATTCTCCCTGGGAGTTGGGGATGCCCTCCTGAGAGGGATTTATGCCCTGTCCTGAGGGTCGAGGTGGGCGTAATATTCCCTCCTAGGAGGGGGAGTGTCATCCGCTTGAGGTAGCAGCGGGATGTCCTTGCAGAGGAATCCCACTTGTGAGAGTTGCAACTGGCAGAGAGGGGGAACCAGTCCGGGATGCTGGCTTTTGGATTTTGAAGAGAGCTCTACACATCCCATGGCACCAGGTTCTGGCCTTCAGCCTAACCAGATTGGTTTTTTAAGTTGTTCTCAGCTGCTGTTGCTCAGTTGCCAACAGGTAGGGCTTGAGATAGTCTCCCAGCAGAGATGTTCCAGGTGAACAGAACAGACCATCTTCCTCTTTGCAGAAGTCAGGGGTTGTTTCCCTCGCCTAGGCAGCCTGCACTGCCCGAAGGCATGTGCTTTGGGAGTGAGATAGCTGTACCAGGCAGTTGCATAAAAATCCGTGTGGATCCTCCGGTTCTTAACCATGAATCAGCCAGGTGAGGTCAGTGCTGCGTGCCTGGGATGCCCTCATCGTCCTGTGGTTAACCTGGTGCTAACACCACAGCTCAGTGTTCACCAGGACTGTGCAGAACACTAGGAAACACTGGGCAAGCACAATCCCCGGGATCAGGATAGGATGGGGACTGAACTGCTGGAGAGCAGCAGAGGAGAAAGGGACCTGGGGGTCCTGGTGGCTAGGAGGATGGCCAGGAGCCAGCAATGGGCCCTGGTGACCAAGAAGGCCAGTGGCAGCCTGGGGTGGATTAGAAGCAGAGTGGTTAGGAGATCCAGAGAGGTTCTCTTGTCCCTCTGCTCTGTCCTGGTGAGACCCTATCTGGAATCTGGTGTCCAGTTGTGGGCCCCTCAGTGCCAGAAGGACACAGAGCTGCTGGAGAGAGTCCAGCACAGAGCCACAGGGATGATGGAGGGAGGGGAGCATCTCCCTGCTGTGGAAAGGCTGAGGGGGCTGGGGCTCTTGAGCTTGGAAAGGAGCCTGAGCGGGGCCCCATGACTGTTGATCAAGATGGAAAGGGCAGGGGTCAGGAGGAAGGAGCCAGGCTCTGCTTAGGTCCACCCAATGCCAGGACAAGGGGCACTGGGTGTCAGCTGGAACAGAGGAGGTTCCCCAACAAGAGGAGAAGCCACTTCTTCCTGGTGAGGGTGCCAGAGCCCTGGCAGGGGCTGCCCAGGGGGATTGTGGAGTCTCCTTTTCTGGAGCCGTTTCAAACCCTCCTGGGCTGTTCCTGTGCCCCTGGCTCTAGGGGCTCCTGCTGTGGCAGGGGGACTGGACTGGGTGATCTTGCAATCCCTGACACTGTGACTCTGTAAATGCTCATTAAAAGTGCTTCATTTAGTTTAATCTCTGAAGAAAGAGGACAAGACTGAACTCTACTGTGCTGTAATTTCAGGAGTAGCTTGGAGGTTGCAGCTAGCAGTGACTGGTTTGCTGGCGGGAACAGGCTCTCAGCTTTCCTGGAAGGTTTTTTACTGCATGAAGAGTTACCAGGCAGAATTATCTGGTAGTCTGGTTACACTGATTTGGGCTTTAAAATAGGAAAAACTCCAAACCCCACAGAATCTGTTTCATATGAAGGTGGACGTATGTCTGCAGGGTTTAACACCTCTAACACCATAATGTAAGGACTAGCTAGTACTCAGCTGCCTTGAAATGGTTAGGAATTTACTGGTGACGCTTTGTGGGATGCATTAATTTGTTACCCTAAGCTCTAAAAGCTTCTTTAAAAGGAGTAATTGTTACTAGGTGTAAGCTCTTAAATGAAAGCTGTAGTTTCTAGAAGCTCACCTGGAAGGAAAGTACTTCCTTAGGTTGACAGTGAGGAGTAACATGCGAGTGTCGCTGTGTGAGGAATCCCTTGGGGTTAATGAGAAAGTGGAATCTCCTCCTGGTAGTTTGGAATCTTCATGATACTCTGAGAACTGAATGGCAGCAGCCTCGGTGCTTAGTGGGGGAAGGAGAGATTGAGTTCCTGGTTCTGCTGTGGGTTCCTGTTAACGCATAGGCTTTACGTGTAGGTGCAGCCCAAGGTCTTACTGTTCCTTTGTGCTGTGTATCAGATCTGATGCCTTCATTTATCCGTCATGGTCCAACCATTCCAAGACGAACTGATATCTGTCCTCCCGACTCCACATCTTCTGGCTACACTTCGGGTGGAGATGGGATCATTTCCCGAAACCAGAGCTTCCTCCGAACTCCGGTGCAGAGGCCACCTCATGAAATAATGAGGCGTGAAAGCAACAGACTGTCTGCTCCTTCCTATCTCACACGAAGTCTAGCCGACGTCCCTAGAGAATACGGCTCTTCTTCCCAATCCTTCCTGACAGAGGCCAATTCCGTGCTGGAGAACGGCGACGCCGGTGCCCGTTGTTACTACTACGATCATTTTTACGATGCCCAGAGGAGGCGTCAGCTGAACGATCGCATGCACGAGGACTACAGGTATTACGAACACAGCAGCGATCTTTTCCACAGGATGTCGCAGAATCACGGGAGGCACACGTCGGGTAAGAGTCCGTTAATCGCTCCTCGATTCAATTAGGTGACTCGATTGAGGTTTTGTCACTGCTGTGTGGGATAGAGCTGCCTGGTGAGGACGTTCCTGTGGTCTGACTGTGCTGTGGGTTCACGTACCTTGAGCCTGTCTTGGTGCTTAAATTTATTGTCTTAATTTAACCTCAAGAATCGTAGCAGTTTGTTACAGCTCAGCCAGGGGAGCAGTGACTGCTTGGAATCATTAGCCACTTGGTGACTTCCTCATCCTGGGCTGCTCTTCTTTTTTTAACGTCTTTTATTTTCCTTGTCATATTTATCTGTAAGTGCTAATTTCCCCCCTGAATTTCACTGAACTTTGTTTTCTGAAGAAAGGAATGAGTAAAGGAGAAAGAATCTTCAAATAGTTTTTTACAGAATCAGTGAATTATTGAGGCTAGAAAAGCCCTCTGAGCTCAGCCAGCCCAGCCCAGCACCTAACAGCACCCTAGCTGCCACCCCAGGGCACTCAGGGCCACAGCCAGGCTGTCCTTCAACACCTCCAGACACGGGGACTCCCCCACTGCCCTGGGCAGTCCAGTCCAGGCTCTGAGCACCCTTTCCAGGAGGAAGGGCTTCCTGACAGCCAACCTCACCCTCCCCTGGCAGCTTCAGGCCCTGCCCTCTCATCCTGACTGCCACCTCCTTTCAGTGAGTTGGTCCCCCCTGAGTCTCCTCTTTTCCAGGCTCAACCCCCCCAGCTCCCTCAGCCTCTCCTCAGCAGCCGCTCTCTCCAGTCCCTTCCCCAGCCTCTTTGCTCCTCTTGCACCCGCTCCAGCCCCTCCATCTCTCCAAGGACTCAAGGGGAGGCCTCCCCAGTGCAGGGGGGGAAGTGCTGTCCCTAGTCCTGCTGGCCACCAGTGCTGATCCCAGCCAGGATGCCCTTGGCCTTTGGTGCCACCTGGGCACCCTGCTGGCTCCTGTCCAGCCGGCTGTCACCCCGTGCTGCCAGGTCCCTCTCTCCAGGCTGCTCTCCAGCCCCTCCTCCCCCAGTCTGGAGCTGCAGGGGGTTCTTGTGGCCACAGTGCAGGCCCCTGCCCTTGGCCCTGTTCCCCCTCATCCCAAATCAATACAAGTTATCAAGTGAAACTTATTGAGCAGCTTAAGAATTAAACTCAAATATTCAAATCATTTAATTCAAGCGTTAAATGAAACCTATTTAGAGGATTAAATGAAGAATGAGATTCAACTCTTAAAGTATTAACTGAATTCAAATGTTAAACCTATCTAGAGTAGCAGGGGTTGCCCTTGTCAGAGCGTGTGCTTTGCTTTTATCAACAAACAGCAGTGCCTGCCCTTATTTTGTGCTGATTTTGCAGTAATTTCTCTGTCCCTTCACTTTTGGAAGCTCTCGGAGTGCTTCCTGCCATTTCCTATTTGAATTTAAGCTTCCATGGAACGTCCTGTTCCCACTGATAAATGAGGTGAAGCACCTTCCGATGATTTGGAGTGGGGCAGGGAGGTCTGGAAGCTACAGACCCACCTCTGCAAGACAGTGACTGCAACTTCTTTTTGCTCTTTTATTATTACTGCCTTAAAATTAAACCTCTTCTCCCCCTACTCTTCATCCTCCTTTGATGAGGGGAAGGGAGAGGATCCTGGCATCCCACAAAAAGGCTCTCGAGGCAATGGACCTAATTAAAGGCAAAACCCGAAGCCTTTTATTTGGGTTTTTTCTCGAGCGCTTTGAAATGGGCTTGGAGCTGTGTGTGGGGAGCTCGCAGGCTCTGCAGCTTCTCTGCCCACGTGAGCGCGCTCTGTCTCATAAACAAAGCCAGGCTTTATCAGTGTTTTGGCTTCTTTCCCTTTGTGCTGGGTTGTGCAGGTGATTTTTCCCTGAAGAACTTAGACTTGTTTGAAATAAACCCCCTTTGTTGCGCTGTGAAAGCACTAACCGGTTTCACTGACAGTTGCATCAGCACTAGTGTGGCCAGCAGGACTAGGGACGTCATTCTCCCCCTGCACTGGGCACTGGGGAGGCCTCCCCTCGAGTCCTGGGGGCAGTGCTGGGCCCCTCCCTGCAAGAGAGAGCTGGAGGGGCTGGAGCGGGTGCAGAGGAGCAACGAGGCTGGGGAAGGGACTGGAGGGAGAGGCTGCTGGGGAGAGGCTGAGGGAGCTGGGGGGGTTGAGCCTGGAGAAGAGGAGACTCAGGAGGGACCTTCTCCCTCTCTCCAGCTCCCTGAAGGGAGGGTGCAGTCAGCTGGGGGTCAGGCTCTTCTCCAGGCACCCAGTGCCAGGATGAGAGGGCAGGGCCTGAAGCTGCCAGGGGAGGGTTAGGTTGGCTGTCAGGAAGCCCTTCCTCCTGGAAAGGGTGCTCAGAGCCTGGACTGGACTGCCCAGGGCAGTGGAGGAGTCCCTGTGTCTGGAGGTGTTGAAGGACAGCCTGGCTGTGGCCCTGAGTGCCCTGGTGTGGGGCTGGGGTGCTGTCAGGGGCTGGACTGGCTGAGCTCAGAGGGCTTTGCCAGCCTCAATCAGTCTGTGAGTCTGTGATACTGGTGGAAAGAGCCAAACAGAGCTTCCTTGATGCAGTAGACACAACATCTTTTTCACATTTGTGACGTCAGTAGCTCATTAACTGTTTTGAGAAGAGGATATTAAAGGAAAGAACAATTTGAACTCCTATTTTCTACTTTCTGGCCTTGGAACAGCGGGTGGAACCTCTTGGTCTGGTCCACAATTAATTCTAGACCTTAAACTTGAGACGCTGTAACGTGGAAGTTAAAGCAGAGCCACAGAGTGCTCAGGATTGATTGTGCTTTGGTGATAGAGTGCAGACTACAGAATGTTTGTGGCAGATGGGTTTAGGCAGTCTGGAAACTTCTTGTTCTTGGATTGTTCATTGGAAAAGGTCATTTATGAATTAACTTTTCCCAGTGTTGTTCAGCTTTACTGATAGAAAATTAGTGATAAAAATACAAATATTGGTGTTTTTGTAGGAAAATGATGAAATCACAAAATGGTTTAAGCCCTAAGGGACCCCAGAGCTCCCCCAGTGCCAACACCCTGCCATGGGGCAGCAACACCTCTCACCAGACCAGGCTACCCAGAGCCTCATCCAACCCGGCCTTCAGTACTGCCAGGCATGGAGCAGCCGCAGCCTCCCTGGGCAACCTGTGCCAGGGCCTCAGCACCCTCCCAGGGAGGGATTTCTGCCTCAGATCTCAGCTCAGTCTCCCCTGTTGTTGCCTGAACCCATCCTCCTTGTCCTGGCACCAGAGTCCCTCTCTAGCTTTCCAGGAGCCCTTTCAGGGCCTAGAAGCTGCTCCAAGGTCCCCCCAGGGTCTCCTCCAGGCTGAACAGCCCAACTCCCTCAGCCTGTCCCCATAGCAGAGGGACTCCAGCTCTCTGCTTACCCTCCTGGCCTCCTCTGGACTCACTCCAACAGCTCCATTTTCACCTTCTCATTCAAAACCCCTGCAGTATTTCTCTGTGTGATGCAGCTTTTGGGTTTCCTCGCTCCCTGACTCCATCTCCCGATGTGCTCAGGCCATTGTACAAAGAGACGCAGGCAGTGTGGTCAGAGAACTTGCAGCGCAGGGTTTCAGTGGGAGGAACCAGAACAGAAACAGCGATAGGTGCAGACCGATACCCTTGAGCCTCTGTAGAAGTCGCTTTCTCCTGGTAGCGCTGATTGAATCGAGGCTGTTGATAGGAGCAGGGAGTTACAACACAGCGGGCTGCTTAATCTGTTTATCCCCAGTGCTCAGTGTTTTCAAGAAGCTTAAATGTTTGTGCTGTTGTCGTTGGAATGAAAACAACCCCAGTGACACAACTGCTCTGAAATAGTTTCCCTGGCAAAGGTCAGGAAGCCTCCAGGATGTTTCTTCTAGCTGGAAGTAGAGCTTTAGGTTGTTAAATCCTTCTCTGTGTGTGTGTGTGATGTTGAAAGGGCTGTTGCCTTTGTCAGCAGAGTGTGAAACAGACCAACACAACCAGTTTGCGGCTGTTTCACTCTGAGTGTTGGGCTTTTTGGAGTCACAGGCAACACTGCAACCTCTTCAACAGCTTAGATGGAGACAGACTCTGCCTTTGCCCCCCATTCTCTCAAAAAACATCACACGTGGATGATGATTCTCACAGCCAGGAGGAAAACGATCACTAAACCTGGAGCTGGACTTAGAAGAAGGAGGAACAAGTGGCTCTGGGAGGGACTAACACATGCACTGCCCTGCATGATGTAATTGAGTGGAGATGTTTGGTTGTGGGATGAAGGGGTAATTTCTTTACAGCCAGAGGCTGTTCAGCTGTGGGACTGTGATTGACTGAAGGTAACACAAGGATTCATAAGAGCATGTCCAGATTAATAGAATCACAGAGTGACTGAGGCTGGCACAGCCCTCTGAGCTCAGCCAACCCAGCCCAGCACCTAACAGCACCCCAGGGCACTCAGGGCCACAGCCAGGCTGTCCTTCAACACCTCCACACACGGAGACTCCCCCACTGCCCTGGGCAGTCCAGTCCAGGCTCTGAGCACCCTTTCTGGGAGACCCCTCGTTGCCCTGTTTCTCTTGCTGTAGCTTGTCCCCTTGTTGTTCTCGACTGGTTAATCCTCAGAGCATTGTGGGATCCAGTGGTTTATCTAGATAGCAGTCACTTCTGACTGTGATTGGAGCAAGAACTAGCTGTGGGATTTCTGTAGATAAACCGGGCTGTAGCAGCATCTAAACAGAAGCTGCCCTTTCTGGGGGCAGAGCGTCTCCCTGCTGAGGAAAGGCTCAGGGAGCTGGGTCTCTCCAGCTGGCGAAAAAAGGAGCCTGAGGGGGGATCCCTGACTGTGGATCAAGATGGAAAGGGTGGGGGTCAGGAGGAAGGAGCCAGGCTCTACTCAGGGGCACCCAATGCCAGGACAAGGGGCACCGGGTGTCAGCTGGAACAGAGGAGGTTCCCCATCAAGAGGAGAAGCAACTTCTTCCCGGGGAGGGTGCCGGAGCCCTGGCACGGGCTGCCCAGGGGGGTTGTGGAGTCTCCTTCTCTGGAGCCGCTTCAAACCCTCCTGGGCTGTTCCTGTGCCCCTGGCTCTAGGGGCTCCCGCTGTGGCAGGGGGATTGGACTGGCTGATCTTTTGAGATCCCTTCCCATCCCTAACACTCTGTGACTCTGTAAAGCTTCAGCATTCTCCCTCTTACAGCCTCTTAGCAGAGTGGAGCCATCTAATGACCCTGGAGTTGGTGCAGGGTGAAACAAGTGACATTTAAAGGGAATAGGGTTTGTTCTGGGGGGGGTTGTATAACTAATATACAAGTGCCCAGGCTGTGGCATCGTTCAGAGTGCCTTGTGTGTTGGTGGGGGGGAAGGTGACTGAGTAGGTGATGCCAGGGTTGGGTATTGCCAGTTGGATTAACCGTCGTTAACTGTCACTAACCATATCTCTCCGTTTCTTAGGCATCGGTAGAGTTGCTGCTACCTCTCTGGGAAACTTAACAAATCATAGTTCTGAAGATTTACCTCTTCCTCCCGGCTGGACAGTGGACTGGACTATTAGAGGAAGGAAATACTATATAGATCATAACACTAACACCACCCACTGGAGCCATCCGCTGGAGCGTGAGGGCCTGCCGCCAGGCTGGGAGAGAGTCGAGTCAGCTGAGTTTGGGGTGTATTACGTGGATCACATCAATAAAAGAGCGCAGTATAAACACCCCTGTGCTCCCAGGTAAGACTGCACCTTCGCTACTGGGCTTGGCTTTGGCTGAATCCAGTCCAAGGCAGCAGGGCTGTTTTGGTCTCGTGTTTAAGAGCTCAGTATTTTTAGAAAGCAGCTTCACTCGTTCTTGATTTAGGAGATGTAATTGTTGTCTCGTCTGTTACTGTCTTCAGTTTAGAAACAGGATATTGTTCCTAGCTCACAAGACACAGCAGCTTTTCTCTTCAACTGACAGTGAAAGCTGCTGAGAACAGAAATAAAGCTGCTGCTGGGGCTAGGATTCAGGAGCTGCTGCTGAGAACAGGATTAAAACTGCTGCTGGGGCTAGGATTCGGGAGCTGCTGCTGCTGGGGCTAGGATTCGGGAGCTGCTGCTGCTGGGGCTAGGATTCGGGAGCTGCTGCTGCTGGGGCTAGGATTCGGGAGCTGCTGCTGCTGGGGCTAGGATTCGGGAGCTGCTGCTGCTGGGGCTAGGATTCGGGAGCTGCTGCTGCTGGGGCTAGGATTCGGGAGCTGCTGCTGCTGGGGCTAGGATTCGGGAGCTGCTGCTGCTGGGGCTAGGATTCGGGAGCTGCTGCTGCTGGGGCTAGGATTCGGGAGCTGCTGCTGCTGGGGCTAGGATTCGGGAGCTGCTGCTGCTGGGGCTAGGATTCGGGAGCTGCTGCTGCTGGGGCTAGGATTCGGGAGCTGCTGCTGCTGGGGCTAGGATTCGGGAGCTGCTGCTGCTGGGGCTAGGATTCGGGAGCTGCTGCTGCTGGGGCTAGGATTCGGGAGCTGCTGCTGCTGGGGCTAGGATTCGGGAGCTGCTGCTGCTGGGGCTAGGATTCGGGAGCTGCTGCTGCTGGGGCTAGGATTCGGGAGCTGCTGCTGCTGGGGCTAGGATTCGGGAGCTGCTGCTGCTGGGGCTAGGATTCGGGAGCTGCTGCTGCTGGGGCTAGGATTCGGGAGCTGCTGCTGCTGGGGCTAGGATTCGGGAGCTGCTGCTGCTGGGGCTAGGATTCGGGAGCTGCTGCTGCTGGGGCTAGGATTCGGGAGCTGCTGCTGCTGGGGCTAGGATTCGGGAGCTGCTGCTGCTGGGGCTAGGATTAAATCATAGACTGAAAAGAAACTCTCAGTGATGTTCCAGGAGGCTGAAAACCAGCACAAACCATCTGAAACGAGAATTAAGTCTTGTCTAGAAGAAAAATGGGTGTTTTGAAGGTAAAACAAACCCAATGGTTAATTTCTGCTACTCAGTCTACCCAGGAAGAGATGGTTTTGTTAAGAAGGAACTGGAAGATGTAGCTGTAGGAGGATGCTCTTTGATAGAAGTGGAGTTGACTCTCCTCAGCTGTTCCCCAGCTGTCTAGAACCAGGCCTGCCTGGTGGCTCAACACCAGCTCTCATTTGCCACTGTGAGTCTAAGGTGAACTTTCCAGCGGGCTCATTGAGAGCTGGGGTTGGAGTGAAGCACATAAACAGCACCAGAAAGCAGCTTTCAGGTGAGGGCATGAACACCAGTGACTCAGTTCATCAAGTTCTAGCTCAGAGGCTACGGTCTTTGTCTTCCTTTCCAGCGTTCCCCGTTACGACCAGCCTCCCCCTGTGACTTACCAGCCGCAGCAAGCTGAGAGAAGCCAGCCGCTCCTCGTCCCTGCCAACCCCTACCACACTGCTGAGATCCCCGACTGGCTGCAGGTCTACGCCAGGGCTCCTGTCAAGTGAGATCCTCTTCTGGTTGATTATTTATTCACACCAAACTTGGGGAGAAAAAGAATGATTTTGGTGTCTGAGAGCTGATCGGTCACAGAAGAACCATCACTGGCAGCACGAGGAGGCTGTAGCAGATGGTGCTCATGTTGTTTTTTGTTGGGTTAGGTGTCATTTAATGTCATCTCCTGCAGGAGGGGAGGGAGATGCTGCAGAGAGAGCTGGACAGGCTGGGGCACTGGGCAGAGGGCAACGGGGTGAGGGGGAACAGGGCCAAGGGCAGGGGCCTGCACTGTGGCCACCAGAACCCCCTGCAGCTCCAGACTGGGGGAGGAGGGGCTGGGGAGCAGCCTGGAGAGAGGGACCTGGCAGCACTGGGTGACAGCCGGCTGGACAGGAGCCAGCAGGGTGCCCAGGTGGCACCAAAGGCCAAGGGCATCCTGGCTGGGATCAGCACTAGTGTGGCCAGCAGGGCTAGGGACGTCATTCTCCCCCTGCACTGGGCACTGGGGAGGCCTCCCCTCCAGTCCTGGGGGCAGTGCTGGGCCCCTCCCTGCAAGAGAGAGCTGGAGGGGCTGGAGCGGGTGAAGAGGAGCAACGAGGCTGGGGAAGGGACTGGAGGGAGAGGCTGAGGGAGCTGGGGGTGTTCAGCCTGGAGAAGAGTAGACTCAAGGCGAGACATTCTTCCTCTTTAACTCCCTGAGGAGAGGTTGCAGTCAGGCAAGGGTTGGGCTCTTCTGAGCAACAAGCTCCTGGATGAGAGGGCAGGGCCTGAAGCTGCCAGGGGAGGGTTAGGTTGGCTGTCAGGAAGCCCTTCCTCCTGGAAAGGGTGCTCAGAGCCTGGACTGGACTGCCCAGGGCAGTGGGGGAGTCCCCGTGTTTGGAGGTGTTGAAGGACAGCCTGGCTGTGGCCCTGAGTGCCCTGGGGTGGCCGCTCATGTCACTCGCAGAACAGTCAGGGAGCAGAGGATGTCATGTCCTGTCACTGCCGTTGTGAGAAGCGGTACCACGTGCTTGGAAAACTATGTGAAATATTTTTAGGGAGTTAACTTCCCCCTCCCCTTCTCCAAACACTGATGTTTCCCTCTGCAGTGAAAGCATTTTAAGCAGGGACTGAGATCTGTTCCTGCTCTAGAACTTCAGTTAAAAACTAATTGGCAGTGAAAAGTCCTTCTTCGTCAAAGAAAGAAGCAGAGAGTCTCCTCCAGGAGAAGATTTGAAGCAGCATCGTGCATGGAATTACCCATTGCAGTGCCTGCAGCTCTGCAGAGCAGCAACTGAACAGAGAAAGCAGTGAGAACAGTCAGGATAATTCAGAAATCACCTCTTTTTTTCCCCACGGAAGCTGTTTGACAGCATCGAGCAGCCCAGCCTGTTGAGCAGATTCAGTCTGCTCCCTGACTCCCACTAAAAACTCCTCTTGGATTGATTTGTTCAGCAACAGCAACTCGAGTGGGGTTGGGTTCTTCTTGTGGTAAAGCCCATAAACCCTGAAATCCCCCCGGAATCCCCCTGAGAGACCAAGTTCCTGTAACCTAGGGGAGGGGCTCCTGGTTCCTTTGGGATTTGGCTGCAGCTCTGGACCTTTATTTAGGCCCTTTGGGAAGTAGGAGTTGGAAAGGCTCTGCGTGGAGCTTTGCTGGCTTGAAATCCTCTGGAGGAGACTCTCTGTTGTTGCTTTGACAAAGAATCGACGTGAGGAACACGTTTAAGGCAGCTGAGAGCCCTGAAGTTCACCGGGAGGTTCTTTATGGTCTGGTGGGGACTGAACAAGACCCCAAATCCCACTGAATTCACTCGGGCTGTTTGAATGGACTTTATGTTGCCCAGGGAATCGGAAAGGGTGTCTGCTCCACCATCAGATACTGGCACAGGTCGCCACGGTGCCCAGGTGGCCCTGAAAGCCAGTGGCACCCTGGCTTGGATCAGCATTAGTGTGGCCAGCAGGGCTGGGAATGTCATTCTGCCCCTGCACTGGGCACTGGGGAGGCCTCCCCTCCAGTCCTGGGGGCAGTGCTGGTCCCCTCCCTGCAAGAAAGAGCTGGAGGGGCTGGAGCGGGTGCAGAGGAGCAACGAGGCTGGGGAAGGGACTGGAGGGAGAGGCTGCTGGGGAGAGGCTGAGGGAGCTGGGGGTGTTGAGCCTGGAGAAGAGGAGACTCAGGGGGGACCTTCTCCCTCTCTCCAGCTCCCTGAAGGGAGGTTGCAGTCAGCTGGGGGTCAGGCTCTTCTCCCAGGCACCCAGTGCCAGGATGAGAGGGCAGGGCCTGAAGCTGCCAAGGGAGGGTTAGGTTGGCTGTCAGGAAGCCCTTCCTCCTGGAAAGGGTGCTCAGAGCCTGGACTGGACTGCCCAGGGCAGTGGGGGAGTCCC
>VZRI01012846.1:87075-101644 GCA_013397515.1 Upupa epops
GGCCCTTCTCCTGCCCATGGGGGTGCCCAGGCCTCCTCCCATCACTTCTTTTTGCCAGCAGCCAGACAGAACCAGAGGGCAGAGTCTCTCTCTGCCTGCTGCCTGGTTTTCAGCAGCTAACGAGCCCCTCTCAGGGGGGAGAACCCTCCCTGCAGGAGGTTCCTTCACTCTTCTCTACCTGTTGAGCTAACTCTGCCCTGGAGGGAACCCACCGGTCAGAAGGAGGAGGCTCTGGGGAGAGCACAGACCCGACTTCCCCCCCCTGCAAGCAGCACCCTGCCGGGGGGCAGCAGTCGGCTCTGCTCTGCCCGGAGTCGCTGAGCCGGGCTCAGGAGTTAATTACAGACCTGGAACTTCCTAGCTCAGCCCTGCCCTTCCCCAGCTGCCACCCCTGCAGTCTCCACCTCTGCCTCCTCCTAAGCCTTTGACAACAGGCAGGGAGCTGCTGCAGGAGGAGGAGGATCCAGCGCCTCTCCCAGAAGGTTACTGTCCACCGGGGTGCTCTGCCAGCCTCAAGCCCAGCCCTCTGCCCCTCTACCTTTCAGTTTGCCATCGAAATTGGGGTTGGTGGCGACTTTGAGGCCCGGGTGGGGTAAGAGGAAGCAGGAGATCTTGGTGAAGCAGGAGTGGATGTGCTTGCGGACGTTCTGCAGCTCCTCGTGCTGATTCCCCGACACCTGCGAGGAAGAGGAGGGCATCCTGTAGGGATTCACGGGGTGAGGGCAGAGAGAAGGCTCCTCCAAGGAAGCAGCGTTGTGTCCGAGCGCACGCACGCCCCAGGGTGACTTGAGAGTGGTTGGGAAGGGGGGGGTGTGACTGGGATACAAAACCACTTGGGACTGCAGAGAATCCCAGTGTGATTGAGGCTGGCACAGCCCTCCGAGCTCAGCCAGCCCAGCCCAGCACCTAACAGCACCCCAGTGGCCACCCCAGGGCACTCAGGGCCACAGCCAGGCTGTCCTTCAACACCTCCACACACGGGGACTCCCCCACTGCCNTTCCCCAGGCTGACCCCCCCCACCTCCCCCAGCCTCTCCCCATCAGCCTCTCCCTCCAGTCCCTTCCCCACTGCTCCTCTGCACCCATCCCAGCAGGGCCTTTCATACCTGGCATTTCCTTGGGTCTCTCTCCCAGCAAATCACCCCCTCGCATCTCCTGGTGAATCCCAGCAGAGCCCTCACCCCTCGGTGTCCCTGCACCCCAGCCTCTGCTACTGAAACATCGCTCTCTGTCCCCAGGGAATCTGCTGCTTCCACCTCTGCCGCCTCCACCAGCTGCTCCCAGCACCCCAGGGAGCTCCCCCCAGGATAAAGCCCCCTGAGCTCAGCCAGGCTGAACGACTCCAGACCCCGAAGAACCAACCTTCAGCCTCTTCTCCAGAAACCTCGCGCCGCCGTCGGATCCGTAGGAGAATTCGTAGGGGAAGCTCCAGTCACGAACAAGGAAAATGAGGGACTAGGAAAAGGAGAGAGAGAGAGAGAGGTCAGTGCCACAGGGCTACCAGCCGCTCCAGCTTGGGGAAGTCAACTTTCAGGGGTGTTGCCCCGTTTGCTGCTCATCCTCAGACCAGGTCTGGCTACGCCCGGCTCTAAAGGGGGTTCACGAGGGATCTCACAGAGGGACTGAGGCTGGCAAAGCCCCCTGAGCTCAGCCAGCCCAGCCCAGCACCTAACAGCACCTCAGTGGCCACCCCAGGGCACTCAGGGCCACAGCCAGGCTGTCTCTCAACACCTCCACACACAGGGACTCCCCCCCCAGCTCCATGTGGGGTTCTCCCAGCTCCTCTGCCCCCATTCCCTGGCTCCCACAGCCTCCTGGAAGCTTCACAACCTATCCAAGCACCATTGCAGCCCCCCAGGGACTCAGGGTCCAGCGCAGCCCTAACAGACCCCATACAGACCCCATCTGCTACAGGACTGCAGTGTCACAGCCCCTGGGTTCCCTCTGCTTCATCTCTGTGCCCTGGCATTCACTCTGCTCCTGGAAAGGACTGGCACAGCCAGCTATCCCTCCACCCCTCGAGCTGCCCACGGCTCTGCTGCCCTGCCCACCCTCCTCCCCGTGTTCTGAACGAGCTCTCCAGAGGCTGGGAAGCAGCAGGGTGAGCAGATGTCCCTCGTTGGACGTTAAAGCCCCGTTTAAACCCAACCTTCCTCCAGCTCTGCTGGCCCTGGCAGCACCTCTGAGCTGTTCCTCCTCCTCCTCCTCCTCTCATCTCCCCCTGGAGCAGGGGGGCTCAAAGCTCTCTGAGAGTCCCCAGGCAGATGGTGGGATGAAGCTGCTGCTAAACCCAGTCGCTCTGCAAAGGCGGGGGGACTGAGCAGAGCTCTCTGGGGAGAAGACTCGGGCGGGAGAGATGCTGGGAGACTCTCCTGAGACAGGGATGCACAGAGCCTCTTCCCTTCGCAGGGCTGAAGCAGCCTCCAGCCAGCTCCAGCTCCAGCTCCAGCTCCTCCTGTTCTGCTACTGCAGTGACACCTCGTGGAGAAGCCAACCGGCTCGGGGCTCGGCTCCTCCTGCAGAGGGACCTGTGAGCTAGCCAGGACCCTCGGGCTCACCTGGAAGGGCTTCAGGAAGGTCTCCTCCATGGCCAGCCGGCCGTACTCGGTGAAGAGCTGGAAGAGAAGCAGACCAGAGCACCGTGAGTTTGCCAGGCTGTAGAGACACAGCGTGGGGTGCAGAGGTGAGGGGAGGGATGGCTCTTGACTTGGGGTTCACAGCCCTACGGTATAAAACCATCAAGGTTGGAACAGACCTTCCAGGTGGAGTCCAACCGCCCACCCTACAACCCCCAGGGGCTAAAAGACCTCAGGGTGGGACGTTCTGGTTGCCAGGGCTGTGAGAAACAGCTCGGAGCAGCCGCCTGCTGTGGGTTTCATGCTAAGGGGGTGCTGTCCGGGCTCTGCTGGAGCCCCTCTCTGCTTAACCACTCTGTGAAGAGGTGGGAATGGATTCAGGAATGAGTGCTTTTCCCTGCAGAGGTCAAGGTCTCAAGGCTTTCCAGTCTCTCTGGACTGTTGTTTTTAGCTGCAGGCCCCAGACTGTGTCCCACAGACACCCTGAGAGGGGGCAGCAAGGATGGGTTAACCCCCAGGGAGAAAGGTCAGGGCTGCAGAGGGTCGGATCGGTGGTAACTGTTGGTGTCACCCATCTTCACTGACTGAAGTGACCCAGAGGGCTTCAATGCTGATGGTTTCCAGCTGGACTTCTGCTTCCCTTTTCAATTAAGGGGCTGGGAAAAACCTCCTCAATCAATTAATCAATCAATGAGCTAAAGAGAAGGGAAAGCTAGAGGTAGGACTAGGAAATGGGACAGCTGTGCCACAGAAATCCTCTTAACTCCTCTTCTCTGATGGCACAGAGAACCTCTCAGGAGTAGCTGCTGAGCCAGTACCAGACCATAGAGTCCTCCTGGCTGGACAGGACCTCGAGGATCACCCAACCCAGCCCTCACCCCAACAGCTCCCCTACCCCCAGACCATGGCCTCTAGGGCTCTGGCTACTCGGTTTGTAAACCTCTCCAGGGATGGGGACTCCACCGCCTCCCTGGGCAGCCTGGTCCAGTGCTCAACCACTCTCTCAGGAGAGAGCTTCTTCCTCAGATCCAATCTAATCTGCCCCTCATGCTGCTTGAGGTCACTGCCCCTCGTCCTAGCATTAGGAATTGGGGAGAGGAGCCCAGCAGCAGCCTCGCTACAACCTCCTGTCAGGTAGCTGCAGAGAGCACTGAGTCTCCTCTCAGTCTCCTCCAGACTGAACAACCCCAGTTCCCTCAGCCCTCTCCCCAGCCTCCCTGCCCTCCTCTGGCCCTGCTCCAGCCCCTCAATGCCCTTCTGCTCCTGTGGTGCCCAGCACTGCACCCAGTACTCCAGGTGCAGTCTCCTGAGTGCAGAGCCCAGGGGCCCCATCCCCTCCCTCCTCCTGCTGGTGACCCCATTCCTGATCCAGACCAGGATGCTGTTGGCCACCTGGGCACCCTGCTGGCTGATCAGCACCTCCCCTCTGGGCCACAAACGTGAGCTGGGAAAGGGAAAAGCACTCTGTGGCTACCGATGCGACAGCACCTTTTCCAGAGCAGAGCAGCAGGGCCGAGGCTGTTACCTGCAAGTGCTGCAGATCATCCTCCTGCACGTTCTGGGACAAGTTGTAAACCTGCGTTTAGAAACGACAGCATCAGAGGATCCTGAATCCTCCAGGATGGAAGAGACCTTCGAGCTCCTCCAGTCCAACCCTGCCCCCAGCTGTCCCATCCCACCCTCAGACCCTGGCCCTGAGCTCCAGATCTCCCCGACTGGGAAACACAGCCAGGGGTGGCGACTGAACCCCCTCCCTGGGCAGCCTGTGCCAAGGATGAGGACCCTGTCCAGGGAGAGGGTTCTCCTCAGGGCCACCCTCACCTTCCCCTGGGGCAGCCTGAGGCTGTTTCCTCTTGTTCCTTGGGAGAAGAGAGCACCCCTAGCTCTCTCCAACCTCATCTCACGCAGAGCCAGGGTCACAGAGGCTGGGCTGGTTGGTTGCTGTGGTACTCTGGTTTCAAGCTCCTGGGTCTTTTGTCCCCTCTCACCTGTATGGAGCTGATCATCGTGCTGAGGGCGAACACGGTGGCTGAATCCCGCAGGGTGGACTGGCTGTCGAAGGTGCCCTGCGTGTCCATCAGCAGCACTGCGACCTGAGGGGCACAAAGCTCTGCCTGACTCCCAAACGCCAAAGCAACGGGCACGGGGCACGGCACGTCGGCTGTGTGACTGTGCTGGGAACCTCCCTGCTCCTGCCTCGCGCTCGGAACTGGGGGAGGACTGAGGAAAAGAGCAGTCCCAGTTACTCCTGATCCCCTGTGGGGTTGGGAGAGCAGGTGAACACTAGTACTCCTGGCTGTTGAAGGCATAGGTGATCGCTGATCCCCCTGAATGAAGACGCTTCTGGGTGCTCTAGGAGAAGGGAGCTGATTGCAAGGCCCTCGGACTCGAGTTGCTCGGGGATAGGAGAGGAAGAGGCTCTGGGCAGCACAGAAGAAAGGATACCGGGGCCACCTGAGACATCCTAGTAGCAGCTCACTGCTGAATTAGGGACTCTGAGACCTTCTCTGCGCTAGACACGGGTGTTAGAGCCACGTGAGACAAGGCAGGAGAGTCTGAGAGAAGCTGCAAGAGGAGAGGGAGCTGCCTGGCAACGGCGAAGCACTGACCTTCTTCCCATCGGGCTTGTCCACCAGGAAAACCTCACTCCAGATCTGAATGCCGGTTGTCTCCCGCTCGGAACCTCCCCTCCAGGAGAAGCCAGTCAGCGGCTCGTTGTAATCTCCAACCCAGTCCACTGCTTCCTGCGGGTAGGAACAGGGAGAGGTTGCTGGGGTTCTCAGCTCCCTGCACTGCTGCTTCCACCCCGGTGCTGGAGGCGAGCAGTCCCTGTCAGAGATGCTTCCTACTGGGTAGTCAGTGCGACCACCACTGCTCCAGTCACCAGTCCACTAGAGACCCTTGGGTGCACAGGGGCTGTGGAAGGATCTTAGCCTGGGCTAAGGAGAGGATGGAGCAGTCCCAGAGCACCAAGGCAGTGTGCTGGCCCCGAGTGGTGCTGGGGGGAGCCCCCCACGCCGCAGCCATACCTTGTTGTACATGTAACGCAGCATGAAGTCCATGAGGAATGACTTTCCTTTCCTAAAAGCTCCAGCCACCGACACGGCCACCACCTCCTTGTCTCTGACGGCCTCTGAGAGGAGGATGCGGTTCAGGGCAGCTTCATCCAGTTCGAAGGAATGGTCGTCTTTGACGATGAGGACCTGCACGGGTCCTGCCTTCCTCACCGACTCCTCCTCCTCCGAGCTCCACTCGTAAGTCTTGTCTGCAAAACTACCTGTGGAAACCAGAGCTGTGAAGCTCAAGCCCTCTGATCATCCCTCACTACCTCAGGGTCACAGGATCCTTTAGGTTGGAAGAAACCTTCGAGCTCCTCCAGTCCAACCCTGCCCCCAGCTGTCCCATCCCACCCCCAGACCCTGGCCCTGAGCTCCAGATCCCTCCGACTGCAAACACAGCCAGGGGTGGCGACTGAACCCCCTCCCTGGGCAGCCTGTGCCAAGGATGAGGACCCTGTCCAGGGAGAGGGTTCTCCTCAGGGCCAACCCCACCTTCCCCTGGGGCAGCCTGAGGCCGTTTCCTCTTGTTCCTTGGGAGGAGAGACCACCCCCCAGCTCTCTGCACCCTCCTGTCAGGCAGCTGCAGACAGCAGTGAGCTCTCCCCTCACCTCCTTCTCTCCAGACCACACAGCCCCAGCTCCCTCAGCTGCTCCTCACAGGGTCTGCTCTCCAGACCCTCCAGGCACAGGGAACCCTGGGCCAGGCCTGGGGAACCCTTGTGGGGCAGCAATTGCTCCTCAGGGCCAACCTAACCCTTCCCCAGCTGGGGCTTGGTCTGTGCTGGATGCTCTGCTGGGAAGTGCCCATCAGGAACAGCAGCACCAGCACTGGGTCTCTCCTGACTGCACCAGGAGAGAAATCAGAGTGGGCTGGGTAGGAGGGCTCCATTAGAGCTCATCTAGTTCAACCAGGGACATCAACGAGCTGTTGAGCCAAGCATACAGCGCAGGACGTGGTCACAGGACACTGCCACGGCCATGACCACTCTGGATTTCCTCTCCTCTTCCTGGAGGAAGAGACGCCCCCCCCACTCTCTCCACCCTCATGTCAGGCAGCTGCAGACAGCAGGGCAGGGAGCAGGTGATGGCCACCTCCCCTACAGCTCTACAACCCTCTGGGTTCATCGTCTGGAGCAGCGACTTTCCAAACACGAGAGCCTCTAGCTAAACCTCCTCAAGCTCCCTCCCTTGACCTCCGGGACCCCATTTCCAGGCAGTCCCAGCTGTCGGAAGGCCCCAGGACTGCCAGCCAAGCTATAAATACCGAGAGGAGCAGGGTTAGCCCGTTCTGGGCCTCTGGCTGAAGGAGCCTCCAGCAGTGAAGCCGATGTTTGGAACAACAGCAGCGCTTTTGTCCCAGCTGCTGATGCCCAACCGTCCCGCAACCACGGATCGGGAGCACGAGAACCGGTTGCTAAGGGATCTCTGGTGGCTCTGGGTCGTACGCTACGAGCTTGCTTTGCTGGCGGCTGAAGGACAAAGGTCTTTTCTTCTTGATGCTTGGAGGAGGAGGAGGGGGGGTTCTCTCAGCTAAAGGAGAAGTCCCCGATTGCTCTGAAGAGCTGGATTCTCTAGGAGAGAGAGCAGCAGCCTCGGAGCAGCGGCGGCACCAGAGTCCCTTCAAGCAGCGGCGCTTGCCCCTCGCTGCTGTGCTAAGAGTGCCCGTGGGAAGCCTGGCGCAGGGGACTCGTCCTCTCCCGTGGGGCTGCTGAAGGTCCTGCTCAGCTAACAGAGTCCAGATCTGGCTGAGCTCAGAGGACTTCACCAGCCTCAGTTATCCTGGGAGCCTCTCTCCAGACACAGATAAGAGTCCAGCGCAGCCCTGGGAGCACCCTTGATTCCATGGCAGAGACAAAACACAGAGCTCTAGGACACGTGTTGAGTTGATCTCCCAGTTCATCAAGACCTGAGTAGAAACCCCCTGGTCTCAGAACTAATCCCAGCCCTGTTACAACTGCTTTGCTCTCAGACCAAACTCCCCTGCTGATTTATTTCTGTCCAACAAAGCTTCCAGGCTCTGCTGAGGAGACGTCCTGCCACGTCGCAGAGCCCAGAGGTGGTTTCATAAGACGGCTGCGCGTGACTGGCAACCAGCTGGGTCTCTCCTGGCCCAAAGGAGGTGTCTGCTCTCTACCTGCCAGTAGCCAAACAACATCTGGCCGAAAAGGAAAGGAAGGAGAGCTCACTTTTCCTGAACCCATCCTGATTTTAACTCCTCTTCCTACAGAACTCCTCCTCGCTGGCTGCTTTCTCCCGGCGCCTTGCGATCACGTCAGTGCTCCAGCTGCTCGTTGGGAGCCTGCAGGGATCCGGTTCCTTTCCCCCCCCTGCTCCCCGTTTCAAAGCAGCTCATTTCCATGACTCCACAGCTCTTTTCCATATGGTGATGTGAAGTGGAAGAGGGGAAGAGATGGGAATTTGCATTCGTCCTCGCTGTGCTGTGAGACAGCAGACGGCATGAGAGGAGCTACAAGTCGTCAGAGCCTAAGGAAGAGGAATGGAGTGCCTGCCCTTCAGCTGCTCTGGGGCTGCGTTTGGTTACAAGGAATGCACAGAATCCCTGGTTCATTGGGGCTGGTGAAGTCCTCCGAGCTCAGCCAGCCCAGCTCAGCACCCAACAGCGCCCCAGCGGCCACCCCAGGGCACTCAGGGCCACAGCCAGGCTGTCCTTCAACACCTCCACACACGGGGACTCCCCCACTGCCCTGGGCAGTCCAGTCCAGGCTCTGAGCACCCTTTCCAGGAGGAAGGGCTTCCTGACAGCCAACCTCACCCTCCCCTGGCAGCTTCAGGCCCTGCCCTCTCATCCTGGCACTGGGCGCCTGGGAGAAGAGCCTGACCCCCAGCTGACTGCACCCTCCCTTCAGGGAGCTGGAGAGTCTCCTCTTGGCCAGGCTCAACGCCCCCAGCTCCCTCAGCCTCTCCCTCCAGTCCCTTCCCCAGCCTCGTTGCTCCTCTGCACCCGCTCCAGCCCCTCCAGCTCTTTCTTGCAGGGAGGGGCCCAGCACTGCCCCCAGGACTGGAGGGGAGGCCTCCCCAGCGCCCAGTGCAGGGGGAGGATGCCGTCGCTGAATACAAGCAGTGTTCCTCGCGTCGCAGCTGCGCGCAGCCCAGCAGCCGGTGCCTGATGGATTTAAGCTCCTCCAGAAGAATGAATGAGATGCCTTACATGTCGCTATTTGTGGAACACACCTTTGGCCGGTGCTTGCCGAAGCCTGTTCCTCGGTAGCCACGGCAGAACAGGTTGCAGAAATGCTGACTGCTTTGCACCGACAGGAGCGCGAAGGCAGTCAAAGGCAGTTTTTCCCCTGGAGTGACTGTGCACAGGAAATTCTTTCATTGCAGAGCATGAAACGTGGCCACTGCCCATCAGCCAGACAGGCACAGGCTGCCTAACCAGACCCCGAGAAAGCCCGGTCACCAGCCCTGCAAGGAAGGAGAGCAGCTCCCTGCTCAGGAAAGGCTGAAGGAGCTGGGGCTCTGGAGCTGGGAGAAGAGGAGGCTGAGGGGGGACCTCATTGCTGTCTCTCAGTCTGTGAGGGGTGGGTGTCAGGAGGATGGAGCCAGGCTCTGCTCAAGGGCATCTGGGGACAGGACAAGGGGCACTGGGTGCCAGCTGGAGCAGAGGAGGTTCCCTCTCCATCTCAGCAGGACCTTCTTCCCAGGGAGGGTCCCGGAGCCCTGGCAGGGGCTGCCCAGGGGGGCTGTGGAGTCTCCTTCTCTGCAGACGTTCCAGCCCCGCCTGGCTGTGTTCCTGTGCCACTGGGTCTGGGGGATCCTGCTGTGGCAGGGGGACTGGACTGGGTGATCTTTCCAGGTCCCTTCCCATCCCTAAGGATTCTATGATCCCAGAGGCTTCGTCTGCTCATGAGAAGCTGAGGCAGCCCCCTCAAAAAGCAGAGTCCTGAGGTGCTGCTGTGCAGAGGGTATTTGAACCGAGTGCCTTTGCCACATGGAACAAGGAGAGAAAGCAGAGGACTGATGGGAGCTTTGAGTTGTTCCTGCCCCGGAACGGTCTGCCCAAGCAGAGTCCTCCAGGGAGCGATCAGAGCAGCAGCGCCAGCCGTGCGGCTCCGTTCTGATGCTGTTTTACACTCTAAACACATCGCCGTGCCACCAGCGATACCACAGAACAGACCTTCCACTCAGGCCTCTCGATCCCCCCTGCACGTTCTCCAGAGAGCTTCAGGTTCCAAGCAGCTTATCTGCTGCCCTCCCGGCAAAGAAAGGCATCGCTCGCCGAGCCGCAGTCTCCCTGGCACTTATCACATCCCTGTGACACGCGCTGCGCTCACGCTGGTCACGCTGAAGCGGCCAAGGGCCACCAGCGAGGCTTGGGGGGGAGGCTGGGACTGGCAGCAGCGCTCTGAGCAGGCACCAGGCCTCCCTCTCCTCCTCTCCCAGATAGACTTTGCATCTTATCCAGCTAATGAGGGAGAAATGAAGCAGCCAAGCGGAGCAGACGCAGCAGAGGGGATGCGGAGCGACGACCCGTATCGATCCTGCATAAAGGAGCAGTCTGGATGCTGCACAGTGGGGCACAGCCACGGCCCCCACGGAGCCCGGCCTGGCCAGCTGTGAGTTAGCAGATTGCCTCGGTGCTGCCTTAGACCACCTAGACCGAGGGGTTCCTGAGGGATGATGTCTGAGGAGAGGATGGAGCAGTGAAGTCCGGCTGGGTAAAGGGCCTCTCTCACACCCAGCGGTGCTCTGCGATGTTGTTTGTGCTCCTGTCTCTGAGGGTTCCCAGCCTGCAGGTCAGGAAGCTCCTGAGGTGGGATAACAGCACACACGTGCTCACCACCCCTTCCCGTCTCCTGCCCGAGTCTCCTGCGTTCACACAGCTCTCCCTCCACCCTGCTCGCACCTCTGCTGGGATTTGGGACAACCCCACGGAGTCAGAGCACTCCAGAACCAGAGCAACACCAGGCACTAGGCAGCAGCAACGCCGAGTCACACAACAGTGGGGCTGGAAGGGATCTCTGGGGATCATCCAGCGTGACCCCACAGTCAGAGCAGGATCCCCTAGAGCAGATCCCACAGAGACAGCATCTCTGCAGAGCAGGAGACTCCACAACCTCTCTGTGCAACGTGGGCCGGGGCTCTGGTGCCCTCACACTGGATGCAACTTCCCATGGTCCAGTCTTGCGCCCAGGTACTCTGGGTGAGAGTCCTGCACCCTGTGATGCTGGCAGCCACGTAGGGTGGCATACTGCTGCCAGGCTCGGTGCCCGTCCTCCTGGTGCCCATCCCTGGCTTTTTTTGGAAGCTGTGGCACGCACCTTCTTCCCGTCAGCCCTGAGTCATCCTGCTGGCAGCAGAGCCAGAGCGTAGCCAGCTCAGCCTCTTTTCCCCTTGGCAGGCAGAACGAGGAGATGACTGATGGTGCTGATAACACCAGAGGTTTGGGACCGCCCTGCTGACAGAAACAGGAGCCAGAGTCCAGCACGAAACCCTCTAACAACGACCCCTACTAGCACTGAAGTGAAGCAGCGCTGCCCGAGGTGGCTCTGAAGCAGCAGCAGTGCCCAACACTGTGCAAGTCCAAGCTGAGCTCAGGATCAGAGGCCCAGGCAAGCAGCTCCCACAGTGAGAAAGCTGATCAGACAGAGGGCTTTCAAGAAGCTGGAGGTCACATTAGCCAGCTCCATGGCTACATCCGTGCTAGCCCAGCCAGGATGGGTTGATTCAACTGCAAGGTGAAGCCTACATTGAGGTTAAGCCCAACCTGGAGCCTAGCCTGGCTGGGGTGTGATGTGATGACTGAAATGCATCTTGCATGAATACACCTCCAAACCCTTCACCTCGCCCAAGCAGATGGTTCTGCGTGGTCCTTCATCTGCTCTGTTTGGCCACCAAGGCTGTGATTTGGTCTTCTCTGACCTCTTGTTGGAAATGAGGGTGAACTGGGGTTTCTTTCCAGACAGAAGTGACTGCCAGAGGAGATCCATGGGCCACCTCGTGCCTCCCAGAGCATGACGAGACCTGGAGAAGGTTCCAGTCGAGGAGCAGAGGTGCTGATTTAAGACCTGCTGCCTACGACCCTCACCTGCACCCTAAGCAACACTCAGGCGAGTCGTTTCTCACCCAGAGGGTCAGCGGAGAAGGTGCAGCCAGACACAACCGACTCCACTCCCTGCTCTCCCTTCCATGAATCAAGGAGGAGAAGGTCATGGACAGCGTGATGAAGGCACCACGTCCCTGCTGTGAGGCTGCCGTAGGGCACCTCAGGTCCTCCCTTAGAGAGAAGAAGGGCTGTGCTAGCTCCTCATCCTGTGACCGATCTGACTGTGCTCTTCAGGTTCTTCCTAACACACTGCTGCCTCAAAGCCAGAGGCACCAAGACCTTGGTTTGGGTCTGAACTTGCAGTGCTGCCTCTTCTCTGCAGTCCCAACGTTTCATTTCCTTTTGTCTTCTCGATTAGCTGTGAATCTTCTCATCTCCAGTTCCCTTTCGGGGGTTCAAGAAATAGGAGAACAACTCCTGGGGAGCGCTTACACCTTCACTGCTCTGTTACTGTGGTGCGTAACGTGCTTCAGCTGTGGGCCCTCACTCTAGGAAAGACAGGGAGATGCTGGATGGGTCCAGAGCAGAGCTACCCAGCTTGGGAGGGGTTGAGAGAACCAGTCCTCTGAGGAGAGGCTGAGGGAGCTGGGCAGGGTGAGTTTGGAGAAGAGGAGGCTGAGGGAGGGGGGACCTCACTGCCCTCTCCAACTCCCTGAAGGGAGGCTGTGGAGGGGTGGCTGTTGGCCTCTTCTCCTTGGTGCCTGCTGCCAGCAGCAGGGGCACTGCTCTGCAGTTGAGGCAGGGGAGGGTCAGACTGGATCTGAGGCAGAGATTCTCTGCAGCCAGAGTGGTTGGGCACTGGCAGGGCCTTCCCAGGGAGGTGGTGGAGTCCCCCTGCCTGGAGGTGTTGAAGAACCCTGTAGCCATGGTGCTTCAACCCTGCTCGAGTGGCAGCAGGGAGGGGGTCAGGCTGTGTTTGTCAGGCTCTCAGGGACTGAGGGGTTCTGTTGGGGAGGGGAGGTTGGACTGGGGGATCTGGGAGCTCCTTTCTACTCAAGATTACTCTGTCTGTATTTTCGATTTGCTCTGGGGAGGGGGGGGAAACAAAAGGCAAGTGACTATTTTATGGAGCAAAGGAGAAGGGATGCCTTCAGGCCTGACTCACTGCAGAGTAACTAGGACAAAGTTTATCCATTTGGAAATAGCTTCAAACATCTGTAATGACCCCATTTTTTAGAAGACAGGGAGGACTTTCAGCCTCGTTTAGAGTTCGAAGCCTGAGGATTTCCCCCCCGAACACCACAGAGTCACCTCCACAGACAGGTGTCACCGCTGCAGTCCCTGGGTGTAAACCAGCAGCGGGGGTTTGGGGTGGGTTTTTCATTTCCTAGGGAAACCAGAGGCATTCTGCTCTCGAATTTATTACCTGAAGCATCAACCCACCCTGCAAAGCATTCTGAAACCATTCTAGGAGCATGCAGACCTCTGGAGAATAGGGTCTGGTTTGGCACTGTGGCTGGGCTGCAGCGGAAAGCAGCTGATCCCATAGAGATCCCCTCGGATCTGGGGATGGCTCTTGCAAACCTGACAGAGAACCCAAGGAAGAGTTTACCCGACACGTCACGGCTCACTCCAGCACAGCTGAGCAGCACGCTTCAACCGAGGGATGAGCCTGACCAGCCCCTGAGGCTACGACAGGTTTGATCTCCATTTATATCCGTCTGGGGCATCGTTCACGTTTTCCTCCTCTCAGGATGTGACGGGGAAGCCCCAGCGCGGGGACGTGTGTGTGCAGTACCCAACTGCACGCAGCGACGGGGCTGACAGCGCCGCCAGACAAAGCTGAGAACTGAAGCACAGCTGCTGGGGATGTCTCCCCGCTCTGCTTCAGCCCAGGGTCTAACGACCTCCGTCAAGAAGTCAGGGTTAAAGATGGAACGAGCAGTGGGGGTGGTTCTGTGCGCAGTCTCTCCACCGGTTCACTCAGATCACACCCAAACATCCCCCCTGAAGCCGTTAATCGCAGTCCCGGGAGGCTCAATTACACCAATTAGATGTCATCTGTGATTCTGCACCTCACAGCCCAGCTCACCTGGCTGGATACAGCAAGGGGCACCGAGTGACTCCAGCAAGAGGGAAATGACAAGAGACCTCCTCGGCAGCCACCGACACAACAGCAGATGGGTGGAGAAAACCTCAACCGTGGGATTTCATAAAGCAGAACGCGGGCCACCGAGGGCAAAAGGCACCAGGAGCCCCTTTCCCTGCTGGGTGCAGCCCACCTGTGGGATAAGAGGAGCAGCTCTGCGCTCAGGCTGTGGCGGATCCAGGCCTGGTGCGGGAGGGAGGAGAAGCAGAGCCTTGCAGGAAGACGCTGCAGAACTTCCTCCTCCCCAAGATCCCTGCTCCTCGGCTCCTTGGTGAGGCTGCTCCCAGCTCTGCTGGGGCTCAGGCAAGGCTGGTAAAGGGATGGATTTAAAATGATCCCCCCTCTCTGGGAGGGGGTCTGACCCCTCAGCACTGCCCTACAGCCTGCAGGAAGGTGAAAGCCCCTCTGTGAGGAGCAACCTGCTAGAGGAAGGTGGGGTCAGCAGGACTCGGCCCCTTGGCTGAGGTGGGGTGCTGGTAGAAGGGGTGACATCCCCTGTTCACACTAGGGCTGAAGACTGGTGCTGTGGGGACAACAGCCGTGGGGACAGAAGTCATAGGGTCAGCAGCTATGGGGTGAGGGGTGCGGAGACAGCAGCTGCAGGGTGAGGGCTGAGGATGCAGCAGCTATGAGAGCAGCAGTTGTGGGTGAAGACACGAGTGCAGCAGTCGTGGGGACAGCATCTGCGGGGTGAGGGCTGTGGAGGCGGCAGGGAGGGGGCAGCAGCTATGGGGTGACAGGCATGGATGCAGCATGGATGAGGGCAGCAGCCATAGGG
>VZRI01012847.1:874-70612 GCA_013397515.1 Upupa epops
CAGCCTGGCTGTAGCCCTGAGTGTCTTAGGGTGGCCACTGGGGTGATGTTGGGTGCTGGGCTGGGCTGGAGGAGCTTAGAGGGCTTTGCCAGACTCAATCATTCTGGGATTCTCTGATGATGTCTCAGGTGGGACCTGCTAATACTGAAAGACTTAGAGGCTTTGGCTGCGCCAGCTGGGGCTGAGTGCTGAGTTTGTGTGCACTGACACACTACAGGGTGCCCCGTAAATCACTGCCCACTCACAGAATCCCAGAGTGTCAGGGATTGCAAGGGACCTTGAAAGATCGTCCAGTCCAATCCCCCTGGNCCAGATGAAGTCCAGGTGGGTTTCAAATGTCTCCAGAGAAGGAGACTTCACAAATCCCGTGGGCAGCCCCCTCCAGTTCCCCATCACTCTCCCTGGGAAGAAGTTACAGAATCAGTCAGGGTTGGAAGGGACCACAGGATCATCCAGTTCCAAGCTCCCTGCCATGGGCAGGGACCCCCCACCCTAGAGCAGGCTGGCCAGAGCCTCATCCAGCCTGGCCTTAAACACCTTCAGGGACAGGACCCCAACCACCTCCCTGGGCAGCCCAGTCCAGGCTCTCCCCACTCTCCTGGTGAAGAACTCCCTCCTCACATCCAGTCCAGATCTCTCCATCTCCAGCTTTGCTCCATTCCCCCTAGTCCTGTCTCTCCCTGAGATCCTAAAAAGCCCCTCCCCAGCTTTTTTGTAGCCCCCTTCAGATCCTAGAGGTCGCCTTGGAGCCTCCTCTTCTCCAGCCTGAACAGCCCCAGCTCTCCCAGTCTGGTCTGACAGGAGAGGTGCTCCAGCACCTCCAGCTTGTTTGCAGTTGAGGGTGCTCGCTCTGCCCCCAGCCTGTAGCCTACTTCACGGAAGCACCGCTCGCAGCCGGGGCGGCTGTTGGCCCGTGATAAAGCCGCGTGGTGCTTAAACCCATGAACAGCTGGGCACTCTCTGCCAGCGTCAGCTCCAGGAGCTGCCTTGGAGCCGCTAGAAATGGGACATGTGGTGCACATTCAGCAGTCCCCGGGGTGCTCTGTGTTTTCCATCAGCCAGGTTTCACTCGACGTGAAAATCTGAACTCTAACCTGTGCTCGAGCGTCTGGATTTCTTGCTCTAATTTTACAGAATGAAACTGTCCTACTTCTTGGCAACCAGCAGGCTCTGCTGGGTAAATCCTGGCCTCACGCAGCGGGTACATGAAGCACCTGATGCTGAGCAGCGGGAGAGGGAGCTCAGCATTCATCATCAGTCAGCTGGGGTCTGGATGGGCCCCAGTGGAGCAATTCCTGCAGAGGGTGGATAAACGAGCTTCTCACCGAATTGTGAAGGTTACAAGAGCCCTCCAAGCTCCTCTGGTCCAACCATCAACCCCAACCCCACCCTGCCCACCAAACCCTGTTCCCCAGCCCCACAGCTACTCAGTGTTTGAACCCCTCCAGGGACAGTGACTCCCCCCCTCCCTGGGCAGCCGGTTCCAACCCCTGAGCACTCTGTCAGGAGAGAGATTTCTCCTGATGGCCAACCTAACCCTCCCCTGGCACCGCTTGAGGCTGTTTCCTCTTATCTTGTGGCCAGGGACGAGGGAGAAGAGGCCAACCCCCCTTCTCTACCCCCTCCCTTCAGTAGAGAAGCACAAAGCAATCGGGCCCTGCTGTGCAGCAGGTGGGTCTCTGCTCTAGCATCACCCCTGGTTTTCCGTTGCATTTTGGTGACCCTGAGGCACCAAACAATCTAAACCAGGCCACGCAGGTACTCGCTCAGCTCATTAAACCCCAAGTAACTACTTTCCATCACCTTCATGGAATCCTTATGGCTGGAAAGGACCTCCAGGACCAAGCAGTCCAGCCCTCATCCCAGTGTCTTCCTAACTGCTAGACCACAGCCTGAAGTGCTTGAACTACTTGCCTGTTAAACCCCTCCAGGGATGGGGACTCCACCACCTCCCAGGGCAGCCTGGTCCAGTGCCCAACCACTCTCCCAGGAAAGAGCTTCTTCCTCAGATCCAATCTAACCCTCCCTGGTCCTATCATTAGTGATTTGGGAGAAGAACCCAGCAGCAGCCTCACTCCAACCTCCTGTTAGGGAGCTGTGGAGAGCACTAAGGTCTCCTCTCAGCCTCCTCTTCTCCAGACTGAACCCCAGTCCCCTCAGCCGCTCCTCACAGGCTCTGTCTCCAGCCCTCTCCCCAGCCTCAGTGCCCTTCTCTGGCCGCACTGCAGCCCCTCTTCCCTTACCTTTGCGGGGCCTGCTGACAGAGCAGCATCGCTGCGACGCACGCGGGAGGCTCCGACAGAAGAGCGAGGCCACGGGGACTCACCGTTTGACTAAGTCGGTTTATTAACGGAGTCCGTCCTAAGTTGTACAATTCCGAAACCAACAAAACGACTGCTGGAAGCCCAGGAATATTTACAATCTCGCCTTGTTGTCGTGAGGTCAGTCTATGTCTTTGCACAGATGGGTTACGTTTGGTACCACAGGATGGGGGTTGTTGGGGAGGGGAGGGGGAGGTTGGGTTTTTGTTGTAAAATTCAGAGAGATTTCCCGAGGAGGAACAATCGTCTGTACAGGAAAAGCAACGGAAACAAAAATTCAAGTATCAAAATCCAGAGAGATTAAATAACCTTGGTCTCACAACCCACTCCCTCTGCCCTTCGCATCCGCTCGGGCCAGAGCAAAAGGAGGCGGCGACGCTGCAAACCGAACCCGACTGTTTCTCTGCCCCGGTAGGGAATCTCGGGTTGTTCTTCCCCAAGGAGCAACCAAACCTTTCTGTTCGACTGACTCTGTGAAAGCAGCACAGAGGGGTTTTGTCTGGGGAGGAGAGGAGAATTTCCAGGCCAATTGGAGATCTGAAGGGGGATTCTTTTTTGCAGGAAGGCAGTGCCGCTCGGGGAGGGAAGATCTGATCGCGTGGAGACGACGCTCAGGGAAGACAGAGGCAATTCTGCTGCTAGAACCTCCTGAAGTGGGGCAGGAGGACTGTGAAAGCCACTGTCTCCACTTCAGCTGCGCCCAGACCCAGAGGTGTTCAAGGGGCTATAGGGGGGGGCTATTTGGTGTCTGGTCTGGGTGGCCGCAGCCTCCTGAAGGTTTTGCTAGCGGTGAGGATCTAGCGAGGGTGCTGCGTCATCTCCCTGGGAGGGGAACGGGCACCCAACCCTACCCGAGCTGCATCATTTCTTGCGCGGACAATCCCAGAGCAGAGTTCCAAGGCAGCTCGAGAGCTAAGATCAGGGTCGGGGTGACTTTTTTTTTTGGTAAATAAAGAATTCAGAAGGATAAAGCAGCTTCCATTTAAAAAAAACCAACCCTAGAAAGAATAAAAAGCATCCCCTCCTCTTTAAAAAAAGGCAGGATGTGAGTTCATCCACCCTGGGGTCTCAGCCCGGCCTCAGCCTGCGCACAAACCGGTCTGGAAAATCCTATCGCTCCTTGAAACAGGGACCCAGGCCCAGGGACAGCCGGTGCCTCTCGACTCAGAGTCCCAATTCAGCACCAGAGATTCAGGGCTTTTCCCTCCAGACAACCCCCCCCCTCCCTGAGTACTCGGGGTGAGGGAGCTGAGATGCTGTGTGATGGCTGGGGCTACGGGCTACTGGGAGTCGGCGAGCAGTAGGGTCCAGGACCAGCGTTCAGCAGGTGAGTGAGTGCCTTGAGAGACCCGTCAAAAGAAACGGGGAGATGGAGCTCTTGGTGTGTGAGAGGGCGTCTGCAGGATCACTAAAGACAACCACAGGGTTCCACACTGAACTGGGAAGGACCGCCAGGGCCAGCAAACCCAGTCCCCTGAAGATCTGGAGTCTTCATCACCCAGCCACCTCCCAGCCAAGCTTCGCATCAAAAACACCCCCCCTCCCCAAAACCCAAAGAGAAAGGTGTCCCCCCTCCCAAGCAGAGGTTCAATTTGCAATCTCTCCAAGACGACTGTTGCCAACACAGCGACTATTTACAGTGACACCAGTAGGAACTGGAACAGAAGCAGAACAAGGAACGGTCGGTTTCCTAAATTCATCAACTTCAAAAACCCCAAACACTCTCCCGCCTCCCCCCCTTCCTCATCATTTACAGTTACGCCCCCCCGGGATTCCGGGTCACTCCTCTCTCAGCCTTGCCGGCTGCGGAGCCCCCGCGAAATCCCTGACGTACAGCAGCAACCGGGGTTAAACTGGAGTTGTCGGGGCTTCTCGTTGTCGTAAAGCAGCAGGTACCACGGTCCCCGACCGCTGCAGCTCCTGTCGGGGTTAGAACCAACGTGCTCGCGCTACATTTCTGCGTCTGAAGGATGAACATCCCAAGGGCTCTGAACATCTCTCCCTTGAGGGGACGAGGGCTGTGAAAACCCAGCGGTCACAGCCTCAGCTACTGTTAAAAACTCCGGCAATTCCAAAGGGAAGAGAGCAGGCAGCACCTTCGAGTAGGGACTGGGGACACGGGGGCCAAGTCATCCTCGGGGATTTATCCTGGGGTGGCAGGGCTTACCCTGGGGTGGCAGGGTTTACCCTGGGGTGGCAGGGTTTACCCTGGGGTGCAGGGTATCCTCAGGTATGGAGTGTTTCAGCTTAATGCCCAATGTTGCTCTCCTGATTTGTTCACCCTATCGGAAGCCGTCGGCACTGGTCAAACGACGAGCTAGGATCGGCAAAGTGCTAAATCACCGCTGAACAGACCTTGAAAAGCCTCCCCCCCCCAACCCTTCTGGGCATAAAACCAGGACAGAGAGTCATCTGGGAAGAAATCACGTCCTCACCCTAGAAGCATCAAGTATTGCAACACAACAGTCCTCTGCAGGGCAGGGAGCTCCGTACCATCGGCACAACTTGGCCACAACCGCTCTGGGGTCCAAGATCCATCGCAGGCTCTTCATTTCTTACTGAAGCATGGGGTGGGCTCTGAAATCAGCGGGGGCAGACTCACCCCGCGAGGCTTCACCCACTGGAGATTTCCAAGAACTCTGGTGTTTTCCACTGTTCAGGCAGAACCGGAGCAAACTGAAGTACCGTGAGGGACTGCACACCAGCTCCCAGCTCCCACTGTATCCTTGCTGGGCTGCAGGGATCCTCAGGAAATAAGGACTTGGGGCTGGTTGTTTCCCTCATTAATAGAAACCCAACCCTGCAGAGCTACATTCAAATCAGAGCTGGGTTGGCTCTGACACTGAAACCATGACCTGGCCTTGGTTCCTAGCACTTGGGTTGGCTCTGCATCATTGAAACCATGAACTGGATTCACTCTGTATCATTGAAACCATGACCTGGGTTGGGTTTGCATCACTGAAACCATGACCTGGGTTTGGCTTCTAGCACCTAAACTATAAACCGGTTTGGCTCTGTCAATCTGAATCCACGGACTGGACTCACTCTGTGTCATTGACACCATGAGCGGCGCTTGGTTCCGTCATTTAAACCATGAACTGGGTTGGGTTTGCATCACTGAANACCATGAACTGGATTCACTCTGTATCATTGAAACCATGACCTGGGTTGGGTTTGCATCACTGAAACCATGACCTGGGTTTGGCTTCTAGCACCTAAACTATAAACCGGTTTGGCTCTGTCAATCTGAATCCACGGACTGGACTCACTCTGTGTCATTGACACCATGAGCGGCGCTTGGTTCCGTCATTTAAACCATGAACTGGGTTGGGTTTGCATCACTGAAACCGTGAACTGGGTTTGCTCTGTCTCATTCAAACCATGAGCTGGGTTGGTTCTGTATCATGGAAACCACGACCTGGACTTGTTTTATGGCACTGACACCACGAACTGGGGTCGGTTCTGTCACTGAACCCGGGAACTGGGGTTGGTTCTGTCACTGACACCACGAGCTGGGGTTGGTTCTGTCACTGACACCACGAGCTGGGGTTGCTCGCTGTTGTTTTCGCACAATAAAATTAACCATCAGCAACGGGTCCAGAGACGTTTTGTCTCCAACTAGAAAAGGTGACATCGCTCTCGGCCTCAGGAGTCTCAACTTTCCTCAGCTGGTGGCCGGATCCCTGTCCCCCCTCTGCTCTGGGAGCTCTCACTGAGCAGCCAAGCGCCCACTCCGAGGCGGCCACCAGTGCCAGATGGAGATGATCTTCGTGTCAGCAGCCACTGCTTCTTAGGTCTCTGCCCCGTTACTACATTTCCGTGGTAGGAGCCAGCTGCCTGGAGATCAGCTTTGCAGAGCAAACAGAAAGGAAGATAATGGAATGAATGAGTTCCCAGTCAAACAAAACCAAGAGCTGGGTGAGAGGAGGCGACCGGCCAGGAGACGAGACACCATCGGGAGGGGTACGGACACGCAGCGGAAGCTCGGTGCTGTAGGCAGGGCTGAGGTGATGGCAGCTGGATTGGCATGGTCACCCTCGGAAAGGCACATGCTCTAGGGACCCGGTGGAGGAGGTGCTGAGGAACCTGCCCTTCCCGGCTGAAGCAGGGGGAGACGCAAGAGCTCGAACCCTCTGAAGATGGGAGGATGTGTGGGCAGCTGCAGGGCCAATGTTTCCACACAGGAGCTGCTCCGCCACCACTACCCTGGTTGTTTCTCACTGAAGGATGGAGAGATCCTCAGAGCACCCTCAGCTGAGCAAACCCAGCCCCATCCTTCCGAGCACCTCAGGCACAGAGATCTGCTGCTGTCCCCTGGCAGGAGGGTCCCACAGCCCTTCAGGCAACACCTCTGCTTTAGGGCTTTCTGGGCAGAGAGGCGCTGGCTGTGTGGGCTGGGAAATGATGCCCTAGGCTGAGCTTCTGATTTTACACCATCTGCTCCGTTCAATCCTCTCACTTGGGTTCTCACCAGCCTGGCCCTCACTCTGAAGTCAGTTTGCTGCCCAGCACCATTAACCCACAGGTGACTACAGGAGCTCAAACTCAGTCCTGAGGAAGAGCTGAATAAAGATTCTGAAACATCGGATCTCACCCCGACCCTGGGCAAAGGGCAGCGCGGAGGGAACAGCTCAACAGCCCCAGCAAAACTCAGACCAGCTGCCAGGGCAAAGACCCCAGGGCTGCTGCTCTGACCTCTCCCCGCTGGAGCCAGCTGGTGGCAGAGGATGAATTCTAAAAGCTCTTTAGGCAATGGAGCTCTCCTGGAGACCCACTAATGCCAGGGATGCCCACCCAGTGCCATTATGGGAGGAGAGGGGGCAGCTGCTCTCCACAGCTCTAACACCATCGCTGCCCAGTGACCCAAAGCTGGGCTGCGGGGGGAAACCCCCAGTGAGTTCAGACAGTCTCCCCGGGTAAAGGTGCTGCCAGCCGCTGCCAGCGAGGAGCTGGTCGGGGTCCAAATGCAGCTTTGCTGTGGGGTGTCAGCACCTTTCACCGAGGGGTCTGAGCAGGGCTCTGCCCTGGGGTGAGCTCTGTGCTCAGGTGAGCACCTCCCCACCCCACACACAGGGTGAAGAGAGGGGACGTTGCCTGGACACACAGCGAGTCTGGGAGAAGCAGCACCAGGGCAGGAGTTCTGCCTCCCCACGCTGTCACTCACCACATCCTCCTCTTCCTCCTCAGTTTCACCTCAGAGAGCTCTGCTAGCAGGGGTGAGGGAAGGGGAGGTTCAGACTGGACTTGAGGATAAATCTCTGCACTGCAGGAGTGGAGAGGGAGGTGGCAGAGTCACCATCCCTGGAGGGGTTCAAAAAACGTGTAGCTGTGGCCCTGGGGAACAGGGTGGAGGGGGCAGGGTGGCACTGGGCTGACGCTTGGACAGGACGACCGTGGAGGTTTCTTTCAAGCTCAACGATTCCGTGGCTCTATGAACCGTGGACTGGGTTTCACAGGGTGCTGAAGTGCTGTGGGGCAACTCTGTCCCTGCTCTGCCCTGCCCTACAGCCTCCTGCACACAACTCCCAGTATCGTTCTGGAACCAGAAGCCGCCTCTACTGAGACCCAGAGAAATGGGGCTGTTGTCCCGAAGAAACCCTCCTGCAGAAGCGGCCCGGAAAGGCAGAGGTCCCGCTGCAGGGCCACCGCTCGGGGAAACCCTCGCTCCCAAGAGTAGAAGGTGACAGATGTTTCAGGATCTCTACAGCTCTCATGTGCAGCCTGAGAACGAGCTCTGGGCCGGCAGCAGACTGATTCCAACCACGTTTCCTCCCTTCGGCAAAAGGACTGAGCGCAGCAGAGTCCCGTCTGCTCTCTCCAGCCTCCAACAGCACCGGCCCCAGGTCCTCTCTGACATCTTCCCAACTCGGGGCTATCACCATGAGCTTTTCAAAGCTTCACCTGCCACATGAGAGCTGCTCGCGAGGAGCTGGGCGAGTGTAAACAGGACTGCGGGCTGGGGAGAAGGGACTGGAGTCTGCGCAGCCAGATCAGGCCTCATCCCAGAGGGGACAGAGCTCACAGCGGGGACGGCACCCCCAGCCCAGCGCTCCCCATCTGAGCAGGTGTTCTGCTCCAGATTCGGAGGGGAGAGCCTGTGGGGAAGGGCTCCCCGCGAGGAAACGCAGTGAAGGTGGGTTATTTGCAGACAGCATCACAGTGGTTAGTGTCGCTGGCGGCAGGTAGGAAGAGGGTGAGTTCACCGCACAGTACCCGCAGCCGTGGCTCAGTCGGGAGGAAGAGGATCGAGGAGGAGGGAGCGCGTGCACCGCAGAGACAAGAGGTCTCCATCAGTCCGAGGAGAAGAAAGTGAAGTTAAAAAAAACCCCCCAGAACAAATAAAAGGAAAACAAAGTAAAAAACCAAAAGGCCTGGGGAGTCTCAGGATGCCCCCAGGGATTCACAGTGCCTGAACGAGGGGAAGGACGTGAAAGCGGCAGGCGGTGTCCTGGATCCACACCTGCGGTTCCCCCGGCCTGCAGCCCTCTGCACCCCCCGCCTCACGGGAATCTACCAGCGTTACCCTTGTTTCCGAGCAAGGAGAATTCACAGTGTTCAGCAGTGATCAGGTACAAAAGCCGTTTTAAGTCTAGAGTCTGCTAAGTGCTGCTGCCTCGGACGCGGTGCCTACGCGGGGCTCAGTGCGAGCAGCTGGAGGAAGAGGGAGTTTAGAACAGCAGACAGATCAGATCGCAAAGGCACGGTTAGACTGGGCGCACACGGGGTGTGTTTGCTTTAGAAGATAGTGGTCTCATACTTAGTGCTGAGGGTCCGCTTGGAGTCCTGTTTGGGGTCCACGACCCAGGAGACACTGGCGTGAGACTGGGAGTCTTGGTCCACTTCAGGGGGCTCCAGCTAGAGGATAAGGAGAGAAAAGCCGAGTGAGGTCACCGTGCTCCTGGGACAGGACCAGACCAGTGGGGATGGAAAGCACAGACAGGCTGCTGCTCTGCCTAACGCCCATCCCGACACCACACACACAGGGGGGCAGCTCTCACCGGGGAGCCCCTCGAGTTCCTCACAGCTAAAACACGAGTAGCCACGTCGGGCTCAACCCAACACCCTGCGCTGACTCCCTGCGTTAGACCTGCGAGTCCCTGTCCCCGACTGCTTCGCTTCAACCCTCCGAGGAGCCTGAAACACAGCCCTCTGTAAAGGCAGCACTAGGGAAAAAAAGAGGCAGAGGGAGAGAGGGAGGCAGCTCATGGCCGGGGATTTACTCTCCTGCCCGAGCAGCGGCTCTTTCATCTTGTCCTCCTACATCAGGATCCTCCAGGAAGGTTAACGCCACCAGAGAGAGCAGCGCGAGGTTAGTCCAGAGCTGCCGCTGCACATCAGCAGCCACAGGTACGAGCGGCTGGTCCCCGGGGTTCAGCTGAGCTCCGGGGAGCTGGGAGGGGAGAGAGCAGCGAGGCAGGACACGGGAACACAGCGGGGGAGGCAGCAAGCGGGGAGGCAGCCCGGGGTGGTTCGGGATAAGGGTAAAGACCTTGGCTCCGGGACTAACAGACTGCAGCGGCAGGTAGGAGGGGCGGTGAGTTGTACAGGTGTGACAGTAACAACAGCGAGTGTCGGGAGGGAGCGGCACCTGAGCGGGGGGAGCAAGCAGAACACAGACAAAAGGAGACATTAAAGGAAGGCAATGGCTTAGACAGCAGTTCCTGCTCTTCAGCAGCTCCACTCTTGGCTGGGTTTGGCTACAGGAGCGATCGCGCTCTGCAAACCTACTGATCCACCTGCACCTCTGAAGGCTTTGTGCTGGACCCGTGCAGCCCCATCCCAACCCGAGCTAGTCCCACCTCTGCTTGTCCCCATCCTACCAAGGGAAGCCCTAGCCCCAGCAGAGCCACAGACACTGCTGGGTCAGCTCAGGGGTGTCCAGGGACAGGACAGGGGGCAGCGGGGACAGGCTGGAGCAGAGGAGGTTCCATGGAAACAGCAGGAAAAGCTTTTTCCCGTGTGACAGAGGGTGACAGAGCCCTGGCCCAGGCTGCCCAGAGAGGCTGTGGAGCCTCCTGCTCTGCAGACATCCCAACCCCCCCTGGATGCAGCCCTGTGTGACCTGTCCTAGGGGATCCTGGCGGGGGGTGGACAGGACGATCTTTAGAGATCACTTCCACCCCCCAACTATGTGTGCTTCCGTATCAGCGGTGCCTTGTCCTCATCTGGGCTGCTCTCACTCCCAACAGGGAGGTTTAAGCGTGTGGTGCCCAAGAGCGATCCCAGAGCACCCCACCCCACGGCTCCCCCACGTACTGCAGGTTTCCTCGGGCCGCCTCGCGGTTTAGGCACCGGTTTGGAGGATTTCGTTTCGATCATTTCTGCTGCTCCAGCCCCCGGGGGTTTTGCTCTCTGGGCTTGGAGGGCCAGCTGGTAGGCGACCTCGAACGCCTGCCCCAGCGTCAGGATGATCTCGTACGTCAGGTTCTTGAGAGAGAGGATAGAGAACACAGAGTGTTAGCGTGACTGGAGCATCTGCCTGGGCTGAGCAACCTGGGACTCCTGAGCCTGGAGAAGACTGAGAGGGGATTTCATCCACACTTTCAAATATCTAAAGGGCAGGAGGCAGGAGGATGGGAACAGACTCTTCCCAGTGGTGCCCAGTGCCAGGACAAGGGGCAGTGGGCACAAACTGGAACAAGGGAAGTTCCATCTAAAGGTAAGGGTCCCACTGAGGGGAAGGGTCCCTGAGAGCCCTGGCCCAGGCTGCCCAGATTGGGTGTGGAGCCTCCTGCTCTGGAGACACCCCAAACCCTCCTAGACCGTTCCTGTGGGATCTGCTCTAGGGGATCTTGCTCTGGGCAGGGGGGTTGGACTGGATGATCCCCACAGGTCCCTTCCAACCCCACCAGTCTGGGATTCTGAGCTAGTGTGCTCTGTGCAGAGTCCCTGCTGCTCTGGAGACACAGAGCCATCACGTTTTCATCAGCAGACCCCACCCTGCCATTGCCCTGGCACCGAGCTGCCTCCACCCGCACACAGCCCTGGCTGGTGGGAGCAGCTAGAGCCCCGCAGCATCGCAGTTCAGCAGCGTTTCGCTTCGTAAAGAGAGAAAGCCAAAGCATCTCACGCTGCCTGAGAATCAAAGCAAAGGGATGCTCCCTCCGTCTCGGTGAGCGAGCAGCCTGTTCAATCAGCCCCGTCCTCTCCACCTAATTGAGAGGCTATTAGGGCTCTGTTCACAGTGAATTCCCCAGGAGGGAAAAGCTCCTGCCCTGCTTCGTTCAGCACTGGAGGCTGCAGTCATGAAGCCAGATAAATATTCTCTGTGCCCACAGAGCTCCAAACTCAGAGGGCTTTGAGCCAGAACTACGAGAGGAATATTTGAGGATGGAAATGGGTAACAGAGCTCTGGACCAGACCAGATCCTGGGCCATGAGCTGGCAGTGAAGCTGCGTGAGGAGGCGAGTGGATGGCAAAGAGGACTGAGTGCAGCGCGCTGGCGGATGAGGCAGCATCACCCACTCACCACGTCCACGGTGCTGAAGACGTGGCAGTAGTGGTGGCTGGTCTGCAGGTCCTTGGTGATGTAGGCGAACGTGCAGAGATCTTCGGGGTCCTGAGCGGCGCAGGAGATGTTCCGGATCTCGTGCTCAGCAATGACATTCTGCCAGAGTCAACCACAAGCAGCCATCACCCCTCTGGGGACGGCAAATGCACCCAGCACGTGGTGGTCAGGGTAAGTGGGTACGGGGGGCAGTCTGGGCGCTGCAGTATAAGAAGGACATGGGGGTGCTGGGGAGGGGGCAGAGAGGGGACACTGAGGCTGATTAGGCGTCTGGAGAACAGGGCTGATGGGGAGAGGCTGAGGGAGCTGGGGCTGTTCAGCCTGGAGAAGAGGAGGTTGAGGGGAGTCCTCACTGGTCTCTGCAACTGCCTGAAGGGAGGCTGCAGTGAGGCAGGGGTTGGCCTCTTCTCCCCAGCGACTGGTGATAGGAGCAGAGGAACTGGGGTCAGGCTGTGCCAGGGGAGGGTCAGGTTGGAGCTGAGGACAAACTTCTTNTGGCAGGGAGGGGGGGTCACCCAGCCAGACCAAGTGGCTGCAGGGTCCACCAGCAGCCAGCCTCTGGCGTTCAGAAAACCACCCTGGTCCTCTCCCACAGCCCTGGCAGCTCCTCAGGACCAGCTGTGGCTTCTGGAGCCACTAACTGTGAGCTGGTGGGATGGCGGGTGTTGTCCCTCCAGACACCACTTGGAGGTATCTGAAAGTCACCTTGTTAGAGGCATCGATGAACTTCACCCCCTTGTACGTGATGGACAGGATTATGGTCGGGATCTTCTTCATGTGCTCTGTGGATTTCTTCAGGAAACAAGAACATTCAAGTGACCAGCTGTGAAAGAACTGCCCCAGCCCAGCCCAGAGACCCCCCGGCCACTGCCCTGCAACAACGGGGTCTCAGAACAGAACAGAAGCCTATTCCTGGTGGAAGCTGAGGGGCAGGGATCTGTGAGGAGTGCCAGCAGGGTATCCATTCTCCCACTGCACAGACCTTCCAGCTATGGGGCACAGTGCTGGGGAGGGGCAGGTCACCAGTGCTGCAGCCACCAGTACGGCTCCCGGTCTGGCGCACAGGCAGTCTGCAGGGTTTGGGAGAGGCCTCCTTTCACTGGGATCCCCCCTCAGTCCCCTCTCCACATCATCCACCACGGGCCAAATCCCCCCAGTCCCCCGTGGGCTCCCTACCCTCATCTTGGCGCAGGCGTCCTGCGTAGACTCTGTCCCTCGCAGGTCCTTGATCAACATGGAGCCCAGGTACTGTTTGGAAGAGGCAGAGACGTTAGAGCTTTCAGGCAGGGAACCCTGCTGACCCCAGAGCGATGCCACAGCCCCGTGAGCTGGGGAGGGACAGGACACCTGGAGAGGACCAAGAACCAGAGCCTCCTCAGCCTCACCAACCCCACAAGCCAGAAGCCACTTACGTTGGCCTCGTACCCGCAGGACTCGAAGATGAGCTTCTCTGGCTGGTGCTGCCAGTTCTGCACTGGGGCGTACGGGGCAGCCAGGCTGGGGGGGCGCAGCGTCAGCTTCGACTCGCGACGGTCCTCCTGGCAAGCAAGAGACGTGGATGTGAAGCTGCTGCAGGGCCACATCTGGGCTGAAGGACAGATCTCAGGAGGGCTCTCTGGGCTGATGCAATCGAGGTTCACAATGGCCTGACCCCGCGGGGCTGGGAGGGGGCAGCAGGAGGTGCCAGCACTGATGGAAGTGCAAGCTGCACATTTCCAAGCTGAGGCTGAGGCATAAATGAGCTTGTGGCTCTAGTGCCTGTCAGAAGCTGTGCCTGGGCAGCTCCCTGGCCCTCCATGCATCACCCCAACCAACCCCAGAGCAGGGGTAACCTGCACTGAGCTGGCCAGAGGGCCCACAGGACGCACAGAGGCACCCACTGACCTGTGCTTTGTAGCGCTCAACTCTGGAGTAGGGAGCAACCTCGGAGCCCCGGTCGTGCTGCCTCTTGCTGGTGTCCGTGGAGGGCAGCAGGAGGTCGGCAGATCTGCCCGTGCAGGAGTCGTTCTGACTCAGGGGCGACGACGTCTGGGACATCAAGTCCTGGCACTGCAAGAAGCCAACACAGAATCCCAGCATCACAGAGTGTTAGGGATGGGAAGGGACCTCAGAACATCATCCAGTCCGATCCCCCTGGCACAGCAGGAGCCCCGAGATCCAGTGGCACAGGAACACTGCAAACCATCGCCCTGTGCCCCAGCCGTGCCCTCCTCTGGCTCTCCTGTTCAGTGCCAAGGGTGCCACAAGCAGAGTTAAGAGGATCAGCTCTGCTCTCTGCTCTGCAGGCTCCTGCCTCAGTGTCATCGACCACAACATTCGCCTCCCCCCCATCCCCGCCCCCGATTTTACATCCCAGAAAGGATGAGGGGCAACGGCTTCACAGTAGAGAAGGGCAGACTGAGACGGGCTGTGGGCAAGGAGTTCTTGTTCTTCAGCAGGAGGGGGGTTGAACACTGGAGCAGGTTGCCCAGGGAGGGAGTGGAGCCCCCACCCCTGGAGATCTACGAGAGGAGGCTGCACAAGGCTCTGGGCAACCTGATCTGGTTGAGGATGCCCCTGCTCCCTGCAGGGGGGGTGGACTGGATGCCCTTTGGAGGTCCCTTCCAACCCAGCACACTCTGTGATTCTACGAGTTGCTCCGGGATGGCATCAGGCAGCTTCCCAGCCCTTTTTGCTGACCACACCATCCTGTGAGCCCATCCCAGGAGGGCAGGAGCCACGCTGGGCTGCGGGCAGGGTGTTTACAGAGGGAACAAGCACTCAGCGAAGCACTCGGAGCCGCTGACGAGCGGCCACCCCAGGAGAAAAGCCCTGGGAGCCCAGATGCCTGACAGCCCGGCTCGCACGGCAGGCAGCGTCGGCCGCGTGTCGGTGCCAAGGCGGGCAGCTCGCAGCTGCACCAGGCATCAGTCCTATTCAAGGGACTCGCTTAATTTGCCATTGACGTCCTTCCGCTCCCCGCGCCAGGGCCAGGCGCTGCATGGCGGCAGCTGCAGCACCAGGAAACGCTGCGCATGGCCCCATTCTCTCTTTCTCTCTCTCTCTCGCCCAACCTCCCCCGTCCATCCAGGGTGGCAATCAGCAGAGCTGCACCACGGCACTGCTCTCCCCCCCCACAACCACCACGGTTTGGAGGAGCTGGATGCTGCCCGCTTGGGGTTCTGGTGGTTGAAAAGGGGGTGGTGGAGTGAGGGGAAGGTGTGGGGTCTGGAGGTGGCTCCTGCCAGGGTGAAGCCTCTTTCTCTTAACGCCTGAACCCCAGTTCCTCCGGAGTCCAGGGGGAGTGAGTGGGGTGCAGCACCTCAACTCACTCCAGCTAAGACTGCTTTGGCTGAAACCCCTCGGGACTGAGAGGTGAGAGGGAGGAGCTCAGAGCGGGGCAAAGGCCAGATGCTTGGGATGGGGGAACTCCAGTCACTCCCGATTTCTGCTCCAGAAAGCTGGTTTGGAAGCACTGGGGGGGAAGCAGGGTGGCAAACTCACCCCCCCGTGGCTCAACACCCTCCTCCTCAGTTCACAGGGGAGCTGCAAGCTCAGCCAGCCGTGCCGAGAGCTGGGCTCTCCACTGTCGGATGTCAGGAGGAGCAGCGAACGCGGCAGCTCCCCTCCCAGCCAGCCCTGCTAAGGAAGGGCCTGACATCCCAGGGCTCCCGGTCCCGCTGCAAAACATCAACATCCACAAATCATGTCGAGTGCTTTTGGCAGCGAGAGCAGGAGCTCTGGAGGAGCCCAGCCAGCCCGCAGAGACAGATCGCAGCCTCCCGAGCGGCGCAATCCGAATGCCGGGTCCCAGCTGCATCCCATCGCAGCAGCTGAGCCGTGTCACGTCCTGCCTGGCATCTGGGCAGGAAATGAAGGGGAAATGTCAGCTCTGAATTCCTCCTGGGAGCAGGGCGGAGAGGTGGGAGCAGCCCTCTGCTATCCATCACCCACCTTGCAGGGAGGCACCTGATCCAAAGTTGCTGCCTGATGCTTCCCATGGGGATTGGACCTGCAAGGGCTGGGTATTAGCTTTCAGCATCAGAGGGTTGGAAGGGACCTCCAAAGGGCATCCAGTCCATCCCTCCTGCAGGGATCAGGGGCGTCCTCAACTAGATCAGGTTGCCCAGAGCCTTGTGCAGCCTCCCCTCGTAGATCTTCAGGGATGGGGTCTCAACTCCCTCCCTGGGCAACCTGTTCCAGTGTCAACCCCCTTTCTGCTCAAGAACTTCTTCCCCACCCTCCTGCTCAAGGATCTCTTCTTAACAGCCCATTTCAATCTGCCCTTCTCTAACGTGAAGCCATGGCCCCTCATCCTATCACTCCAGGCCTTCTTAAACAGCCTTCTTCTAGTCCCTTCAGGTACTGGAAGGGTGCTCTCACATTCCCCTGAAGCCTTCACTTCTCCAGGATGAACAACCCCAGCTCCCTCAGCCTGTCCCCGTAGCAGAGGGGCTCCAGCACTCTGATCATTTTCACAGGGTCCTCTGGACTCGCTCCAGCAGTCCTTCCTGTACTGAGGGCTCTTCCTCCAGCTCCATCCAACAGCAGGGTCACGCCTGTGCCAGTCCCCACTGCTTGGGTTGCTGGAGTGGGGCCCAGCCTCAGCAGAATTTGTCCAGCACAGAGTCAGCTCTGCAGTTACTTTTCACTGGAGCCAGCCTGGCTGGCACTACCCACGTTCACTTGCCCACAGTCCAAGTGGGAATATCGGGCTCTGCCTCGTCTCCAGCAGCAGCCAAGGTGCTTCCATGGGATCTAACGCAGAACACTCCCTCCTGCACACAGCAGGTGCCTCAACACCTCAAGAACCCTCTTCCCAAACCACCAAGGACCTGAGGACCAGGAGCAGCTCAAACTCCCAGGTCCAATCGATCTGTGCTCAGCAGCACAGCCGGTATCGCCTTCCCCTCCCCTCCTTCCAGAGAGCAGTGCAATGTTTCAGAGATCACTCTCTCTGCTCATTTCTCTCAGTATTTCCCTTCAAAGGAGTTTTAACTCCAACCTTGACATTACAGGGCTGCTTTTCCCCTCTTATTGATTTTCCTAGGCAGAGTCTGCCACGCGTGAAAGCAGCAGAGCGAGGCTGAACGTGCCTCCCTGTCCGAGCTGGGATTTCCAGCCACCACCCGAGCTCCCAGCAAACACCCTCTGCAGACCTCTGAGTCCCCCAGAGGTGATGGCTGCTAGCCTGAAAGGGGACAATTACTCCTGACAGAGCCATGTTGGAAACAAAGGGAGGAAGGTGAAGGCAAGCCAAGGCAGCAGCAAACACCGTGGCTGCTGCTGAGCACCCTCTGCACAGTCCTGTCCCCCAGGCAGGGAACATGAACTGGGACTCACTCGCAGCTGTGAGAACCGAGGCGGCTTTGCCGGTGGCTCCTCGTAGGGTCTGTCTGCCAGGGAGGCGATGATCCTCTTCCGATGGCCAAGCAGGTTCACTTTCAGCACCTGCAAGGAGAGACCACAGTCCCTGCTGGTTCCCCTGCTGTTCCCGTTCAACTCAACTCCCCACAAGTCACAGCCACAGGGGGGCTGCGGGCAGGACCCCCAGTGAACTCACGTTTACTATCTCGAGCTCCCAGAGGTTTTTCACAGTGTCAATAGAGCTGTAGCCGCTCGAGAGGAAGGACTGGATGTAGTCCTGCAGCCCCAGCGAGTCGAGCCATGCGGGAACCGAGGGCTGGCTGTTCCCATCACAGCCCAGGGGTTTCAACTGGAAAAGGAGGAGAAAAGGGTTAAAAGTACAAGAAGGGGGTGACCATCCCTCAGGGTGGGGAGGGCTGGGATGCCAGCACACACAGAGTCACTTAAAATCAGGTGAAAGATCATCATCATCATCATCATCCCCACTACTTGCTTTGAAGTAAAATTCACTGTAGGAACAGGGGTCAACACTGGCAGGAGGGACAGTCACCCTCTCCCCAGCACAGAGCACCCCATCCACATGGTTTGGGGGATCAAGACACTCCTTCTCCTTCTCCTCCTCCCTGCTATTCCTAAATCTCTTCCCACAGACGCTGTAATCCCTCTGTAGGTCACAGGGCTGTGGCTGGAGTCACAGGGACTGTGTCCTCTGCTTTTACAGCCAGCCCGGGCAATGCCCCATCCCTGCTGACCCTGATGGGTGTCCCTGCTGACCTTTGGGAGCGAGCGAGCAGCCTGGAGGAGCTTCCGACGGTGCTGCGGGTCACCGATGCCAATGTCCCGAAGGTCCTGGTCTTCCATGACATTACAGCCCTGTGGGGACAGGAAGGAGCCACATGGGAGCAGAGGGCAAGAGAAGCTGCTGCAGGCATGGGAGTGGGGATTGGGTGCCTTACAGCAGCCTCCTGACCTCACTTCCCAGTGCCATGGCTGGCAGCTCTGCCCCACAAACCCCCCTTAGGCAGCCAGATGCAGCACCAGTGGGGCAGAGCCATGCTGTCCTCTCCCTCCTACAGCAGCCTTCCTGTTAGAGGTACTGCTGCCTCACACTACACCCACGTCTGCCCCATCTCTGCTGCCCACATGGTGCCCAAGCAAGGGCCCTGGGTCTCCACACCACAGAGACCTGATTCTCTGTCCATGAGAGCAGTGAAGGTCAAATTTGTTCCCCATCCCCAGGCAGAGAGGCAGCCAACCCCGCTCTGGCAGAGATGCTCTGGTCACCCCACTCTACCCAATTAAAGCCCATTTTCCACTCCCTTCACCCCGCAGAGGAGACACAAAGGGCACCGACTTCACCCCCCTCTCCAGAGCCTCCGCCACAACCAGTTTCCCCACCCCTCATACCTGGGGAGAGCTCAGCAGGAACCCCGGGCACGTCCCCCCATGGCTGGAAGAGCCCCGCTGCTGCCGTTTGACCGAGGGCTTCGGCTCCAGCACAGATCCCCCCTCCCCGGACCTGCCTCCCCCTGCTCTCAGGAGAGTCACAGCTGAAGGGCTGAGCTGACAGCGCTCTGCTGTTCCACATTTTGGTTTTATAAGAGGAACCTAATTAAAATTGGCTGTCGGGCAAAAACGCTGCTGCAGGGCCATGAGGGAACAGCGGGCGGCAGGGCCAGGCGGTCAGGAGGGAACGATGGCCAAGAACCCTCTTTAAAGGGCAGCAAATGCTTCATCCTCTTCCTTCCCATCCCACCCTTTCTGTAGGGTTTCAGCACCTGTCTTCTGCTCAGAGTCTCTGCTTTAGATAACCAGGCACTGAGCTGCTCCCTGAGCACTCAATCCCAGGCTGGGTTGGACTGGGAGGGAGCTCAGAGCATCCCCCGGTGCCAACCCCCTGCCATGGGCAGCGACACCTCTCCCCAGACCAGGGTGCCCAGAGCCCCAGCCAACCTGGCCTTGGATGCTGCCAGGGATGGAGCAGCCACAGCCTCCCTGGGCAACCTGTTCCAGGGCCTCAGCCCCCCTCACAGGGAGGGGTTTCTGCCTCAGATCTCAGCTCAGTCTTTGAGCTCTCTAAGCTTGAACCCAGCCCCTTGTCCTAGCACCACAGCCCCTTGGAAAATGTCCCTCTCCAGCTTCCTGCAGCACCTTAGACCCTGGAAACTGTCCCTCCTGGAGCCTTCTCTTCTCCAGGCTGAACAGCCCCAGCTCCCTCAGCCTGTCCCCAGAGTAGAGGGGCTCCAGCCCTTTCATCATCCGTGTGGCCACCTCTGGACTCTCTCCAGCAGCCCCAGGTCCTTACATGGAGGAGTCCAAAACCGAACACAGCACCAAGTCTGGGCATCATCGCTCCCACCCCTTCCACAGCCTGGCACTGGGTTGATGGCACAGGACAGCACAGGTTGTCATGGGATGGCACAGGATGGCACGGGGCTCTCTGCCCACGAGAGCTGCTCTCCCTCTTGCCAGCAGAGAATTGATGCTACCACTAAGAGCTGCCTGAAGCGATGTCGCTGTCAGAGCTGCCCTCAGAACTGGACTGCAGAGACACAATTATTCAGCACACGACGGTGGCAAATTAAAGCAGCGGGCGAGGGGAGCAGGGTCCTGCGGACACTCTGTGCCCATCAGCACCTGCAGCAGCTCCTCTGCCTCCATCCTCCCATGGCAGGAGGGGTGCTCGATGCCCTCAATTCCCAGTAGGCTGTTGGGGGGCCCGAGACCCCAGTACAAAATCATTCATCCAAGAGCTGTTTAAGCAGCAGAAAGAGCCAGGGCTGGAGCCCCTGCTGCTGATCAGGGTTGTTTGTTCCCTGTTTCCATACAAATAAGGGTTGTACACACAGGGATGCAACCGAGTGCCCCTGCATCTATGGAATCACTGAGGGGTTTGGGCTAGGAGCGAACTTCAGGCACCCTCCCAGGTGACCAGTGCCAGCCCCAAGGTGTTTTCCCACTCTGGGCATCCCAAATGGAAGGAAAAGGAGCCTGGACCCCAGCTAGTTAAACCCTGGAGAGCCTCAGCTGTCTCCAACACTCCCTATTTTCATGTGTCACACTGAATTCCCTCGGTGCCAGTCGGGTTTCTCAGGGCACTTAACAAGGGTAGACAAAGCAGAGCGGCTCCCAATAAATCACCAGAGCCTCTGGTGCCTGAGCCTCTGCTTAGTGAAACCTCCTCTACAGCCACCTCCTACGGACAAAGGACAAAGAAAGGGTGAAGTCCTCTGCCCCTAAAGCAGCTAATTAAATGCAAACCCGCTGGAGATCTTCCAACCTGTGCCAGCCGAGCAGACGAGCTGTTCCAAGCAGCCCTCAAACCTGTTTGAGTTTAACAAGCTGAGGAGCAGAGATGCCTTGGAGCCAGGTTTGCTCAGCACCCTGCTCTCTGCTCAGTGCCCCGCTCTCCGCTCAGCGCCCCGCTCACTGCTCAGGCTCCTGCGAAACCACAGCCCAGCACAACCAGCAGCTATGGACTTGGCAGAGAGAGGTGCTGAACTGAGCAGAGTCCCTGGGTCCCCAGGACCTTTCATCCCTCCCCATCTCGTCTCAGTGGTTTCCCAGCAACAGCCCCATCCCTCTTGACCCCCGCCCGGCTGCCAGAGGGACTCGGGGCTGTTCCTGAAGCAGGGAAGAGCCAGTTCTTGGTGCCCCAAGGAGGGGATGACCACAGCCGCATCCCCAGTGGGCGGAGGGGAAGGGAAGGCGCTGCTCGTCAGCCAGATGAAACAAAGCCTCCTCCTCACAAAGGGCTGCAGAAGGGAGATGGCAGCACTGCAGGGCTGCAGAAGAGCTGCTGTGAGGATTTGTTGAGGGGGGTTGGGGGCAGATTTGGATTTTCCAACGACATCCCAACACTGGGTTGGAATTTGCTTCTTCCAGGTGGTTTTTCCCTTGGGGTTTGGGGGGGGTGGGTTTGAATTAAAGGTCCCTTTTGGTGCTGCCACAAGTTTGTGAGGAGGTCACACAAGATGCTGCATCCCAAGTGACCCACTAAAGGCTGCAGAGCCTGACCACAGGCTCAGCCCCTCTCCGGGTCCTCTGAGGAGGATTCAGCAAACACCAGAGGCGATGGAGAAGAAATCTCCCACGGACTCGCTCTGCACTGAGCCTGGTGCTCTACGATGCCCCAGCAGCAGCCTCAGCAGTTGCCTTTCACAGAGGTATTTCTGACTGGATTCGCAGTGACAGCTCCTCTTTACCTTGCGCACCTCTCCTGGCTGCAGGGTTGAGCAGACCCAGAGCTCTCATCTCTACCCACACCAGGGGAGCAGGGGGCACTCGACAGCCCCATTCACCCCTAAACCCTCACTGGCTTCAACTTGATCCCATCAGGAACTAACTCCCAGGGAGGGTTGGCCCCTAGAACTCATGTTCTGGCACTAATCTGTCTCGGCAGAACAGCTCTGCTGATGTTTTCTTCCCAGGGGAGGAACCCTACAAAACCCCCCCAGGGAGCAGAGCCTGAAGTCTGTTTCCCAGTGGAAAGGAGCGCTATTTCCTCCCACTAAGCTCCAGCTGCACCTACGCTGGGGTGAATGAGACCTCCACCCTCACCAACAACCCAGAGAGCCTGGAGGACCAGCCCAGCCGCAGACATCTGGAACTGGGCAAGGTGAATCCTACTCCCCAGCTCCAAACTGGCACAGACTGGCGGCCAGACCCTCAGAGGAGCTTCTGTCCTCCACCCCAGCCTTCAGCTTCCTCCGAGTTGAACACAGCTCCCTCCGTGGGAAGGCTGAAACACATGGGCTGCGAACACACACACACACACACATGGCTCTGAACCTCAGCTTTGCCCTCCCCACAGCTCCAAAGGAGGGCAGAGACCCTCCTGGTCCTTGGCTGGGCTGCTCCCGGGAACCCTGAGGGACACCAGTGCTGAAAGATGAGCTTGGAGAGAGAAGCTCTGCTTCAGCCCCGCTTCACATCTCGCTCTGTAATTAAACAGCCGGTGAGGCTGCAGGTTTCTCATTACAGTTGAACCCAGCCCAGTCAGAGGTGACGCTGGCGGAGGGCAACGTCCGCTCCTGCTGCCGAGGTGACCCCGAAGCCAAACGCGGGGCCGCTCAGCCCTGCCAGCATCGCTGCTCCAGCTGGGCGCTCCGCAGGCACTTAACTACCCAATTTTCAGACCCTGCCTCTTGCACAGAGCCTGGCTACGGTCCATCCTCTCTTCTCCAGCTAAGGAAGGGCCCGAGGCAAAGAAAGTTTGGTATAGGACGAGCAGCCTTAGCTGGGTTTAATGAATCCCGACTGTCTCGCTAAGCTCACGCTAACACAGGCACTGCCTCTGGTACTAAACCCAGCGTTGAAGATGGGTGACGGGCGGCAGGGAAGACGGGGAGGGGGGACCAGAATGTGTTTGCTATTAAAAGCAACAGATGCAGAACCCAAACACAGCTTTTGCAGACTACAAAGGCTTCTGCAAGCATCCACAGCAAAGAGCCTTCAGCTGCGTGAGCCAGAGCTCCCATCTTCTGCGGAGACTGATGCATACGGAGCTCTTTTTCTCTCTCTCCCTCAATAGGTTCAAGACAATTTGCATCTTGTCAGGGATTTTGCTGCCACTGCTGTTGTTTTACTTTTGGCAACCAAAAGCCTGGATGTGGGAGATGGGAGACGGGTCCAGCTCACCACAGCCCCAGCCCCAACAGGATAATACAGCATCCCAGCACCCCAGCTTGGAAGGGACCCCGAGGATCATCCAGTCCAACGCTTTAAGCTAAAGAACTCCAGTTTAAATGAGCTGGCCCAGCACCCTGTCAAGCTGAGTCTCGAGTTCAGGAACCCATGGCTTCCCTGGGAAGGCGGTTCCAGTGTCTGACTGCTCTCACAGTGAAAAATTCTCCTCTGGAGTCCAACTGGAATCTCCCCAGGAGCATCTTGAATCCCTCAACCCCTGGTAACTGGCAGTGAGTCCTGAGAACAGATGTTGCACCTTCCCAAGCCCAACTACTGCTTTGATTTGTGCCTTCTCGGGTGGAAAAAGCATCAGGAGCCCTCGTTTTGGTCCTTTTGGTACCAGCCAGCGGCAGCTTGGAGGAACTTAATGCCAGCAGGCAGCTCAGCGTTTGCAGGCTGGAAGACAGCGGCTCAGTTTCGGGCACGGCAAGGGGATTTGGTGAGCCCTGAGCTGCCAGCCGTGTCAGACGCTGCTGGGCTTCATGGGCAGCATCGTCTGGATGAGGGAAAGCAGTGAAACTCTGAAACATGAGCTAGGGCAAAGCTATTCCAGGGAGCTGCCAAAGCCACCACCACCAGAACCAGCACCCTGTCCCCAAACCTATTAGTAGGGTTGAACAAAGCTCCTGCTTCCCCTGCTGAGGCTGCACCTTTGGCCTCATCCAGCCCCCAGCACTGTGTTCAGACCTGTGGGAGCAGGGTGCAGGAGCCTGGATCCCACCACACAGCCTGGCTGGGCTGTGGGGAGCTGCACCAGGAGGAAAAACCCCGCTAATATATCTTGTTCAACAGGACAAGCGCAGCTAATGCCTCGTTAATGGACTCATTTATCAGCTTATCCTGGGATCAGGCTCGTGTTCAGTCTGTAGATCTGCAGGATCTGCATTTAAGGGCTTTTCACCGCGAACCCCACTAATAGCAGAGTGCATCACCCTCTTTTACAGACAAAAACCCAAGCTAAATCATCCCAAAATAGAGCCTTGATTGCAGGCTGAATGCTCCAGCTCCGTCAGCCACCCCTGGCTGCTCAGCTCCTTCAACAAACCTCTACCAGCAACTCAGTGACTGGGAGCAGAGTGGTAACTCCAGAGCTGGGCTCTGTGCACCCCAAATCAGAGAATCGTCCAGGTTAGAAAAGACTTAGAATCCTTAGGGATGGAAAGGGACCTGGAAAGATCATCCAGTCCAATCCCCCTGCCACAGCAGCATCACCCAGACCAAGTCACACAGGAACACAGCCAGGCGGGGCTGGAACGTCTGCAGAGAAGGAGACTCCACAACCTCCCTGGGCAGCCCCTTCCAGTGCTCCAGTACCCTCCCTGGGAAGAAGGTTCTTCTCATCTTGAGGTAGAACCTCCTCTATTCCAGCTGGCACCCAGTGCCCCTTGTCCTATCACCAGATGACCTCGAGAAGAGCCTGGCTCCATCCTCCTGACACCCACCCCTCACTCACATCTTTTTAGACAGGAATGAGGTCCCNCCCCTCCCTGGGCAGCCTGTGCCAAGGCCTCCCTGCTCTTCCTGGGAAGAAGTTTTTCCTCAGCTCCAACCTGACCCTCCCCTGACACAGCCTGACCCCAGTTCCTCTGCTCCTGTTGCTAATTCAGACCTGGGGGACCAGCAGTTGATCCCCCTACCACCTATCTGTCATTGGTCTCCTCATCCACAGGGGTCTGCACCTTCCCTTAGTGCTACCTCCACGCTGAGTCCGTCCAGTGGAAACCGGGGGAAAGGATTTACTGAGGGAAGGATACGAGAGCGAAGCTGCAGCTCCACGCAGAGCTCATCCACAAAACCAAGGCAGGATTAGGGCTCAGCCACGCGGGTTTCGTTTCATTTCCTTCCCCGTGCAGACCGGCAGCGGCAGCGGAGGGGATCGGTCATGGCTGTCAAGCTCAGGCAATTTTATTGAGAGGAAAGAAAAGAATTTAACTGCTACGTTAATGGATTTGTTCATGTTTATTGGGCCCGGAGCTATTAATTAATCAAATGTAAGTAGCTTCTAAATTGCCAGTTCTGGGCCATGCACTCAGGTCCTCAGAATCTGCCCTGAACTCTCTGCTTCCCGCAAAGTCTGTTTCCATCACCCAGGGAGCTCCAGCTCAGCTCTGCCACCTTCCCCCAGTCAGAGGTGCCAGTGAATGGCTGAGACTCCCTCTCAAAGCCCAGATCACCACAGGATCCATGGCCAGACCATCAGAGAATCCAGATCCACATCATCACAGGATCCATATCCACATCATCACAGGATCCATATCCACATCATCACGGGATCCATGCCCAGACCATCAGAGAATCCAGATCATTACAGGATCCGTATCCACATCATCACAGGATCCATAATCAGATCATTTCAGGATCCACATCCACATCATCACAGGATCCATGCCCAGATCATCACGGAATCCATATCCAGACCATCACAGGATCCATATGTACATCATCCCAGGATCCACGCCCAGATCATCACACAAGCCAGATCCAGACCATCACAGACTCCATAGCCAGATCATCACAGGATCCATAATCAGATCATCTCAGGATCCAGATCCAGACCACCACAGAATCCATACTCAGATCTCTCCCCATTCCCTTCCAGAGCAAAACCCCCCAACCACAGCAGCACAGCCGCAGCACAACCCTTGCGAACCACCCAAGTAGCATCTGAAACCCACTAGAGAGCAGTTAACCAAACCCCATTTCATTGTCTGAATCGATTCCTGCTCAGACTCTTGGCAAAAACCCTCCCACATGGGGTCCAAGTCCCCGCTTAGGTGGTGCTGCTGGTCCAGGGCATCCAAACCAGTCTGGGGACCGAGGAAGAAATGCATTTCCAGTAGGCTGGCAGCACTGCCCAACAGCAGACAATACCACGCGACGGGGCTGGAGGACTCCCTGCCTAGGTCATAAAACTAAACGGAATCCATCTCGGCAATAAATCCAGCTGCTGGCGGGCACCGGGCCGAGGCGATGCCCGGACGTGATGAGCCCTGGCTGCGGAGCCGACTGCCAGCACCCCCAGGTATCTGCAGGATTCACTCCCACCCACAGCAGCTCCACACACACCCCGCTTCACAAGCTCAGTCCTACAACACCGCTGCAGGGCAGAGCTTTGGGAAGACAAAGCCCACGACATCTGCCTGGATGAACTGAGCTGGCTCCAGCTTAAAACCCAGCCTACCTGCCCAGGCACAGCCTAGGCAGCAGGGGCTTACCTGGCTTTACACTACAGACTTGTCCTCATTTTCTCTTCATTCCACCAAGTGCAGCAGCAGTAAAACCTTCTCTGTGGGATCTCACAGAGGTCCCTCTTCTTCCCAGCCCATTACTGGGTGCAAAACAGCCACTGGAATATGTCAGTTCAGTTTCCCCCCCGATGACTACTCTAAAATGACAAGTTTTATATGAAAATAGAAAAGAGCTCTGGGGCACAGCACAGGCTCCGAGCAGAGCAAGCTGAAAGCCTGGCTGCTGCCCAGGGGACCAGCAGCTGCGAGCCAAGCTGGGCACTTACGAAGCAGAAGAAGCAAAGCAGAGCCACCAAGGCCACCCAGAGTTGCCCAGTGCTCCAGCAGCGCAGGTCTAGGGTGAAAATGAAGATGCACAAGTCAACCGGCAGCCAAACCATGGGGGTTCGACAGGGTGGAGGAGACCCAGCACCGTGCACGTCCTGTCCCTCAGCAGTGGGGAGGGTTGTCCTCACACTCCGCTCAGCCATCACTGGTGCCTGGGCTCTACATTTCTATCAACCCTTGGCTGGCAGACACACGCAGGGGAGAGAAGAGAAGGGGCTCTTTCGTAACGAAGCCCACTGCAGGCTGATCTAACGTGGCACTGAACGCTATTAAATCAAATTAACGTCAGTAAATTATTTGCAGACACCCTGTTCTTCCAGCACCATCCTTTTCCCACTATTTCTCCCTAATTATAAAATAAAATAGTAATGATAAAAAAACCCAAAGCCCAGAGGAGCCCAGGGCGCTACGCGAGGAGAACAGATTTCCCTTTCCAACGCTGTCTCATTGAATCAGCGTTAGCTGCTTTCCACACACTCCACGGGAATCCAGGCCTGAACAATAAAAATGCAATTAAATTACCAAAATAAAAGCCATCACGAACCGTCCCTGCTCTTCTTTACCTGCTGGTTGGTGAATCTAACCACCTTTGGAACGAAGAGAAAGTTCGACTGCAGAAGAGAGGCTGCGATTGCCAGAGCATGTGAGGTTTGCCCTTCTCCGGTGTCGGCCTGGAGAGTCGTCTGGGGTAGCAGCTACCACTCACCCAGCCCTCCAAGGGATGGGAAAGGCTTTCACAAGGCTCTCACACACATCTATGGGCTCTGTGGGGTCACCAAAGCTAAACAGAGAGGGTGCAGGTAACACCCCAGCTCTGGGGGTGAGGGGGCACTGCTGCAGGTCCTACATGGGCGACGTCTCTTCTCACCTCTAACAGCAGAGGCCAGCCTGGCCTCTCCCCCTCGGTCACTGCTGTGTTGGCTGCAGGGAACTGGGAAGCACGGTGCATCTCCCAGTGCAAAACCAGTTTCTCATGGACCTCTCAAAGGAAGTATCTGCTGTAGGCTGGTGATGACTGGGGACCTGACAGGACCAAGCTCTAGGAGCAGCAGAATCCTTCCTGGCCCACGTCCTTGTGACATTTTCCCACTGTTACAGCTCCCCCAGTTCCCCCATCCTCAGTCAAGGACAATTAAGTGGATTTATGGTGCTTTTTCTCCGAAGGACACCGCTCACTCAGTGTGACCTGACCTTTTCTGTTCCTCCTCTGTGAAGGATGAGGCAATGGGGCTCCTGAAAGCCGTCACGCTCGCAGGGGCCACATTCCTCCACGCGGGAGGCAGCAGGACTGGGGCTTCTGCGGGGTGGCGGGGGAGTCCCGGTTCGTTAGCGCTGTTAAAGCTTGGCACTCGGTTCTGCTGAGGGTTTTATTCTACTTGCAAAGCTGTATTTTTGCTAAGTCAAGGACAGCACAGCCCATGCCAGCAACACCCAGCCAGCAGCTCTGATTCCGAGCTGTTTCCCCACTGCACAAATAAACCTTTCCCCTCTACTGCAAGAATTCCAGTCGGCTCCGAAGCAGCGGAGAGGGAGAATTTGAAGCTCCATCTCCATTTGAGAGTTTTCTTTAATCCCCAGCTGGCTGAACAGGCTGCTCGTCCGGTTTAAACCCCATAGAAAAAGCAGAAGTTGAGTGCCACAGTCCGACTGCCTGGGGCCAGTAGCACTGGCAGTGAAGGTCACCCAGTGGCAATGGAGAGGATGAGCAAAAGAATCTGTTCCCTTGGACTGTGGGGTTTGTGCTGGACAGGAAGACCAGGAACATCAGATAAAGCCTTTCCTAGCACAGAATCCCTGACTGGTTTAGGTTGGAAGGGAGCTCAGAGCTCCCTCAGTGCCAACCCCCTGCCATGGGCAGCGACACCTCTCACCAGACCAGGGTGCCCAGAGCCAGCCAACACCTCAGCAAACCTGTCGTAGGCAACGTAAAGGCAATGTAAGAGTTTCTCCAGACACAGAAGCGTGACCCACTATGCAGGCATTTGGAAAGGACTCGGTCCTCTGGACAACTCGAGGTACCTCAATCCATCGTTTAAAGCCCATTTCTTCCCTCAGCCAAGCCAGGAGCCACATCTGAAACAAAGAGACTTCAGGCCCTTCCTCAAATCACTGAATGTGCTGGGTTGGAAGGGATTCCAAAGGGCAACCCCGCACACACCAAGCAGGGCCAGCAGTCACCAGACTGGGCTACCCAGAGCCCCAGCCAGCCGGACCTTGAATGGCTCCAGGGATGGGGCCTCCACCCCCTCTCTGGGCAGCCTGGTCCAGGGATCCCCCAGCCTCAGATTCCAGACCTTTCTCCTCCTGTCCAGCCTCACTCTGCCCTTTTCCAGCTTCAAAACAGGACCCGTCGTCCTGTCATTCCCTGCCCTTGGGGACAGCCTTCCCCAGCCTTCTGAGAGGCCCCTTTGAGGGACTGGAAGGTCACTAGAAGGTCCCCCCAGAGCCTTCTCCTCTCCAGGCTGAACAACCCCAACTCTCTCAGCCTGCACAAGTCAGCTTTACCACCACACCACAGCGATGATTAAGTGACCCCACTGCCTCCTGTAGCACCCTGGCCCATGACTGAAATCAACGATCTCCTAGACTGAACCAGTCATCAACACTCTGGGTTTTGCACTTGAAACCGGTCTGTGTCGCCAAGATCCAACACTGCGGCGGACTGCTCTGCTCTGCAGATCATGGAAATGGATGTTCTTCATCAAGAGCCTCCTTCCAGTGCTGGAACACAGCAAGAGATCACCAGGGCTGGAGCAGCAAAGTCTGCAGTGCCCCAGCCCAGCTCCTGCTCCTCCAACACCAGTAGCTCTGCCCTGGATGGGAGATCCTGCAGCTAGGGATCAACACTTGGGATTCCCTTCTCCTCATCATGGCTGTGCCCACTTGTTCTTCCCCAATAAGCAACTCACAAGCTCAGCAACCTCCAAAAGAGAGAACACTCCAAACGAGCTCAGGCTGACACCACTCAGCATCAGCCAGTGCTACAAGCGACACCGATTTCCCCTGAACTCCCCCAAAAGAGAACCAGCACAACCGGCGCCGCTCAGCTCAGGGGCACTCAGTCCTGACGCAGCCATCTCTCTCCCACAGCAGAAATACTTAGTCTGCTGGGAGCTGAAGTGCTGATCCTGCAGGTCATGGATGGGGGGGGTCCTGCTGCAGGTCTAGCTCTCGGTCATGAAAACCTCATCCAGGCTGCAGAGCTGGAGTTCCCGAGAGCAGAGACACCTCAGCTCCACGGTCCCAGCCCCGCTGTGCTAAACCACGATCTTCTACCTTCCTGTTTTATAGGAAAGCCCGTAAAACGCTCTGAGCTCACATTACACTTTATATCTCCAGTCTAAACCTCCGAGACTGCAGCTCTCCAGAGCTTCTCGGTGCTGCCAGTTAAGCAGACGTGGAGGTGGGGAGGGGGATTACCACCCCAGCCCCGCTCCCCGGTTCTCTTGGTGCTGCTGGACGTGCAGTTGGCAGCAGGATGTCTGGGTAGTTGTGTGGCCACAGAGCCCAGCTCATCATCACCCAGGAACCAAGCTCTGCTGCAAGTGACGGGATTACTGTGCTCGGAGACAGCACGTGTTTCTGCCGTCCTAGATGAACAGCTAATTAAGAAGCTCGATGTATTCACAGAGCCCTGGTCCAAATCACTTTGCCACGCTGTGTGTTCATGAATCACTTCCCTCAGTGGGGTGGGTGGAGTGGAAATAACCCAAGAGCCAGCTGAAAACAGCGGAAATGAGGGATCCTGAAGGCAGCACCGGCTACTGTTGGGGCCACAGGAGCGCTGAAGAGAAGCAGATGAGCTTCCACACCCCCAGGTTTTCCCTCTTACCCACCCTGCCCCACACACTGCTACACTTTAAACACCTTTTATCCCTCTCCCAAGGGAAGGGCATCCCCAACCAGCACTGGGACAGCAAAGAACAGATTCCACCCAGCCCCTGTGGCTATGGGATTTGTTCGTTGTCAGGCTGTTCCCCTACTCCTACTTGTAAGTTACTAGCCACTGCAGGCTGAGCATCCTGCACCCCTCTTCCCCAGGGGTACTGCCCCTGCACCATCACTACCAGTTCACTCTTGCAAAGCTTTTCTTGTCTGCTCAACACACGAGTGGCTGCTCTGCTCAGCACTGGGTACCTGGGCACTCAGGGGCATCTCTGTGGGATGGAAACCCCACCCCGTGCTCCATGCAGTGGGAAATCTTCCATGGGAAACAGTGTCTCTGTATCCCAAGGCTCCAACTTCTTAGTTTTTCTACTAAAACTGAAATAGCCAGGCAGAACTAGGTGATCTCTAAGGTCCCTTCCAACCTATTCAAACCCTAGAACAAAGAACATTACCCCATGTTCTTTGGACCTGGAAATATTCAACCTAAAGAGCCGTAACAGGGACTAACCCTCCACAACAAACTCCAGGACAGTAATGCCACAGGGTTTGAAATATTCCTCGCTACGAGACAGTGATAAATAGGGAAGCTGTTAGGTAAAGAAGAAAACGAAGGGACCAGGAGTCAAGCACCCAGGCCCTGCTGCTCCAGCCAGCTCCAGTGTGTGTGCAACAGCAGCGGAGACTCATTCAAGGATCTCAAAAAGCCCCTCTAAACCCAAATGAGCTGCTCACTCCTCAGTTAAACTGGATCTGTAGGTTTTACCCCACAGCAGAAGCAGAAGGCAACTGATGCCGCAGAGGAAAAAGGCTCTGAATCATGAAACTCCCATACTGGGCTGACTATCAGCTTCAGCTTGTCCAGACCTGGCTGGAGGATTTAAAGCCAGTCTTGGCGTAGCTGCCTGTCAGCTTCTAGTAAAAGGGATGAGCAGCAAAGGGAGATGAGCTGGGGGCTGCAGGGAATCTTTGTGCAATTATTTGAGCTTTTCAAGTCTCATTCCCTGAAACTGGATTTCAGACACCGGGAGAACTGGATGGGGAAGTAAAACACCCAGCCATGGAGGACGTTATGAATCAGCTTCTACCAGGTTCATTATAGAAGCACCTTCTCTTTCATCCCATCAATGACCGAGTGCTGCAGCAGGCAGTTTGCAGCTCAGAGTTGCTAGTTAGTGCAGACAAACCCAGTCGATAGAAATTGCTGCTCTGTCCTCCCTGGGGACAAGAGCAAAGTTCATCTGCTTTGCTGTTACACTTCTGTGCTGAGGGAGGTCAAACACCAGAGTCAGAGTAGAGCTGCCACAGGGGTCAAAGCTCCATCAGCAGAGCATCCCAAGGAGGGATCTAGAGAGGTGAATTCATGTAAATTGATGGTGCAGTCTCCAGGGCATCCCAGAAACAGCATCACCCCCTGCCCAGCCTGCAGGGATGAAGAAACCTCCACAGAGTTGAGTGCACCTGCCTCAAGCCCTGTGCTCCCAGTGCCTGAGGGTCTGCTGGGGTGTTGGGACCAGCTGTGTGGGACACAGAGGGGCTGGATGACCCTGGGAGGGCTGGATGACCCTGGAAGGGCTGAGGTGCATGCAGGGAGTGGCAGTAGGTGGTGCTGAAGCTCAGCAGGATCCTCCCCAGGGAGGAGGGAAGGTGCCCCATGCAGTAGGACAGGATGTGGCAGAGGCAGAAGGGTGAGTGGCCAGACCACACTCTGTTAGCGGCAGATCTGCTTAAGATGCACAAACCAGCTCCTGGGGGAGTGTTGGCCCTGCCAGGCTAAGGGGAGACAAGAAGTCTCCCTGCAATAGGGACTGGGAAGTTCAGCAGGGTGCTGTCAAGAGTCTTCACCTCCCAGGGGTCCTTGGAGATCCCACAACACTGCCAAGGACCCTGTTGGACAGACAGCTCTTAAAGGTGTTACTGCATCCTGTCAGGACCTCCTGAAGCTGCTCCCGCAGGCACATCCTTGCCCCTCCATCCTACTCACTCTTTTCTTCCTCTAGTGCTCCCCACTCACCCTCTCCACTGTTGGGTGGACGCTGTGATTTCTGACCCCCCTCAGCCAGCTCACGAGACACCTGCCAAGCCCACATCCTCGCGGAGACCACCTCTCCGCACCATCCACAGCTCCGCAGATGCCACCAAATGACTTTTCCAAGGGCTTCACAAAGACGATGCCCCAAACCCTCTGTTTGCAGACCTGGGTGCCCACGCTCCCAAACCGCCTCCCGAAGCCACGCGTGAAGAACCCTCCCGCAGCAGCGATATTGTCTGTCTCCGCAGCTCATCGTTCCGTGCCAATGATCCGATTTTTACGCCACGCAGCTTTAGGTTTCTAGACGCTGGTTATTAGGGAAAACAACCCGCGACTTGACGCGCGGCCGCGTCGGCACCAGCAGGTTCAGAGCCAACGGTGTCAATGCAATTGGCTCCAGCTCATTCACACCCTGCCTGAACGCTTACTCTTCCAACAAGAGCTCCACCGCCTCCCGCACAGTCCACACCAGAGTGCTCAGGGAGTTCTCCTACATCACCAGTGCAGTCCAGTTCCCATTTCTGGGCTAAATGGGATGGATGGGTGAGAGTTAGAAATTGCTATCAAAATTCTAGAGGAAAACACTTAACACCTGGATTAAAAGTGAAGCTGAATGATCACAGTCCAACCCAACGCTCAGCTCTTCATTCTGCCTGACCTACACCCCGGCCACGACCCTTCTGCTGAGGTGCAGACCCCAAGAGCTGCTCCGCACGGGGCTTGGCCAAACACAGTTGCTGGAGCCCGCGGGTCCCAGGCAGCGACTTACCAGGAAGCGGACATCATCAAAGCCGTTCAAGAGCAGCTTACTCTCATACTGCTGCAGGCCGATGGACTCCAGCCACTCCCCGACGCTCTGCTCCAGCATCCGCGAACCTGACGAGAGAGGAATCGGCAGACGCTTGAAAAGGGAGAACCCGTTAAGGCGGTAGCAGCGGCACTCTGAGGAAGACAGATGGCATTGCCACATCATAGTCATTACCATAAAGGAACTCAAAAAATTAGGCTCAGAGTACAACAAATCAGCTGGCAGCCAATTCCTCTGGTGTGCACAGAGCATGGACAGGCGTCCAGCGCCTCGGAGCCCTCCGGGGTTAATTCGTATCCCAGTAACGCTGGGGAAAAGAAACACCTTGCCCGGGCAAACTGTTTAGCAGCAGCTCCTGGGACCACGATACCACATGCAACTGCGTTGTGGGCTCTGGCGAGTTCCTTGCCAGGCAAACGTAAGAAGCCCAACCCCACGAGGACGTGGATCCACTCCTTGGCTCAGCGGAAGGGGGCGGGAGGAGGGCAGCAAACTTTCACCCGAGGCCACTGCCAGCCACTCGTAGGTGCGAGGGAACGGAGCGGGGCCGCCGGCAAGCGCACGGAGCTACGCGGGTCCAGTCATCCGAGCAGCCTGGGGCACAGCACCCGGCTCGGCCGGCCAGCGGAGAGAGCCAGGAGCAGAGGAGAGAGCCAGGAGCAGCGGAGGCACAAAGCAGCTAGAGGGAAAAACGCATCTTCATGCAGCCCAGACACAAAACAGACACGACGGACTTTGAGAGAAGCAGTAGCAGCCAGCCTAGAGCAGCTGTCCACGGGAAGACATGCAAGACAAAGAAAGCACACAAACTGCAGCGCGAGAAAAGAAGGGCTGATACTTTTTTTCCCCAAGCAGTCCTGAAAGAGGCAAACCATGGTAAGGGGCTTCTCCTCGCTGTTACGGTGTTATAAGGAGAAGAGGCGTCAGAGACCCCGACCCCCAGAGTCCTGGCACGGTCATTTTAGCACCTCTGAGGACACAGGGCATCGCAGCACGCTGCAGGGGCTGGGTGGGCTGCCCCGGGGAGGCTAACTGCCCCGCTGGCAGCATGAGACGGAGGAATCAGCACCGTTAGCACCTGGCACGCTCGGTCCTGCCAGGTGAGGGGGGCACAGCTGCATCTGCCCTTCCATCACTGTCTTCAGCCAAGAGCAGCTGCTGCCTCCAAGCCCGTCACTCAAACAGGGAGCAGCTCTGGAGGAGGAGGCATTTAGGTCCCTGCTTCCAAACAAAAAGAAACTGAATTCAAGCCCACTCTGTCCTCTTCTGCAGCAGCTCAAGTCCGAGACGTGCCTGAGACGTGCCCCGGCACCTCCTCGCAGCCTCTGATGAGGGAGATTCTCCCCAACAGCCTAGGAAAGCTCTGCAGACAGGCTCTCCCTTCCCTCACCCCTGGGAAGAGAGTCCGATGACTTGTTACTCTCCTCTAGAAAAGCTTGAGACCTTCAGTGTGACAAAGAAAAGTTCCTCTCCATCAGAGAATCTGCCCTACAAGGCAGGCAGAATGTTCCAGGCTCCTCAGCACGTCTCTGTCAGGGGTCACTGCAAATTAAAAGACGATCAGGAGAAGCGACTTTGCATCCTTCAGACCTCCAGGTCAGCTGAAGCTGTTTGCTACCTTCCAAGCCATCCATCCCACTCCTGCCCGCTGTAACGGCTGCAGATGCAGGGCTCACGCTGGGATCTGCAAATTGTCAGGGTGAAGGATGCTGCTGCTCTGGTCCCCACAGAGAGCTCCTCTGCTCGGCGAGGTCGACAGCGCCGGCCGCTTGTCCTAGCGCAGGCTGCAGCACCAGCAACGCGGAGATCACAAAAGGTGCCGTCTCCCTCCCCTGTCGCAGCCGGTGCTGACAGGCAGCATCTAAACCTGGATTTCACGCCACGAGCTCCTGCTCGCCCGGGGTCTCCATCCTTCCGCCCGCCCGCGGATCCGGCAGCGCGTCCCCCCTCAGCGAGCGGCCGCACGCCCTTGCTGAGCGCTGCAGCGAAGGGCTTTGTCTGGAGGCAGCGAGCTCCACGCTCGCCGATCCACTCGCGGTCCTATCTCCTGCTCTCGCACTGCCTGTCCCTCCCTTCTCTTCATCCTCTTACCCCTCCCAGCTCTTCCATCCGCTCTGCGAGTTGCGAGCAGCCTCTTCACGGCAGAAGCTGCAGGAGAGGGGAGGGTGACGGCGGCTCCAACTCTCTGGTGGCAATGACTGACTTCTCAGTATTTACTCGGTGATGGACTGCGCCGCTCGGCTTTTCAGAACAAATGATGGTGCAGCTCTGCTTTGACAGCTCCCAGTGATTTGTGGCTGCCTCATATTTAATTTATCGAGAGAGCGAGGTGAGCTAACTGCTCGCTGCCTACTCCAGCATTTCTGCACGCAGTCCGGTATTGGCAGGGGGAATGAAACCACAGCAGCTCCTTCTTCCTCCTCTGAGCTCCTGAATTTTGTTTTAAATAATTATTTACTCTACTCAGCCCCTCGTACACTCGGAAACCTAGTTGTGCTCTTAAAGAGGAAACCTTTAGCGATGCCAGGTGCAGCTCTTCTGGATGAAAAGCCCACTTCAAATCGAGAAAAGATGACGGCTGGGGGGCTGTGCAGGTGTCTGCAGGGAGGGGAATGAGAGAGTCCAGTGCAGAGCCACAAAGACGATGAAGGGAGGGGAGCATCTCCCTGCTGAGGAAAGGCTGAGGGAGCTGGGGCTCTCGAGCTGGGAAGAAAGGAGCCTGAAGGGGGACCCCATTTCTGCTGATCAATATGGAAAAGGTGGGGGTCAGGAGGAAGGAGCCAGGCTCTGCTCAGGGGCACCTAATGCTAGGACAAGTGGCACTGGGTGTCAGCTGGAACAGAGGAGGTTCCACATCAAGAGGAGAAGAAACTTCTTCCCAGTGAGGGTGCCAGAGCCCTGGAAGGGGCTGCCCAGGAGGTTGTGGAGTCTCCTTCTCTGGAGATGTTTCAAACCTGCCTGGCCTGTTCCTCTGTGACTGGATCTAGGGGCTCCTGCTCTGGCAGAGGGATTGGACTGGATGATCTTTCGGGGTCCCTGCCCAATCCCTAACAGTCTGGGATTCTGTGACGCTGTGAATGGAGGGGTTGACTTAAAAAAGAAGAGAAGATGCCCCAAACATCCTGGGATGAAAGTCAAGAAACCCAAAATGTATTCGATGTGGGGTGAGCCAAGAACAAATCAACCCCAGACTCTGGCTGGCTGGGGCTCTGAGCAATTTGGTCTGGTTAGAGATGGCCCTGTTTGCTGCAGGGGGGTTGGACTGGATGGCTTTGGAGGTCCCTTCCAACCCAGCACAGCTGATGCTGTCTGTGTGTCCCCCAGCAAAAGCCTGAGCATAACTTCTGCATGAAACAAATTCCACCCTTCTCCCTGTGCTCCACATTTTGGGAATCCTGCCTTTAAAAAGTCTGCAGATGGCAGAGAGGGAAAGGCACCCGTGTGGAGTTAGAGATAATGAGAGGATTCACAAATGGCAGTGATCACCAGCAGTGCGGGCCCCCCAGCAAGGACACTCTACAAGGAAGAGCCTGCTTCAAAGAGGAGAACAGGGAGAGGGCTACCAGGGCTACTTTCTGGAAGTTACTGCTTCAGTGATGACCTTCTAGAGACCTTCCAGTCACTGAAGGGGGGGGGCTCTCAGAAGGCTGGGGAAGGCTGTTCCCAAGGGCAGGGAATGATAGGACAAGGGTTCCTGGTTTGAAGCTGGAAAAGGGCAGAGTGAGGCTGGACAGGAGGAGAAAGGTCTGGAATCTGAGGCTGGGGGATCCCTGGACCAGGCTGCCCAGAGAGGGGGTGGAGGCCCCATCCCTGGAGCCATTCAAGCTCAGGCTTACGCAGATCCACTCAGAGCAGTGACAGGCTCATCCCACCCTCGGGAAATTAATTTGGTAGATGCTCTCACAAGTTCTACCAGGGCTGAACCTGCTGGCCTAGAGCTGGAGTCTTGCTCCAAATTCTTTCCAGATGCCAGGATCACTGCGAGGGCCTCAGAAGTTCAAGAGGTTCCTTGGAATGAGCACAGCAAGGCACGGAAGCTTTGCTACCCTGTTTTATGGGGGAAAGCTTGATGGAACAGAAACCTCCTATGTGCCCAATGTGGGACAAGGGGGGCATCGATGGGACCTGAGATCAAGGGCCTGGGCTTGTTCCCGCAGCACTCCAAGGGTCTCTTGTAGCAACAACTGTCTGCATAAACAGACTCTGTGTGAGGAGCCCAAACACCCTCAAACTCACCCATTTCAGAGCATGTGAGGCCATTGGGAAAGCTCCCTGCAGCTGCCCGCACATCTGTGGGCTGATGTGTTCAGTCCAAAACCTAAGCACCGCCACAATCCCAAACTGAGAGTGAGGGTGCAGACACCCCAGGACACCCTTCCTCCTCACACTGACACCCACAGCACCGGAAGGAGGAGCAGGGATGTGTCCAGCAGTGGGTTCACCGTGCCCAAGGGATCCCAAACGGAGCGTAACTCGGCACAGCCTGCAGGAAAACACCCTGCTGGGGGACAAGGCAGCTCCTGCTCCACAGCCTGGTGTCCATTTTGCTGGAAACTCCCTGCACAGCAGCAGCTTTTGCTCAAGTGCTGGCTCCTCCTCTCCCCGACATGTTAGACCTCTTTCTTCACTAATGGTATCGATCCATCACAGGGGCACTTGGGGAGGGCTGCTCTACAGCAGGATCTAACCAGCCGCCCGCTGCACCAGACCAAAGGCTTCCCACCCTTTCCCTTCTCTCTGTGAAGCTGTCTGACCCTGGAAAACATCAGTCGGGAGCAGCAGGGAGCATCTGGGGCGGCCCCAAGGGCTCCTCTTCAGCAAAGCAAAAACCCAAGTGGCAAACAGATAGGAGATAGGAGAGAAGCTCCTTTGTGTGGAGCGTGAGCTGCGTGAGCAGGTCCCTATTAGCATCTCATCACACGGAGCCGCTGCCCAGCCAGAGCAGCTCGGATGCAGCAGCTCGGATGCAGCAGTTTGGAGGTGAAGGATTTAAAAGGACAGAATCCCTCGCTGCTGGTGGCAGCTCTCCAGCTGCGCTCCAGGCAAAGCAGCTCCAGTCCTGCTTCTGTCTTTGTGCCTGATTTAAAGGCAGAGAAGGGAAATGATGCTTGAAGTACAGGGGAAGGACCTCTCCTGCAAGAAATGGTGTGGCCAGCAGGAGTGGCAAAGTGATTGTCTCTCTGTACTGGGCACTGGTGAGACATCACCTCAAATACTGGGTCTGGTTTTGGACACCTCAGTACAAGAAGGACTTTGAGGGGTTGGAGTGAGGACAGAGAAGGGCAACCAAGCTGCTTCAGGGATTGAAGAACAGGTCTGGGAGGGAGAAGCTGGGGCAGATGGGGTTGTTCAGCCTGAAGAAGAGGAGGCTGAGAGGAGGCCTTATAGCCCTTTACAGCTCCCTGAAAGGAGGCTGGAAGGAGGCCGGTGATGGCCTTTGACCCCAGTAACTGCTGCCAGGACCAGAAGAAAGGGCCACCAGCTGCTCCAGGGGAAGTTCAGCTTGGAAATGGGGAAAAATGTCTGTAGTGCAGAGCAGTCAAACACTGGAACAGGCTGCCCTGGGCAGTGGGAGAGTCCCCATTCCTGGAGGAGTTCAACAGGTGGGCAGATGTGGCCCTGTGGGACTTGGTCTGGTAGTCCTGAAAGTGCTGGGTTGAAGGTTGGACTTGATGATCTTGGAGGTCCTTTCCAACCTTCATGATGCTGTAGTGTTGTTGAGGCAGAGGGTGGATTAAGCCCACCCAAAGGCGATGGCCACTACGACACCAATGCTGACCTGCAACTGGCATCACCCCAGTGCTGCTCCCAGCACGGACACTGCCCTAACAGAAGTAGCTGGGGAGGATGATCCTTCCCCCCAACTAGAGAAATCCAAGAGGCATCGGGAGAAGGCCATGACCCCAGACAGCCTGGATTGTTCCCAGCTATCGGGATGATGGCACTTGGTCAGGCAGGAGGTTTCCCAGAGGATCCTATTGCTGCAGCTGAATTGGCCTCAGCATCAAAAAGCATCTTCTGTAACAACAACTCCCAGCTGTAGGTTTTCTAAAGCCCTTGAGCAGAACATGATACTCAGGCACCTTCGGTCCCCAGGCAGCAGAGTTCATCGACATCCATTTAATCCAGCTCTGTGCGTGGTGTCTCACTACAAACAGCTCCTTTTCAAAAGGCACCATTAAAGCCAAGCAATTATCTCTCCTCCTTTGAAGACCACAGGCTCTGCTCTGTAAGGGAGACAACAGTGCCGAGGACCCACGGCGTCGGGAACACATTCCCTACCAAACTGCTCATTTCCAGAGCAAAGCTGCATCCCGGGGAGAGAAGAACTAAAACAAACCTCGGAGAAACATATTCAAAGAAGCTTGGAAACGCAGACGTGTATAGAGATGGTTATCTGGGCAAGGGACTGGTTATCTCCCTGCTGGGCAATGTGTGGAGACCAGTCCAGGGATGTGTGCATTGATATCATAGCATCCCAGACAGGGGTGGGTTGGGAGGGAGATCAGAGGTTCCCCAGTGCCAACCCCCTGCCATGGGCAGCGACACCTCTCACCAGACCAGGGTGCCTAGAGCCCCAGCCAACCTGGCCTTGGACACTGCCAGGGATGGAGCAGCCACAGCCTCCCTGGGCAACCTGTTCCAGGGCCTCAACACCCTCACCTTCTGCATTAGCTCTCATCTCAATCTCTCCTCTTTTAGCTTGAACCCAGTCCCCTCATCCCAGCACCAGAGTCCCTCAGAAAAAGTCTCTCTCTAGCTTTTCTGGAGCCCCTTCAGGGACTGGAAGCTGCTGTAGGGTGCCCCTAGACCCTTCTCTTCTGCAGACTGTGTAACAAAACATCCTTCTTCTATGAGCTCAAAAAAAAGACACAAAAAAGATAGGAGAAAAGCTGTTAATGTGACAAAATGACCCTGCCTGAAGGGCAGAGCCAAGACACGTGAGGTCGGTGCAGGAGGGTTTTCAGTTGAGATTTGGTTGTCTTTGCTGCTCCAGAATCACAGAGCCACAGAACAATCCTGGCTGGAAAGGAGCTCCCAGATCCCAGAGTCCAACCATCCTCATCCCAACAAAACCCCTCTGACAAACACAGCCTGACCCCCTCCCTGCTGCNGTCTTTCACCCCCTCCCGAGCTGGGTAGCTCTCCTCTGGACCTGTTCCAGCACCTGCAGTTCAGCTCTCAAACACAAACTGGGTCCTGTGTTCACTATTCCCTACACATCCCATCCCATCTCTGCTTCCGAGATTTACAGAAGTGGGACTGGTTTAGGCAGGGACCATCTCCCCTCGCTGTGCTGCTGCATTGCGGAGAGGAGAGTTCTAATAGGTGCAACCATGGCTGGAGGAGGATGCTGCTCTCTGAGGAAAATCAATGCATTAAACGACACCACGATTCCTTCTTCACCTTCTCTTATGGAAATCAGAGAAAGCAGAGCCCAAACCCCCAACCTCACCGTCTCACACACACTAGGAGGTTTCTAATAAAATGAAGAAAACTGAGTTACAGAATCATTGAGGCTGGCAAAGCCCTCTGAGCTCAGCCAGCCCAGAACATCACCCCAGCAGCCACACCAGGGCACTCGGTGCCACAGCCGCAGTCCTTCAACACCTCCAGACACAGGGACTCCCCTACTGCCTTGGGAAGTCCAGTCCAAGCTCTGATCCCCCTTTCCGTGAGGAAGGGCTTCCTAACATTCAACCTAACCCTCTCTTGGCAGCAACAGGACCTGGCCTCTCATCCTGGTGCTGGGTGCCTGGACTTCAAGGTCATGCAGATACGGAGGCAAAACAGAAACTGCGGTGGGTTTGCTCTGGGCTTTTATAGGGGGAAAAAGTTGGAGAGGAAATCTGGCAAAACCATTTCACGGGATGCAGAAAACCAGTAGTTTTGCTGGAAAATCACTGCAGCCCTCCAGCTGGTTGGGTGGCAGAGGCTGGGTGGCAGAGGCCACTCTTCACCCCTTATTCTATTGCATCCAAACCAAACTCTGCTCCTTGTGGAGCTCCAGCTAAGGCAAAGCTGGAGCCTGTGCTGAACACTGAACTCCTCCAGGCTCCCAAACTCCAACAGCTCCATCACACCCAGAGGAAAACTCTCCTGGCCGTGCCCACAGAGCAGCTTCATCTGCAAACACTCCCAGCAGCGACCGTGCAGCTGGGTTGGGTGAGATCCCACGGGGATAACGTGGCTATCCGGTATCTTGGCTACAGTCACTCCCACCCATCTCCAAAATTCCCATCCCAGCCTCCCGGGGCTGAAAGGATTTTGTGAGCCTTTAAGAACCAAATCCAAGAACACAGAGGCTCTCTGCTCGATTGCAAAGGAACAAACTCCCTCTCCCATAATGAAATAAAAAGGCAGAAAAAGAGCATCCTGCTGCTGCATTCTGCAGCTGAAACAAAAGCAGGGGTGTTGTGGGGATTGCTGGGAACAGCCACCAGACAAACGCTCGGCGGCTCCGTTTCAGACCAACTGCTTACAGAAAACTTTGCTGCTATCCACCAGAGGATAACGGAAACTCGAGACAAACACATTCTGGAAGGGTGGACAGAGCTGTAAGCAATCAGTTCCAGTTTCTCAGAGGCTACGGGTCGAGAACAACAGTAACTGCAGGAGTCAGCATCAATAGGACTTCCTCCCCCTAGGACTGCGGCTGGAGGCCTTTCACCAGCTTTCAGCTGTGAATTAGATTTGTTCTGTACGTGCAGAGAACCTGAACCCCCTCCTACGCACTGAGCAACGGCCACTTGTGAAGTTTTAAGCACCAGAAGGCACTGTGGTTACTGGGCCGTGCGAGCAGGGCCGATGGACCGGCCACTCCAGAGCTGATTCTCTGCACTGAGCTCACGGAAGAGCTCAAGAGGTGTCATAGGATCACTGAATGTGTTGGGCTGGAAGGGACCTTTGAAGGTCATCTAGTCCAATCCCCCTGCAGTGAACAGGGCCATCTCTAACTGCACCAGGTTGCCCAGCTATCCAGCCTGACCTTGAACGGCTCCAGGGATGGAGCTTCTACCACCTCTCTGAGCAGCCTGTTCCTCCCCTGCTCTTTAAAACTACTGCCACAGCCTTGTGAACAGTCCCTCCTCTCCAGCTTTCTTGAAGGGCTCCTTCAGGTACTGGAAGGCTGCTGAAAGGTCTCCCTGGAGCCTTCATTTCTCCAGGCTGAACAACCCCAATTCTTTCAGCCTGCTCTGTAGGAGACCACCGGTCACAGACCACTGGCACAAACCAGCAACTCTCACCTCCTCCTGAAGGGAAGGACTCTAAGGAGTCACTTCGGGAATTGGAAGGCACCAATAAAACCTCCACAGTCCATAGATTCAGAGATTCCTAGAATGGGTCAGGTTGGAAGGGACTTTCAAGATCACCCAGTTCCAATCCCCCTGCCAGGAGCAGGGACACCCCCACCAGACCAGGGTGCTCAAGGCCCCATTCAATCTGGCCCTGAACATTTCCATGGAGAGGGCAACCACAGCCTTCCGAGGCAACCTGGTCCAGTGTCTCAGCACTCTCATCATGAAGAGCTTCCTCCTGACTCCTCTGGACACGTTCCAGCTCAATCTCCTTCCTGTGTTGAGGGCTCCAGAACCAGGTGCAGGACTGCAGATGGGGTCTCACAAGAGCAAAATAGAGGGAGAGGATTCCCTCCTTCGCCTACTGCTCACGCTTCTCTTGATGCAGCCCAGGATGCTGGCTCACGTTGAGTTTTTCATCGACCAACTCCCCCAGGTCCTTCTCCTCAAGGCTGCTCTCAATCTGTTCCCCACCCAGCCTGTATTTGTGCCTGGGATCGCCCTGACTCAGGCGCAGGAGCTTGCACTTGGCCTTGCTGAATCTCGTGAGGTTGGCACTGTCTTTGTTTCAAACTATTCAAAAGTGCAAAACGTCACCTCCATTGGTCTGAACCCCAAACAGTGATGCTGAACCCTCGAAGTTATAAACAACGACAAACAAGACCCTTACACACGCACACTGCTGTCACCGTAGGAGTGCTAATCAATCCTGGGGTAATCAGAGTTGCGAGTCCCCCCCTTTTCCATCAGGGTACCAGCTGGGCCACTTCCCCCAGCTTGAAGGGAAGGACAGCAGCATCACAGGCAATTAAATTAATCAGCCTAGGGGAGTGCTGAATGAAAATTGCCGGTAGCAGCACCGCGTGTCACCGTGGGAAGCCAGACTGTGCTCCTTCTGTGCCAGAGGAGCCAAAGCAGGTTAAAGAGCTCTGCAGGCAGCAGCCAGCACAGTGGGTTTGCACAGAGCACAACTGAGACCGTCGCGGAGGAGCTGGGGTTGGTACCTGAGATCCTCTGCTGCTCCTGAGAGAAGTCGATGCCTTCGCCGATGGAACTCATGATTTTTTCAATCTGAAAAACACAAAGAAGGAGCATTATTCACACAGGCTGAGGAGAAGTTAAAAGGCAGCCCTGGGATTTCACCTGCTGGAGAAATCCAGGAAAGGATCTTAAGAAGCCTCTGGCCCAGAAAAGCTTCCCTTATCACAGCTGGAAAAGTCTTTGTAAGGATGGAGATTCAGAAGGGATACAGAGAGGCTGGGATTCCACAACCTGACAGTGTCTAGAAAGAAACAGCTCCCATCAGCCATCCCTCTGGATCATGGAATCAAGAAGGAAAGGAACCCCAGTGCAAACACACAGACCCACCATCACCAGCAGTGCACACTGTGCTGCACCCGACACAGGCACTGGAGGGTACTTTGGTTGGTCTGAGGCTTTGTAAACCATCATGCTACCCAAACCTGCACGTGGAGGCTCCTCACTACTGCCACCAGGAGCAGAGATCATAGAGTCAGAGATCACAGAAGCAGAGATCATAGACTGGGTTGGGTTGTGAGGGAGCTCAGAGCTCCCCCAGGGCCAACCATGAACACTGACACCTCTCACCAGACCAGGGTGCCCAGAGCCCCATCCAACCTGGCCTTGAACACTGCCAGGGATGGAGCAGCCACAGCCTCCCCGGGCAACCTGTTCCAGGGCCTCAGCATCCTCACAGGGAGGGACTTCTGCCTCAGATCTCAGCATAATCTCCCCTCTTTAGCCCCCTTGTCCTAGCACTAGAGTCCCTCAGAAAAAGTCTCTCTCCAGCTTTCCTGGAGCCCCTTGAGGGACTGGAGTCTTCTCCACACTGCACAGCCCCAGCTCCCTCAGCAGTAGCAGAGGGGCTCCAACCCTCTGTTCATCCCTGTGGCCTCCTCACGACTCCCTCCAGCAGCTCCACGTCCTCCTTATGCTGGAGATGCATGGAAAGCGTTGGAAAACAGATCCGAGTCCGCAAACGCAGCCAGATCCCGGGGGCAACCGCCCGCAGTCCCCAGGAGAGGGAGCTAAAGACAGTCCCATCCCTCGGACACAGGGAGTCCCAGGCAGCAGCTCCGGGCAAACCTCTGCAATCAAAGAAATCAGAGCCTCTAGAATCCTTAGGGATCGGAAGGGACCGCGAAAGATCATCCAGTCCAACCCCCTGCCACAGCAGCATCACCCAGACCGAGTTGCACAGGAACACAGCCAGGCGGGACTGGAACTTCTCCAGAGAAGGAGACTCCACAACCCCCCTGGGCAGCCCCTTCCAGGGCTCCAGGACCCTCCCTGGGAAGAAGGTCCTGCTGAGATTGAGAGGGAACCTCCTCTGTTCCAGCTGGCACCCAGTGCCCCTTGTCCTGTCCCCAGATGCCCTTGAGCAGAGCCTGGCTCCATCCTCCTGACACCCACCCCTCACAGATTTAGAGACAGGAATGAGGTCCCCCTCTGCCTCCTCTTCTCCCAGCTCAAGAGACCCAGCTCCCTCAGCCTTTCCTCAGCAGGGAGCTGCTCTACTCCCTTCATCATCTTCATTGCTCTACGCTGGACACCCTCCAGCAGCTCTGTGTCCTTCTGGAACTGAGGGGCCCAGGACCGGACACAGTACTCCAGATGGAGTCTCACCAGAGCAGAGTAGAGGGGGAGAAGAACCTCTCTCGATCTGCTACCCACCTGATCCCCCTAGGATGCTGTTGGCCCTCTTGACCACAAGAGCACATTGCTGGCTCAGAGTCACCCTGCTGCCCACTAGGACCCCAGAAACAAGCAGCAACTTCTGCCCAAGAGGGTGGTTTTTCAAGCTCACTGAAGAGCTGCAACCTAATTAACTACTGCAAGTTGCACTCTTCACACAGAGCAAGTTCCTGTATGAAATCTCTCACAAGAGAAGAGGAAGGTACCCTGAGCAGGGATTTACAAGCCAGATCATAGCCAGATCATTCAGCCCAGGGATGAGAAGACTCCAGGGGGACCCTAGAGCTGCCTTCCAGTCCCTGAAGGGAACCTCGGGGAAGGCTGCAGAGGGATTTTTCCTAAAGGGATCCAGTGCCAGGACAAGGGGAAATGGTTTGGAACTGCAGGACAGGAGGGTCAGACTAGAGCTGAGGAAGAAGTTCTTCAGTGCCAGGGTGCAGAGACTCTGCAATCGATTGCCCGGAGAGGCTGTGGCTGCCCCCTCCCTGGAGGTGTTCAAGGCCAGGTTGGAGAAGGCCTTGAGCAACCCAGTCTGGTTGAGAGGGGTGGCTGCCCCTGGCAGGGGGCTGGTGGAGATGAGCTCTGAGCTCCCTTCCAGCCTGGGCCAGGCTGGGGTTCTGTGAGCAGTTCTCCTGGGCTCAGAGCACAGTTAACGCTGGTTTTCTGGGTCTAGACTGCAAATCAATCGTTCAAAACTCAACCACACGTGGAAAAAGGAAGTGAAGGATGCTCTAAAAAAGGATTTCAGTTAAAAGAAGGGATTTGAAGTCACTGGCTGTGGACGGTGCCACTGAAGGAGGTAAAAGGGTTCATTGCTGCCTCCAGGCACAAGCAGAACTCAACAGGAGCTCTGCTACAACAGTCAGGAGGTGCCTGACCCCAACAGCAGGCTCCATCCAGGTCCTCAGGTCCCCTGTTTCATCAGAGGGTGAAGATGACAAAGGAGGACTGGTGTGACAGGCTGGGACACGAAAGCTTCTCCTTACAGAGGCCAAATCATTCAGAACTTTAATCAAGAGCTGGGCAGCTGCAGGAGAGACGGGAGCTGGGGTTCTGAGGCCGAGTTAAAAGGGATGCAGTGGGAAAACAAGAAACCATGATGAAGCCAAGAGAAAAGATAAAAATATCCCCATTTCAAGCGGGCAGAGGGAGCCCTTAAACGGCAAAAATCCAGCCCAGGGTGGTTCATTCTGCAACCGCTCGCAGCTTCAGATAAAAATGAGAAGGGGCCATCTGATCCTGCTGTTCAGACTCCCTGTGGCTGAATAAGGAAACCCCAGAAATCCAGTTTGGAGGGAGAAGTGTGGGGGAAAGTCGGGGGTCCTGTGAGCGAACCTATGGCTCGTTGCTCTGTGGGATCAGCACCAGTGTGGGATCAGCTAAACTGGAACCAGTTAGGAGGAAAAAACTGAGCTGACAGCCTGCCTTGGGCTGCTGAGCCTTTCCTGCCCCCCAGTTTTAACTATTCCTGTCACTGGAGGTGTTTGTGGTGGTCACCTTCACTCCACCAGCCCCGCTCCTCATCACCTGTGAAGGAGCCTGAAGGACACAGGAGCTCCAGCCTGTGGATGATGTGAAAATACTCAGAAGCATTAACTGGCTCCCATTTCCCAGCAGCAGTTACTGCCTGCGACTGAGAGCGCCCAGGTCTCACAAGGGATGGCTTTGCCCGTCCCCATTTTGCCAAGAACCACCGGCCTTACCTGCTGCTCCCCATGCGAAGCAGCCAAAGGCTCCCCAGCAAAGCCCTGCAACCTCCCAGCCATGCAAGAGGGGAGGGAAAACTTCCCATGGAGGGCAACAGAGAGCTGGTGCAGAACAAACCTCAGTGCCAAATCAGACCAGAGGCTTTGGGAGCGACTGCTGGATTCACTTCCCCAGGCAGGCACCGACCCCAAACTGCGGCAGGATTTGTGGGCTACTGCCACAAGCCCAAGGGCTCGCTGCATAATTTGGGTCTCGAGGTCAATCCAGTTCAAGCTGCAGAAGTTGAGGGGATCGAGCTTTGAAGGTTCCTGTCAATTAGCTCCGTTCTAAGGTGTCTTTTGTGATTTGGAGCCGCTCTAGGACCTCCTGCCTGGGATCTTTAGCTGAGGGATGTTTACTCCAGCAGGTCTGGAAGCCTGGGAAGTTCTCATGGGATCATCTGGAGCAAGAACCACTTGGTTCCAGCCAAGCTTTTCCTACAACCAGTCACCAAGAGGAAAAGAAAATAATAAACTAGGTGGGGAGGGAGGGAAGGGAGGAGGCGAGGAGAACAGTGTGTTTGTTCAGGCAGCCCCAAGTCCCTCTGACTGTCTCCCAGCAACAGAGGCAAGCGCTCAGCAGATCTCTTACTCTGCGCTGGGACCCAGCTCTGAAGACGTGTGGGGACTGCTGCCGGCGCTGCTGGGAAAGACAAAGAGCACAAGAACACGTTTCAACACTTCTTTGGTCAGAGCTACCCCTGGGAAGGCTGCTTGCTGAGAGCCAGGTGAGCTCCCCCTCCCATCAGACACTCGTTCCTCAAAATCCCATTAATTTGCAGGAGAGCCAGTGTTCCACCCTCTCCCAGCACCACTCCATGATCAGACACCCTCTCTCCTACCCACTTGCTCCTTCGTTCACTCACAGTGCAGGGTGAAGGAGGAGAGAGAGTGTTAACTTGATTTCAAGACAGGTCAGCTCCTTCCTTCACTGTGTTCCTTGCTGGGAAGAGGCGGCGCACTGGTGTGGGACAAAGGACTCTCCCCACCTTTCCACTCCCTCTCAACACAGATCAGAGTTCCCAAAAAAACAACCTTAGCCCCACACATGGGGATAAGAGGAGCTCAAACACTGCCAGACAAGAGGACAACGTGAATCCAGATCACCACCCGCTCTGCTCGCGGACTGGACGAGTTCCAGTACCCAGGGCAAATCGCCACGGTCTGACACTGTGACAAATGAGCTTCCTTCCCTGCATCCCATTTCCACTGCTGGATTCAAGCTGCAAATGAACTCTGAGTGCCAGGCCAAGTTCACTCGGTTCCGTCTCGCTGCCCTCCCCCTACTACGAGAGGGACTCGATGCTTTTCAGGTCCAGCTGCGAGCCAAAACACAGCCGTGAGGCCTCGCAGGTGCTTGTGCAGCTCTCCAACACCCACGAGCTTTTTCCTCAAAAGCAGGGCACTGCCTGCGCTGTGCAAAAGCGAACAGGAGGGCAACGCTCCCGGGGCTAAGGATCTCACCTTGGCTCACCACGGGCTGCAGCAGGAGGCCGTCATGGTTACGCACCATCCAAACTGCATTACGATGAGAACGAAGGGAATCCTGCTTCACGCCCTGGGCTCTCCAGGGAGAAGCACTCTCCTGATCACACAGCAGCTCAATTATTGCTCCTCACCAAGAACTGGTGAAGATAAGAAAGCAGGAACTTAAAGGGAAGGAAGCATCTTGGTCCTCTAGGAGTAGGGAGGTGACGGTACCCCTGTATTCTGTACTCATGAGATCACATCTTGAGTACTGGGTCCAGTTGTGGACCACAGTATCATAAGGACACTGAGGGGCTGGAGCGGAGCGAGAGATGGGCAGTGAGGTTGGGGAGGGGGCTGGAGAACAGACCCTGTGAGGAGTGGCTGAGGGAACTGGGGTTCTTCTCCCAAATCACTAATGATAGGATGAGGGACAATGGCCTCAAGCTGCACCAGGGGAGGGTTAGGCTGGATCTTAGGAAGACGTTTTTTCCTGAAAGAGTGGCTGGGCACTGGACCAGGCTGCCCAGGGAGGTGGTGGAGTCACCATCCCCAGAGAGGTTTAAAAACCGAGTAGCCAAAGCACTTGAGACCATGGTCTGGGGGTTGGGGAGATGTTGGGATGAGGGCTGGACTTGATGATCCTGGAGGTCCTTTCCAGCCAGGATGATTCTACAGCACTGAAGGGGGGTTGTGGAGTCTCCTCTGGAGACTTTCCAGCCCCGCCTGGCTGTGTTCCTTTGTGACTTGGTCTGGGTGATCCTGCTGTGGCAGGGGGATTGGACTGGATGATCTTTCGAGGTCCCTTCCGATCCCTAAGGATTCTATGATTCTGTAAGTGGAGCTGGAAAAGAAGATTACTTGAGACCAACCTCCACCACAGTTTGGTAGGCAGTTCCTTCCCAGTGGTTAATTATTAAACCATAAAAATACCGTGTTTAAATATAGCCGAGCAGCTCAGGCTGAGCTGTAGCCTGCACATGCAGTTCTGATTTGTTTTGGCTTAACCTGCTTTTTTCCACTGAAGCACCCTGAACAGGTTTGTGGGCTGGGGGTAAAACAAAGCCCCCCAGAGATAAAACCACTAAATGCTTTTGCCTCCAAAATGAATCTGATGGCATGGGTCACTCTGCAGGTAGAGGAGTAGCTGGCTCCATGCTGTAAAGGTACTTCGGACAATGAGTCCTGAAACTACAGGGAAAGGAGGCAAACTACTGCAGAGCTGCAAGGAGGAGACACTGCGAGGATGGGGGAGTGTCCTTCGTTCAACCCCAAAACAAGGGATGTGATGGGAAGGAGTTGCAGAGTGGTTTCCAGGAGAGCACACAGAATCACATGGAATTACTGAGGCTGGAAAAGCCCTCTCAGATCATCCAGCCCAGCCCAGGACCTGACATCAGCACAGCAGCCACACCAGGACACTCAGGGCCACAGCCAGGCTGTCCTTCAACACCTCCAAGCACAGGGACTCCATCACTGCCCTGAGCAGTCCAGTCCAGGCTCTGATCCCTCTTTCCATGAGGAAGGGCTTCCTAACATCCAACCTAACACTACCTGGGCAGCTTCAGGCCCTGCCCTCTCATCCTGGTGCTGGGTCCTGGGAGAAGAGCCTGACCCCCACCTGACTGCAACCTCCCTTCAGGGAACTAGAGAGAAGGAGAAGGTCCCCCCTGAGCCTCCAGGCCAAACACCCCCAGCTCCCTCACAGGGTGCTGATTTCTTTTCCCATTTGCCTGCTTTTCACCAAAAAAATGCAAAACAACCTCAAAAAAAGGAGCTGGGTGGGGTTGTGGGCTGGGGAAGCGCTGAGCTCCTCCAGGCAGGCAGGCAGGCAGCCACGGACACATAGCAACTGGCACTCAACTCCAAAACACAACTTTATCTTAGAACAAACCACCCCGCCACCGAGTCCTGACCGATGGAGAGAAGGGCTGTTTGTTTGCACAAGGCCAGGGAAGGCTGGAGGAGCCGCTGGTTGCTGGGGCTTTTGCTGCTGCCAGGACTGAGGGACATTTCAACACCAGAGTTCTGCAGAGTCATTCCCCACCTCGCAGCGCTCATGGGAGAAGCAGCATCTCATGACTGCATCTCCAAAACAGCGCCCTGAGTACCCAGTAGGACACCCAGGCAGGACAGGTCTCTCCGAGACAGTGTCCAAGGCCAGGCTGCAAGGGGCTCTGGGCAACCTGGTCTGGCAGGAGGTGTTGTTGGGGAGTTACACTTGCTAGCATCGTGGCATCGAGTGGGAGAGGCTCACATCCCTTCCCCCAGTGAGGGGGTACTCAGGAGGATCTGTTCCCAAAGCAGGGAGCAGCCCCATTGCCCAGTTTATCTCTGGGACCTTGAAGCTGCTCCTACTCCAACCATCTGCAGGTGCATGTTCCTGCCCTGGGACAATGATGATGGTGATGGTGATGATGAGGTGCTGAGGCCCTGGAACACACTGCCCAGGAAGGTTGTGGCTGCTCCATCCCTGGCAGAGTTCAAGATCAGGTTGGATGGGGCTCTGGGTACCCTGGTCTGATGAGAGGGGTTGGCATGGGGTTGGCACTGGGGGAGCTCTGAGCTCCCTTCCAGCCCAAACCAGTCTGGGATTCTACAACAGGTCCCACATCTTCTCTGAAGAGTGATGCCAGGCACCACTTGAAGCCCCAAAGGACCCTTCTCCCCACAGCCTGAGCCCACACCCAGCCCTGCTGCGCTTCAATCCTATTCCCTGCCCTGATGAAGCTGCAGTGCTCATATTAATCTCTCTAGATTTTTCTTCCCCCCTCCCTGAAGTTTGGAGCCAGCAAGTCCATTGAGAGAGACAGAAGACGATTAAACAAGTCCCAGGGTCTTTTATCACCAAAATAAAAGGCAGCTTCACGCACGGCAGGCTGCCTGCAGCAGCTCATCTGCATGCAGGGGACGGAGGATTCATTCAGAAAGCACAAAATCGAGCAGCTCTCCATTTGCCTGACACTTGCCCGGATTTGGAGGCATCTTTGTGCTACTGGAGCTTTCTGGAAGAAGCTTAACAAAACCTCTCCTACAGCTGGAAAACCTTCACATCTACCATCAATAGAAACACACGGGTTCTGTTCTCTGCCTCCACGTGCAGCAGCCATTCCCAAGGACATCGCTAGGTTGCCCTGAGAGGAGGAGAAATCGGATACAGGTGGAAATGCCACCATTTGGATGAGCAGATACAGTCGAAAGCTACAGCTATCCCACCTCAGACCACTTATAAGCAGGGCTGCCCCCTCTCTCCATCCCTACAAGAGTTGGTCAGAGCATCCAGCTACTTCAGGCAAATCTCTGCATCACTGCTCCTCCGCATCCCCAACTGAGCTCCAGGCTCTGAGCCCCAGAAACCAGCTCTGTTTAGAGTAAAAAGTGCTTCCTCGCTTTGAAACGAAAGCAGCAAACCCTGAAGGAAGCTCTGTGGATGTTAATGCGAGGTTGGAGTGTGCCCAACCCTTCCACCACAAGCCCTTGTCATCCCAACACCCTGCAGCTCTTAGCAGGGAGACATTCCTGAGAGGCCAAACGTTACCTGTGAAATCCAACTTCTTGACAGAGGACGGAGAGCCCCTCTGCTGCTTTTATCCTGGAAAACCAGCTTTTGGAATTAACTCAGGGGCACTGAAGAAAAACTCTGGTGAAGTGGTTTTTTCCTCCTGAAATCACTCTAACAACTTCAGACTTGTTAAATCAGGTATGAACAGAGCGAGATGGAACACACCTCACTCTCCTGCTCTTCCCTGGTTCCTAACTGCTGCATCAGCCCCTGATACCGAACAGGGAGCGACGTGCTGCCGCCAGGGGATGGTTTAGGGTTGAAGGTGTCTCTGCAGAGACAGCACATTGCCTTTGGGAAGCAAACCAGCAGAAAAATCGGGGTTATTTTCCCCTTGAGCTGCTGTCTGTGATTTACTAGTTCACCCGAAGGTGACAGCAGTGACTCCATCTCTGTGACAAGGGGTGACTGCCTGCTTGGGCCATCACCAGGAGTATTACAGGACAGTGGAATGAGGCTGCTCCTCAAGACCCCTCTGCCTGGTGCTTCCTGGGTTTATCCTCCCTTAGGATGCAACTGCTGGTACCCCAGGCTGGCAAAAACCCTGAGCGGGGTCAGTGCCTTCTGCTTCCTCCGTGGCCCCTTCCCAAACTGGTAGCTTAGAATCATAGAAACACAGGGTTGGAAGGGACCTCCAAAGGGCATCCAGTCCAACCCCCTGACACCAAGCAGGGCCAGCACTCACCACACCAGGGTGCCCAGAGCCCCAGCCAGCCTGAGCTTGAATGGCTCCAGGGATGGGGCCTCCACCCCCTCTCTGGGCAGCCTGGTCCAGGGATCCCCCAGCCTCAGATTCCAGACCTTTCTCCTCCTGTCCAGCCTCACTCTGCCCTTTTCCAGCTTCAAACCAGGACCCCTCATCCTATCGTTCCCTGCTTTTCAGGTTCTGAAAGATGTTCTAAGTTTCCCCCAGAGCCTTCTCCTCTCCAGGCTGAACAACCCCAACTCTCTCAGCCTGACCCCACCACAGAGGGGCTCCAGCCCTCTGAGCTTTTCCATGCCCTCCTCTGAACTCTTTCTAACAGTTCCTCATCCTTCTGGTGTTGGGGACTCCAGAGTTGAGACACGACCAGTCCAGGAACGTGGTCAGAGGGAAGAGAGGCAGTGACACGTGTCTCAGAAACACCGAGCAAGGCAAGCATTCAGCTAACAGCAGGCAGTTAAACAAACCCGCACCGAAAGCAGCAGCGTGTGCTCTGCCACAGGCAGGGTATCAGGGCACTCTGACGACACCCTGCAGCAGAAGCATAATTAAGAAGCTCTCAGGATTCCCATTACAAATCCTCATTCCTAAGGGGTTCATAACCTGCTGTATGAACTCGCCTGGGGCTGGAGCCGGAGAGGGAAGAAAGCGGTTCCAGCAGCGTGTGTCATTGCTGAAAGCTCCTCAGGGAGTCGAGTGCAGAGGTTATCAGGATTTGAAATTTCTGCAATCCTGACTGAGTGTCAAGGGGTGAGAATTCATCATTTTTAAGCTTCTGCAACTGGGGGATGAGGCAGATTTGGTTAAAAAGTCTAGGAAACCTCTCTGAACCAGACAGCTTAAAAAAAACCCCAAACTTCTACAGCTTAGAGACCTGAGTCCAACTAATCCCCTACAGACGGTGTCCAGCCCTGTGAGAGCCTGACAGGGCAGCTCTGAAAAGCAAGGGGAGAAAAGTGAGGCTCTCTGACGTCAGAGGATGATGCTGGGGGAGGACAAACAGCTCCACTCCACGCAGACACCCCGGCAAACCCCTAACACAGCTGAGGGAAGATCAACCGCCTGAGGGAGGAGATGCCTCCTGCACACAGTCTGACCCCACGTCTCCCATATTCTGGGTCAGACAGCTACGAGGTGACACCAGCTGAACCCAAGATGCTGCTGGTCCAACTGGTTTCGGGGTTTTCTAGTAAACAAGAGTCGGTTATTGTGGGGCTGCTGGGAGGAAAAAGAAAGCAGAAGTCATCGAATCGAGATTTAAGGGTTTCCTTTATCTAACTGCTGCCTTGTGAAATCATCTCTCCAGAGACTGAGGCCACAGTACGGAAGGGATGTTTGGGGTCAGCACAAAAGCAAATGGTTCCAGTAGCAGTTACACAACAGAGCTGAACACCCAGCCCTGTGCAAGAGCAACCGGCCGCGGGGGAACAACAGCTTTAGGCTTTCTGAGCATCTCAACACTCTCACCCCACTCACACCTCCAGTCCCATCACGGGCAATAATCCCCCAGAGATTATGACTTGCAGAGTTTTCAGGCCCCTCAGTACTGCACTGGTTCAACTCCTCCTGCTCCTCAAGAAACAAGGAATCACAGAACAATCCTGGTTGGAAAGGAGCTCCCAGATCCCCGAGTCCAACCATCCCCATCCCAACAAAACCCCTCTGACAAACACAACCTGACCCCCTCCCTGCTGCCACTCGAGCAGGGCAGGAAGCACCATGGCTACACGGTTCTTCAACACCTCCAGGCAGGGGGACTCCACCGCCTCCCTGGGAAGGCCCTGCCAGTGCCCAACCACTCTGGCTGCAGAGAATCTCTGCCTCAGATCCAGTCTGACCCTCCCCTGCCTCAGCTGCAGAGCAGTGCCCCTGCTGCTGTCAGCAGGCACCGAGGAGCAGAGGCCAACAGCCACCCCTCCACAGCCTCCCTTCCGGGAGCTGGAGAGGGCAGTGAGGTCCCCCCTCAGCCACCTCTTCTCCCAACTCACCCTGCCCAGCTCCCTCAGCCTCTCCTCATTCATCTCTCACCCCCTCCTGAGCTGGGTAGCTCTGCTCTGGACCCATTCCAGCATCTCCAGGTCTCTCCTATCATGAGGGACCCAGATCTGAACCCAGGACTCGAGGGGAGGGCTCCCAAGGGCTGAGTCCAAGGGCACCAGAACTTCCCTTCTCCGGCTGACCCCGCTATTCCAGATCCAGGCCAGGATCCTGTTGGCCTTCTGGGCTCCTATGAAGCCAGCTGTCTCCCAGCACCCCCAGGTCCTTGTGTGCTCCTTAGCACAAGTGCAGCCCTGAGGATTTTGGATGTGGTCCATGAATTTAATTTCTAGATTGGTGACAGCACATAAACCACCACCGGGCTAGTCTGCGATGCTCCAGCTTACATCCTCACCATCACCCCCCCATAGAGGAGCAGCCTCATATTTCACCACTCAATATATCCTGCGGATACGAGAGAGCCCAGCCAGTGCTGTTATGAGCTCAGCATAACAAACACCAACGACCCTGGAAATTTAACACTCGAGTTATTAATCCTGACCTAAACGACAAAGCCAGCGTGGGGTTTGTTTCAACACCCCAGATCAGAGTTTCCCGGCGATATCCTCCTCCAGCCGCACCACCCCGTGAGGACCGGCTCCGTTTGGTGCTGCTATCGAGATGTTCTGCCACTGCTCATCAGCGACAAGGGCACCAACGGTTTGTAGCTTAATAAGGTCTGAGCAACTCATCTGGATCAGGATCAGGGACCGTCGCTTCAGCCCACTCTCCAGCCTGTGTCCTCACACAAATCCAAACACATTCCAGAAGGAAAAGAGTGTAGAGTAGAAATTTGTGTTTCAGACCCGTCCCGCGGTGCCTCTGCACTTCCAGAGCCCCTCAAACACCAGGGAATCAGACAATTGTTTAGGTTGGAAAGGACCTTCGAGATCATCCTGGCAAGGACCCGGTCAAATTCGACTTTAACTTGACAAGAAAGACGGTCAGAAGTCACTGGATGTCTGCTGGGAGCAGGGAACTGGCTGGGCACTGCCTGCTAGAGCTCACAGTAAAGAAGGGAAGATCCCATTAAGGATATTGAATCTGTTCACTGCCTGCACAGCTACGTTTTCTGGCCCTCACAGAGCCAAGAGTGATGTCAGGTCTTGCTGCAAAGGTTTTCTCCTGCTCACAGGATAGGGCTGTTCAGCCTGGAGAGGAGAAGGCTCCAGGGGTAGCTCATAGAAACCTTCCAGTGCCTGGAATGGCTGTCAGAAGGCTGGGGAAGGCTGTTCCCAAGGGCAGGGAATGATAGGATGAGGGGTCCTGGTTTGAAGCTGGAAAAGGGCAGAGTGAGGCTGGACAGGAGGAGAAAGGTCTGGAATCTGAGGCTGGGGGATCCCTGGACCAGGCTGCCCAGAGAGGGGGTGGAGGCCCCATCCCTGGAGCCATTCAAGGTCAGGCTAGCTGGGGCTCTGGGCACCCTGGTCTGGTGAGTGCTGGCCCTGCTGGGTGCAGGGGGGCTGGACTGGATGCCCTTTGGAGTTCCCTTCTAATCCTTTGATTCTACGATCCTACGACAATCAGAATTGTTTAGGTTAGAAAAGACATTTAAGATCACTGAGTCCAACATTAACCCAAGGGTACCAAACCCACTGCTGAGCCATCACTGGTGTCTTGAGACAGAGCCACACAAACACTTGGATAAAAATAACAACTCCTCAAGCGCTGGAAGACACGAAGTCCAGTGGAAAAGAACATAATGAAGGACTGGATTTAGTAAGGACATCGGGGCCGGCCACTTCTGTTCCTGAAAAAGAGCCCTGATATCGCTAACCATCACAAGATCGTTACGTAAGCAAAATATCCGTCAGAGCATTCGGAATTTACAGAGAAGACTCAAAAGCTCCTGATTAACAAACACTGAGTTAGTCCATTTGGAAAGTTAACAAACACAGCAGACTGCAAACTGGTGAGTGATCAGTGTGCCCAGTTCTGGAGTCCCCAGGACAAGAAGGACTTGGAGCTGCTGGAGTGAGTCCAGAGAGGCCATGGGGATGACCAGAGGGCTGAAGCCTCTCTGCACTGGGGACAGACTGAGGGAGTTGGGACTCTTCAGCCTGGAGAAGAGAATGTTCCAGAGAGACCTTATAGCAGCTTCCAGAAGTTGAAGGGGCTCTAGGAAAGCTGGAGAGAGACTTTTTCTGAGGCACTCTGGTGCTAGGACAAGGGGAATGGGTTCAAGTTAAAAAAGTTAAGATATGAGCAGAGATCTGGGGCAGAAATCCCTCACTGGGAGGGGGCTGAGGCCCTGGANAAGCTGGAGAGAGACTTTTTCTGAGGGACTCTGGTGCTAGGACAAGGGGAATGGGTTCAAGTTAAAAAAGTTAAGATATGAGCAGAGATCTGGGGCAGAAATCCCTCACTGGGAGGGGGCTGAGGCCCTGGAACAGGTTGCCCAGGGAGGCTGTGGCTGCTCCATCCCTGGCAGTGTCCAAGGCCAAGTTGGCTGGGGCTCTGGGCACCCTGGTCTGGTGACACCTCTCAGTGTCACTGCCCATGGCAGAGGGTTAGCACCAGGGATGCTCTGAGCTCCCTTCCAGTCCAAACCAGTCTGACATTCTATGATCCCAGTGCACTGCTTGCACAGGACTAATTGTGATCCTGTTCAGGCTGTAATTGGTGACCTACAAATAAGAGTAGAAAGACATCACTGTGCATTTGGATCTGCGTCGCAGGCACTTTCACAAATCCCTGTGACTGTGCGGATGGAAAAGCTTCTTCCACGCTCAGGGTGGTTGATAAGCTGCTACATCTCATTATATTTCACAGACCTGCCTGAGGGAGAGCTGCCCCGATACCTGTCGAGTTACAGCTGATTTGATAGGGATCAGAGAGCTGGCAATCCAACCCCTGTTCTGCCTAAGCCCTGCTGCTAAACACAGGATTAAACTATGTCTGGTTTTTACATTTGCCCTGAACTCCAACCCAGCTCAACTACAGCACCGGGAAACTCACTCTGGTCTGGGCACTCAGGGCTGCTCTGGGTGTTCATGACAGGTCTGGGCGCTCAGGGCTGGGCTGGATGCTCAGAGCTGGTCTGAACACTCAGGGCGGGGCTGGTCTGGGCTCTCAGGGCTGATCTGGACGCTCAGGGCTGGTCTGGATGCTCAGAGCTGGTCTGAATGCTCAGGGCTGACCTGGATGCTCAGGGTTGGTCTGGGCTCTCAGGACAGGTCTGGATGCTTAGGGCTGGCTTACACTTCACACAGATACCAACCCAAGCCCCTAGGTGGAAACACAAAGGGTTTCACTTCAAATTCAGTCTGGGTAGAGGAAGTCCTGCCTGTGGGGGCAAAGGGAAAAGAAACTCAGCACAAGGGATGATGTCAGAATTCCTGACCTTAGCACAGGAAGAACGAGAGGAAGCGTTGGGGGCTGGAGATAATGGAATACTCAGCCCAATAATGAAGCTGATTAAGATCCTGATGGACAAGTTTGTTTAGACCAGCAGAAATCAGAACAAAACACTGACCCTGCTACTGCTTTAGCCCTAAACAAAAACAATTACCAAATATTTCAATAGGCAAAAGGAAAACTGGGATGAGAGCTCAGGAACTGGGGCCAACTCGGTGAAACTCACCAAGCCAAGGCCACCTCGCTCCAGGAACAGGCTCTGCCTGCTCCCTCTGGCCAGACCCAGGGCAAGTGAGGAGTTAGGAGCTAAACCCCTGAGCCAAAAGGAAAAATGAAGCATTTCAGGAGGCAAAAGCTGCTGGGAAGTTTGTGAAGAGCTTTGAGACCCACTCAGCAAGGATATCCTTGGACCACCTGAGCCAGAGGTTTGATGGTCATGGAGTGGCTGAATGTATGGATCTTTCACAGAATCATGCAGGCTGGAAGAGACCTCCAAGCTCATCCAGTCCAACCACCACCCCAAACCCTGTTCCCCAGGGCCACTTGGTGTTTGAACCCCTTCAAGGACAGGGACTCCCCCACTTCTCCAGTGTGTTTCTCATGTGAGGTACCAACACTGATCCACAGGGAGAGGGCCAGGGAGCTGCTGCGCAGTAGGTAACTGCAGGAGCTGGTCAGGACTGAGCTCTCACAAGATGCAGTTTTGCCAGGCACAAACCCAGCAGCTCCCCCTGAATAACAAGAGAAATATTTGCATTTCCTCCCACCGGCAGCTCGCAGCTCAGAATTTCAACTTGTGGGTGCCCTCTTAAAGGCAGCAGCAGGGTTTGCACCGAGAGCTTTTCCTGCTTCAATGCAAATGTTCTTAATCCTCGACTGTCAGCCTGCAAGGAAGGCACTAACCCCACCAGGGACTTAAGCACCCCAGCAGTCCTGACAAGGCTAACAGAGCTCAAGTATTCAAGGTACCCCAGAGCAGCCACAGCCTCTAACAACTTCCCCACCACCACCCCAGCTCTGCACAACCCAAGCGGGAAGGCAGGACTTACTGCTGTGGGGTTAAGACAGACAACCCCCCCCCTACACAATGGGTCAGCAACTGGTAAACCCCCACATCCCCAGTTAGTGCAAATGGGAAAGAATTCCTTCTGCAGCAAGAACAACCCCGCTGCAATCATTCACAGGAGATGATGGTGGTCCAGTGCGATAATTAGCTACTGAATATTCATTGATTCTTCAACTAATTCACTTGGGAGGGAAAAAAGGCATCCAAGTGGTGACCGTGCATCTCCTCTGTGTAAAAATAAAGTCAAAGTACAAAGCAGGTTTCATTCAGTTCCCCCAGTTCCTTTTAGAAGGAGGTTTAATCTCTTCCTAAAGGAGCTAAAGACAAAGCACAAAGCAACTCCCTCGTTTAGCCGGATTGATGCTGGAAGCTTTGAGCCCGGTGTTCATTACAAATTCAGCATCGGAGCCACTTACGTGAGAGCAGACAGCTGGAAGTGGAGGATTAGGGATGTCAGGAGCTGGATCTGAGGCTAATTCTCAGCAGCCTGCCTGGTTCTTTGCCCCTGATCGCGTAACAGATCGTTTTTCTTACCCGCATCAACAGCCCAGCAGAGCAGGGAACTCGAACCCGCTGTGTTTTGGCTTCGAGCAGGGACGCAGCGATGGGTTGGGGACACCAGCTCCTCCTGCATCTCCCGTGTATCAGGGAGCAGCAGCACATTGGAAACCCGTTAGAGAGGCACTAAACCTAAATTCCTGAAGCCCAGACACCGCCCAGCATCACTGTTTTGAAGCCAAATGTCTCTCCTCTTCCTCTACAAACGAGGCCCATTTATCTGGGATTTGCATTTAGGGGTTTTCACTTCATCACCTCCCCGCGGGGGACACAGCTTCCAAACCACCGATTTTATCAACCTGCTAAAGGGACTGAAGGTCTCTGGCACAGCCACCGCAGTTTTTAGAGGGTTTAGGTATTTCACCACATCCTCCAGCCCAGCTGTCGTCCCTCTCCCCATTCCCCAGCAGATCACGTCCTCTGTAATTACTCCCACTGTCAGGATGCTGCTTCCCCAGCAGAGCTCAGTGAGGGACTGGGATGAAGTTTTACTTTGTCTTGGTCAGGGTCCGCTGAGCTATCAAATGGATAAAAGAACCTGGGGAAACACCAACAGAAGCCAGGGCAGGGGGAGAAGGAGCTGTCAACATCTAAACCCGGCTCAGCCAGGGGGCCTGGCTCAGCCTGGTCCAACCATGGGGGCTCAGGACAGAGAGAGGGTGTTGCATACTCTCAGCCTTTGTTACACTCTACTATTGACAGCAGACACTGGTTGAACAGCTCACTACTCACCTTGGGGATGTCTGTGCTGCCTTTCATTCAAGAGACACACAGCAGCTTATCGAGGGAGACATCAGCTCAGCCCCTCCTGGATCACACCCTGCGGTGGGAGGGTTTGCTGAGCCACCTCCAAGAGACTGCTGCACCGTTCGGCGTGAACCCAGGTCGGGTTGAACCCAGATGTGCAGGGCTGGAGCTGCTCTATGAAGGACAGAGGGAGTTATCCACCCTGGAAAGGGTGGGCTGGGTGCTGAGAGTCCCTGTTCCTCTTTCAGGAGGGCAAACACAGTTTGCCCCATCCCAAATTCCCTGTGAGCTGTGACTATCCCCTTCATGACAGTCCCGGCCATGCACTCAGCTCCCTCTGCTAACTGTCTGTTGGGCCTATGAGCAAAACCCCGTTTATCACTCCAGCCCTCGGACAGGTTTGGAAGGATTCAAATACTGATGCTGACCAGGAGCAATACTCCCTCCTTGCTTCCCACTCAAGTGGAGGATGAGGCATTTTCAGTCCTCACTCCACTCCCTGGGCAACTCTCTGCTCTTTGCTTTAATAATTTCTCCTTCTTGCTTGTCAGGAGCTCCCGTCTGACACCCCACAGGCATCCACCCTCCCAGCAGGGCACTGGTGGGCAAGAGGCAGCCAGGACATGAAGGAGCAGACCCTTCTGCAGCAGAGAGAATGGAGCAGTCGATATCTGCTATTTGGAGCTGCAACTGGGAGCAGGGATGAGCTTTGCCAAGTGAATCATTTCTTCCACCTCCCACCCTTCTGGCAAAGGGCACCGACAGCGCTCGGTTGGGGAGGGACAGGACCCTTCATTTGCAAACAGCAGACTTTTACCCCACGAGCCCTGGGAGGAGCAGCTGAGGGAACTGGGGCGGGGGGTTAGACTGCGGAAAAGGAAACTGAAGGGACATCTCTTGCTCTCTACAACTACCTGACAGGAGATTGGGAGTGTGGAGGGGCTCAGCATCTTCTCCCTGGTGTCAGGCGATAGGAGCAGATGAAATGGCTGCAGGCTGTATCGGGGAGGTTTAGGCTGGATCTTAGGAAGAATTTCTCTTACCAAACTGCTAGTAAACACTGGAACAGGCTGCCCAGGGCAGTGCTGGAGTCCCCATCCCTGGACGGGATGAACCGGGTGCTGAGGGACAATGACCTGGCAGCGCTGGGTTAAAGGTTGGATTTGATGATCTTAGAGGTCTCTTCCAACCAAAGAGATCCTGTGATGTCCCAGGTCAGCGAGACTGGGCCAAATCACCCAGAGCGATGCGCCTGATCCCATCTGTCCATGGACACAAACAGGCTCCAGTGCCCTGGATGGACAAGGCCAGTGAGCAAAGTCCTCTGCTTGCCTGCACGTGGCATGGAGCTGCACGTGGACCTCCCCGCCTGCCTGCATCAAATTCGTTAACAGAATAACATGTAGATCTGCCTTTGTTTCCCCTCAACACAGAGGAAGGGCCAGCTCACAGCTAACAGAGGCAGCTCACCAAGGTTTTCTATGAGGCTGGTAAATTCAGAGGCTGGAAGTTGCATCTAATTCAGAGCAGCTGCACCATCCCATTGAGGGAACTAATGAGCCCTCCAACAGCAACACTTGGTTTGTGTTTAGGTCTCATTATTGTCATCATGGGCAGCTCCATCAGCCCCTTTCTGCACATACAAATCACTGCAAAAAGCCCCCCACGCTCCCCACAGGTGTCTCTTCATCGCAGGAGGCTGCTCTGGGGTGTTTTACAGCCAGAGCTGGCCCGAGCACATCAGCTCCTGACTGCCAGCAGCTCCCTTCTATAGGAAACTGCTCTGCCCCATGAACTGTGCCCCTCCTGTGGCAGCATCTGAGTGTAGTTGCCACACCATCAGTCACACTGGGAGCCTGCCAGTCAGAATGGGACCTCGATGGTCAGCATTGGAGCCCCCCAGTCAGCATGGGAGCCCATGCTCCTCAATACTTTGAAAATCAAAAAGCAAATCCTCTCCCCCAGCTCATCCCCTTCTTATGAGAGCATTTACCTCCATGTGGGGTTTTTCCAGGGGGACAAAAACGCTGTGCAGAAAGAGGTGCTTGCTCTCCCACAGATGGGGAAACTGAGGCAAAGAGAGGAAATCTTCACCTACAATTATCTCAAGCTTGTCTCTGACAGCCATGAGACCCCAGGGCAAATCAGTGTTCCGATGCTACTGCCAGGTTACAGCAATTCTAGATGTTTAAATTGTGCCAGAAAGCAGCATCACATCAACCCATCAGGCCCCACTGCACGCAGCTGGGAATTTATAGAATCATAGAATCCTCATGGCTAGGAAGGATCTCCAGGAGCATCAAGTCCAGCATCAACTCAACCCCCAGACCATGGCCTTAAGTGCTCTAGCTACTGGCATTCTAGCTTCAGGATAGGGGACACTCCACCCCCTCCCAGGGCAGCCTGGTCCAGTGCCCAGCCACTCTCTCAGGAAAGAACTTCTTCCCAAGATCCAATCTCACTCTCCTCTGATGCAGCTTGAGGACATTTCCCCTCATCCTATCATTAGGAATTTGGGAGAAGAGACCAGCAGCAGCCTCGCTCCAACCTCCTGTCAGGGATCTGTAGAGAGCACTAAGGTCTCCTCTCAGCCTCCTCTTCTCCAGACTAAAATTCCTCACACTCTTCCTCTCATTTCCTCACCTAAACATCCCGGGAAGGAAAAGCAGATTCTTCCTCCCGTGGCTGCAGGACTGACAGCCGGGGCAAACGCTGCTGTTTGTTTCCAGGCAGGGCAGCAGATCAGCAGGTCGGTGTCTCTGAGTGCAGGAAGCAGAGGGACAACAGCACTTGACCTCTGCTACCAGCACAGTCCTGCAGTGCTGCGAAGCCAAAGGCTTCTTCCCTTTCAACGGCCACTGTAAAGAGCTGGGGGGAGGCATGAAACACTCAGGGAAACTTTTCCTGTCCTCTCACATCAGAGGTTTTGCCTAAGAGCAATAGTACAACCACCCAGTAACAACCAGTAAAGGCTCTATAACCAAACCAGTGACACAGGGAAAGAGATTTATCTGCACTGCGGGGACTGAGAGATGAACTGCTTGTACTCCGGAGGGGTTCCCACACCCAGGAGGGATTCCCATACTGTGGGAGAATCCCCACACCTAGGAGAGGTCTCCCACTCCCAGGAGGAGGCCCCACACCAAGGGGGGATCCCCACTTTGCTTGTCACTTCTCTGAACCCCTCCCTCTTCCACTAAAGACCGTTTTATCTGCCAGCTGTGATGGCAGAGGCAGCCAAGCACCCAGCAGCTCACGGAGGGCAGGGGCCACGAGTCGCACAAGTGTCCACATGGGGCACTCCCAGCTCCACACACCCCCAGCCCCACGCAGGGGGGTTTTATTTCCTTTCAGTGCACACAGAGTGGTTCGCGTGAGCTTATCTGGTCCGCAGTGCCGCTGCTCTACCAGCAGAGAATCATCTCCAAAGAATGTTTCAGTAATGCTGCGGTGCTGAATTTCAGAGGGACACTTAATCTCGCCTGAGTGCTTCACCAGGGCCAACTTTCTAAGCATGAAATATTTAACTATCCGTGAGCCTCCGCTACTACAATAAAAGTGGCTTCGAATGAGCCTCTGGAATGAAGAGGTGAAGAGGAAAGCGGGAGCTATTAAATGCACAAACCACTCTAATTACTCTCCAGCTTCCATCCTCATGAACCCAGGACTCTCCCTAATCCTCAGCAGCAGGGACCCAGCAACCAAACTCCTCCTCTGGATGCTGTGAGAGCCCACAGGGGACAAACTGGAAAGAGGAGGTTGGTGTAAAGGTTTGTGAGGAGGACTGTTAGCAGCTCTCCCTTGTTTAGGGGATGTAAATCTAACCTGCCTAGAAGAAATCAAGCCCTGCACTGGAGTAGCTTAAAAAGAACTTTGAAAAGTCCCTCAAATCTTGTAGTTCTGCTTCTCCCCTGCTCCCATTCAGCCCAACTTCTGGCATTTAACACCTTAAACACTTCCAAGCGAGCACTCGCCTGTTGGTGTGATGGGAGAGTTAATAAAAGCAATGAAAACCAGGCAGAACCCCCTCCACGGGGCAGTGTGGCTGGGAGGAGCCCACACTGTGCAGACCCACTCCTGGCAGAGAAGCAAGGTCAGCCTTACCTCATCCCACTCCGAAGCAAAGGATGGGGACTTCTCCAGCCTCTTCTTCCCCGTGCTGCAGTTTGAGAGCGATTCGCTGCGGCTCCCCATGGCATCGTCCTCCGTCGGAGAGCAGGTCAGAAGATCAGAGTCTGATTTCGACAAGCTGCGGCTGAGTTTGAGCTCAGCTTTGGGTTTGTTCCCCGGGTGGGCTCTGCCCACAGCTCTGTCCCCCTCTTCCTCAGCACCGCCGGGGTGCTGGAGCACGTGGGGCGTGCCTAGAGCCTCGGGATCCGCCCGGCTGACGTGCGTGTGCTGGACAGTTGCGTAGACCACTGTCTGGTTTTGGTCTGGAGAGCTGGTCCGTACTGATCCAGAGGCAGGTAAGTCAGCATCCTCCAGCTGCATAGCAGGTGGGTGGCTTGTAGTTTCCGTGCCTCCTTTCTCCGGGGAGGAAACGAGCCTGAAAGGGTCCTCACTTATCTCGCAGATTGGGGAAGAACCGTGGAGCAACCCTGAAAACTGCTCTGGAACCTGGATGTCCTGGCCGTCGGCAGAGTCCTGGCTGCGGCTGCCGCTGCTCCTCCTGTGGTCTTCAACGGGATGAAAACAAGGGAATTAAAAACATGGAAGAAGCAGCAAAATTCCAGCTCTCCCTCTGCCCCCCCTCGGAAGGGAGGGAGAGATAAAGGGAGAACAGTTCCGTATTGTTCCTCGCCTTCAACTTGTACCCAAAGTCATGGCATTTATGAAATTCCAAACACTGGCCTGATTTATGCAGTCTGGCAGCTCTCCTGGTTGTTTTATTCCCGTTCACACTAACTATCAGGCCTTGCTATATAAGGCTAAGAGAAGTGCTAACTATATCCTGCAGAGAGAGCAAGTGAGGTAGGAGAAGCGGCGGCGACGGAGGCTCCTGGAACATCTGATCCATTTCCATAAAGGCCAAAGTGTTATTTAGAGCAGAGCTCCCTGCTCTTGGCACCGGCTGTAGGGTGGGAAAAACTTCTGGACTCTGATCAACCTGCGAGTTCCAAAATCCCTTCCCCTGAAAAAAAACCCCACTGTTTTCCTCCCTAGTGGTTTCCGAGTCGAACCTCCCCTCCTCCTTCCCTCAGGGGAGAGAAATAAACAGTTTATGCAATAAAAAACGTCTCTCTCTTGCAGCTGAACTGCCGAGCGCAGGGCAGGCTGCGCTGCCAGCACGGAGCACCGGCTGCTCCTGAAACGGGACCTGTGCTCAGCTCCTGCTGCACCTACTGGGGTACCAGCGTCCCGCATGAATCAGCAGCAGCTGACCCACCCCGACTGCTGAGCGTGAGCACATGTGAGCACGCACTCACTCACTCACTCACTCACTCACTCACTCACTCACTCACACCCACCCCAACACTGACACAGGCAGTCAGCACTCTCACTCACACACACAGACCCACCCCAGTCACAGCTGAACGGGCACTGGAGCTGTAAGGGCAAAGCTTTTTAAAGCCTCCCCACGTCAGTCCTGCTCAGCAGGAACCCCGGTTCCTGCCTGCAGCCCCCTGTTAACAGCTTCCATTTAGTGCAGCAGAAAGACTCCTCAGCTCCAGGGCTCAAACCACAAGGCTGCAACAACGGAACACGAAAGCACAACAGGCGATAACGCAGCTCCCAAACACAGGGAGGATGTTTAGATGTGAAGAGGAAATCGCTAGCGCTGCGAGGCAGTGGCTCTCAGGAGCAGAGGGGAAGGAATCCTTCAGTGAGGCAAACCACCTTGCTGAGTTTTCCTTCTCTTGTGCTAAAAGCAGCAGCACCCAGCTCAGCTCCTCTCCCCCCAGCAGCCCTTCCAGCCCTCTGCCTGAGCAGGTGGTTTGCAAACACCAGCGCCCATCTGGTTTTGTGCTCTGTCCTCACAGAACTGGTGGGAGGGTTGGAAGGGATCTCTGGAGATCACCTAGTCCAGAGCAGATCCCACAGGAACACAGCCAGGTGGGTTTGGGACGTCTCCAGAGCAGGAGACTCCACTCCACAAGCCGTTTTGGACCGTGGGGTCTTGGGCACCCTGTGTTGGATGAACACAGCCAGTGCCTCTCGCAGGCACTTGTTTACTGCACAGAACCGCTCCGAGCAGTCTGCTCTGCTGGCAGCTGAGTCAGGAGCAGCCAAAGCCTGAACGGAGGTGAACTGTCGGGGCAGCGCCGGCAGACTGCGCTTCTCGCTGGGATCAAGTGATACGAGGGCTTATTTCATTCTGGAGCCTGTGAGTTAAAGATTCCAGGACAATGAAGTAGTTGTTGATTATCTCATGTGGGCACAGAAACCACACGTTCCGCAACGGGAGCTGCCAAGGGGAGGCCCACAGCCTGCGGGCAGGTGGTGGCACCAGCATCGCTCCCTGCGCTGCCAACAGCAGCTCCCCAGAAGATCCCAAGATCTGTGTGCAGATACTTCCATGAAGTGATGATGCTGTAAGTCTGGCAAGAAGTCTCCCAAGAGATGAGGCAGGCTGCGTTCACAGGACAGACTGCTATCAATAAGGAGAAGCTCCTGAACTGCCGTGGGGACACAGCAGCCATGGGGCAGTCACACTGAGCGACCGGAGAGAAAAACTTGTGCAAAAATCAACAGCTTTTCTTCTCAGGCTGTTTCCTGCCTTGGAAATGATTTCTTCTGTGTCCCCAGTTCCCCTCTGCTGACATTCCTGCTGAAGGCACAGGGGCGGCTGGGGATAGTTTGTGCCCCAGCCTGGAACACTTGGGTCCAGCCAGAACAAAGTGCTCCAAATCCAGCTCCAGAGCCTCACAAAAGGGCTCCTGTTGAACAGAAATCACAGCTGCCCATTCATCCTCGAGTGATGGAGGAGGACTTCAAAATATCAGGCAGCTGCCAGGGATGGAAGGGATGAAGTAAGGGAAGAGCACTTGCTCAGATGTGAGGAACACATTGAAGGAGACACTTCAGAGTTTGGGGCTGTTCAGCCCAGGGATGAGAAGACTCCAGGGGGACCCTAGAGCTGCCTTCCAGTCCCTGAAGGGAACCTCCAGGAAGGCTGCAGAGGGACTTTTCCTAAAGGGATCCAGCGCCAGGACAAGGGGAAATGGTTTGGAACTGCAGGAGAGGAGGGTCAGACTAGAGCTGAGGAAGAAGTTCTTCAGTCAGAAAGATAGTCAGTTCTTCAGCCGGGGTGCAGAGACTCTGCAATCGATTGCCCGGAGAGGCTGTGGCTGCCCCCTCCCTGGAGGTGTTCAAGGCCAGGTTGGATGAGGCCTTGAGCAACCAAGTTTGGTTGAGAGGGGTGGCTGCCCCTGGCAGGGGGTTGGGGGAGATGAGTTCTGAGCTCCCTTCCAGCCTGGGGTTCTATTTAACACAGACCTGTGCTGAAAGCTGCAGACAGAAGAACCAATGCGGGCAGAGAACAGCGATGCCTCTCCTCCTCAGCACTGAGATGCACGTGGCAGGAACACAGAGGGTTCCCCAGGGGATCCTGAGCTTTCAAGGAACATTTTTGTGGTTCCAGCTAGAGGTGCCTCAGGATGGCTAGTGAGAGGCCACAGGAACCAACAGCCACCTCAGGAAGGCTTAGGGCTTGGGGATAGGTTACCAACACGATTCAATTGATCACTTTTCCGATGGCACTGAGATGAGCAGCGCTCATTTTTCAAGGGAGTAGTGAATTTGGAGAAGGGCAAAGTAACATTTAGGAGCTGGCAAAGCAGAGAAAACCCAGTTCTTACCCATGTGCTGTGTGCCAGGAGACTCAAGAAGCGTCCTCCTCCAGTTACACCTCTTAACTCAGAAACGGAGTCACCATTAACCCAGGGATTTCTGCCCAAGTCCCTGAGCTCACCTTACACCCAAGCCCAGTCATCTGACTGGTCCTGTCTCCAGTGCCTGCTGTACGTTTCACCAACAGGAGGAACTTTAAGCCCTCTCTGGGTACAGACTATCCCTGCTTCCCAGAGAGGACTCACTGAAGAGCTGCTCTGCCAGCAGCCTGATGATTCCAGACACGAAGCACTTCCCTAAACTCTTAACACTAAGCCGCAACCACCCTGCCTCGATCGAATTTCTTTCCCTATATATCATCAGCGGGATTTGTTTCATGGCCCTGGATTAGGAGAATGAGGCTGTTATTGCAGCTGCTTCTTGCTTAAGCTCCTCAACCTTAAAACTAACAAGGACAGATGGTAGCCTCTAAATTCTGTACAGAACAGGCTCCTCACTCCTTGCTCACCAAGTGAGGAGGGTGAAAATCTGTGTCTCATGGCATAGGAAGCAAGAGAAGGAACGTGGTCTTTAAGGTGCTGCTTTAGAGGGGCAAAACCAGCCTTCAATTAAAGGTGGTTTGACTTTCAGTGAAACTGGAACAGCAAATCATAGAATCCTCATGGCTGGAAAGGACCTCCAGGATCACCAAGTCCAGCCCTCATCCCAACAGCTCCCCAACCCCTAGACTGTGGCCTCAAGTGCTTTAGCTACTTGGTTATTAAACCTCTCCAGGGATGGGGATTCCATCACCTCCCTGGGCAGGCTGTTCCAGTGCCCAGCCACTCTCTCAGGTAAGAACTACTTCCTAAGATCCAATCTAACCCCCCCTGACGCAGCTTGAGGCCATAGCTCAACTAATATTGGGTTTTAACAGCTATCAGAAGGAACCAAGTCAGTCCTACCTGCAGCTGGTCACTGCTGACAGCACTCGTGGATGACTCCCCTCACAAGCAGGGCAGACATCAAAAGTCAGAAGTACCTTCCCTATTCCTTGTCCACCAGACCTCTCAAAACACCTCCTGGGGTCAGTTCACCACTCCTGGCCGATGTACAAGCTCCATTACATGATCTGAATGCCCGCACTCCCCGCCTGTGATTACAGGGAGTTTCTTCACCAAAGAGGATGGGAAAGCATCTGGCTCAAACCCCTGCTGACACTCTGCCCAAAACATGAGGCCAACTTTTCCTAGTGCCCCAGCATGTGACAGCAAACTGCTGTAACCTCCACAAAAGGCAACCCAAGGCGGGTGGGTAATCTCACATTCATCCTGTCACTGGGCACAAGACAACTTGCAGCAAGAGGAACAAAGGCAGCTAGAACAGCTACGACATAGGAAAGGCACCAGTTAAACCAGTGTGCCTGCAACTCAGCCTTTCGGCTGCCCTGAAAACAGAATCACACAATCAGAGTGTTAGGGATGGGAAGGGACCTCAAAAGATCATCCAGTCCAATCCCCCTGCCACAGCAGGAGCCCCTAGATCCAGT